>CM068829.1:130574696-131174696 GCA_028554795.2 Sinohyriopsis cumingii
TAAGGGTTGACATCAGGTACCGAATTGATGGCATTCCATTCAGTTGGAGGAGACTAAAGGCAAAATGTTAAAGACAGTGACTGTTCGTGAATCCCAAATCTGTGTCTGTTATGCAAAAATATGTATGGCAATGGTTACCAACCTCTTTTGGCCCCGACCCTACAATATATTCTTTCTGAGTCTCACGACTCCATTTCCACCGTCTGATAAGTTTTGCCACCCTAAAAAAAAATCCTGGCCAACCTCCAGAACGACTCGGGGTTGGGACCAATATTTGTAAAGACTAATTCGCTTCAGCTTGAAACAGTGTTACTCTCACAATCAGTATAAGTAGGACAGTGGTGCTAAACCAACCTACAACAGGAAAGCCTTATGTAGAACCTACCATCACAGTAAAATGGCTAAACTCTCGAGGTAGTGGATAAGTTCAACTAACTCAGCAGTACACTGTCAGGTGCAATTCACATCTATGATGAAAGCAACGCCGAAACGGCTAAAGTAAATGTGGTCTTTGGCAGACTATAAGCAAATTAGAAGAGCGCATAGGGATCAATCTGCAAACAAGCCTAAATGTCAACAAAGCTATTGTAATGCCGACCCTGCTGTATGCATTTGAATGGTATACAGACGTCATATGCCAAAAAGCTGAACTATTTTCACATTGGCTGCATGAAGAAAACACAGAGGATAAGTTGGCATGACATTCTCCTAGACAATGAGGTTTTCGCATTGGCAAGCATTACAAGGATCGAGACAATTCTGATGAATCATAGAAGAAATGGACCGCTTAATTCAGGCAAATGCGCCATGAAACTGGCAACAATGTCAAAAAATGTTGGCCCTTATTATATGTGACAATTATTTTCTTACGGTTCTACTTTGGAACTGATTGCCGTTTGACATCGAAATAGTTAAACTGACCGTTTGGCAACGATCTTCATTTTCATTAATCATTTCGAGATTCGGGACCAATTTCCATGATAGACAGGGAGAGACAGAGAGAGAGAGAGAGAGAGAGAGAGAGAGAGAGAGAGAAAAAGTGTGAGAGAGTGATTGAGAGAGAATGATGTAGAAAAAGAGGTAGCACATGATTCACCACGATCATAAGAATCCTGGGGAGACAGAGGACTTGTATCTTTTATTTTATGGCTATGTTTTTATTACAACTTTGTTACCAATGATGCTGGCATTGCGTATGAAACGTCATTTGTATCTTACATGCGATTTCCATGAAAGCTAACTGCACACATAAACTATACCACCATGCTATTCATACAGTATCTTTAAAAGCGCAGGAGAGGTACGATGATTAAGCAGCTATTAGCTGTCCAAGCGAGAATGGGGACAGGCAGTTGAGTCGCAAAACTTAAACCAATCAGCATGCCCCGATCTTTGGGCATGTTTACAAAATTCGTTGATGCTGTGCTAAAGAAAATTGCCATTTTCTACATATCATTGTTCTCTAATCGACTATGGATATTCGAAATGTATTAAACAACTCCAGAATTACCTCTTATAATCATATTATCTAAGTTTGGGGTCATTTGTTTAAGTACTACGTTTTCTGTTGGTGACATAATTCTCTACAATCATTATGTATGTCTGTATGCATTCGGTGTAATAGCATGTCAGCACAATACTGTATAGTTCCGATTAAATACCAAGACACTGCTGTCGAATACTGGATATCTTTCATTGATTTTGATGCAACCAATACTTCAGAACGGCAAGGTCAGTTCCTTCTAAATATGTTCTTTTCTTATCCAAGGTGGGTTTTATGTAGGACAAATAATGCGTAGGAATTACTATTAACTTGGTGGCCTAAACGACATCCCACTCAAATCAGGATATAACTATATGTGTTTTGTGTATGAGCGCCCGTTGTCTTTAGTGTGGTAGCAAGTTTGTGTGCATAGTGAATGGATAATCTTACCCTTTAGAGATATATTAGTAACTTTGTATATATATGAAAGCACTCCTACATATTTCTTTCCTTTCACTAGCTGTACGATAGTAATTAAATATTTTTCTATATACAGTATATGAGCAGTACAACACTATTCATGGCTGCTTCTGTTGATGTGTGTGCATGATCATTTCTACCCTTTCATGGATGGTTGTGTGTATGTGTTAGCATCCCATTGCTTTGTCGTTTATTAATAAGTTTGGGTTTGGGCAACCAAAACGGCATGTTCGTGAGTATGTGTTGTTCAAGTGGAGATTAGGTGCTGGTGAGTTTAAGCGGCGTGATGGCTAGTAAATGTTGGTGTGACTCAAAAGATGAATGTATGTTGCTGAGTCAAAAGTTTGCATTGGTTAGTAGACGTGGTTTGAACATTGCATTTCCCCTTTGTAAATACTGATGCTCATTTAACACATGGACATGTTCAACATTATCCTTTCCCTTGAGGTCAGAATGTCATACTAATGTTAAACATATGGTTCATGTTAAATTGTCGAGGGAGTGTTAGTTTTCAAACTAGAGGCGTAATGTTAGTTCCCATTGTCGCCCGAGCGTCATTGTTGTCGCCAGAGTGCTACTACTCCAATATGTATCAGTATGTCTATCTTAAAACTAACTACTTCAAATTCTCGTAAATATTCACTATATTTATGATGTACTACAACGTTGAAAACTTAGTGCGGCACACTTTTGGGTTGGCGAAAATTAAGAAATGTCCTTATTAAACTGTACCATAAAAAGCCTTTGATTCATATTTCAGCTTGATTGCGGCATGTTTTGCATGTTGATTCAGACAGTGCTAATTTTCGACGTTACTCTGGAAACATATCCTACTTTTTTGCTTAGTATGAAAGATCTGACTATTGATTGATATAATGGACCAAATGTATGCAACTTATGAATGGCAGTAATGACGAAATACGATGAACAAAAATGGATTAACAGCAGAAGGTGCATCAATGGTATTCCGCTTGTCCTCTTAAATTTATCCGTCAACAATGCGGTTATTTTATATTTCACACGGGTAATTTTGTAAGTATTTGTTTGATATCTAAGAACAGTTCGAAGCGCCATATACAAAGGAACTGTACAATAACTCAAAGCTAGAGTGAATTTTTTAGTCTTAGAAGGTATGGGTGCGTTCAGAACACGGAGGAGAAAGAGAGAGAGAGAGAGAGTAAACCGATTTCAGCGCCTAGTTATCTAAGTTTCTTGTTAGGCATTGTGGATTGAAAAAAAAGACATAGGAATCACTGAGATAGTAATGAGGCCAAATTGTTGACCCAATACCATCACATTTCAAAGTTCAAAATTTGTCTAATTTCTACCTGCTTTTAGCTACAAATACTGTCTGATCAATGAGATTCGAAGCCCTTTGCTTACTTCCAAAAACATTCTAAAATTTCGCTTTTTGGTATGGGCATAAGAAATATTGAAATGCTCATTTTGATCTTTTGATCTATTAAATATATTTAATTACTATTTGTATAACAACTATACTGCATTTGTCTGTATTACCATTTAAAAGAACATATACATCACTAATTTATTATTAAACCGGAATCAATGCATTTATATTTCCTTTTATAAATTACAATCATTCCTTCCTTTTCTCAATTAATGCATCTATTGTTTCAACCTGAAGAAAAACAAATGGCAGTGGAAAGGAATGTCCAGTCAGTTCATGTCATACGACTATAGTCAGCTTAAGATATTCGTTATCACTAACTGAGATGCAACTAAATGAGAAACGATTCATGTCATAAACTCAATCTACTTAACCTTGTTTTAGTAAGCTTCCATCTCTTGGACTTTCGCATCATTCAAAATTGTCTACACGCACAAAATATCATCACTTTTCACATGTAACGAATTTTTATATGGCTATATGCACAGAAAAATATAAATAATACCAAAATCAAAATCAGTGTATCGATCGATAACGGCGTTAACGTGAACAACACTCAATAGAAGGAAATTCTCTGAGTACATTATTTAGCATACTTTATATATTTTTGCCCACTGTCACAATAATCAAATCCCTTATTCTACCTAGATGCCGGTGGTCGAGAATTCTAACCCATTTACGAAGGAGTTGTTGTGTGCGGTCTATTTAATCCTTACAAAATATTTATAACTAAATAATTTATACTCATTATTCATACTTTGAAAACAAAGACATATGGACAGCGTTCGTTTGCATACCAGGGCCCAGCAACGTCGAATGAATTGCCCACTGAACTTAGACACAAAGACACAGTGATCCCATTCAAGAGTGATCTCAAAACTCACTTATTTCGACTGCAAGAACAAACTTAAAGCCTAATAATGTTTCCTACCTTAAATATTTTCAGCATGTTTTTCATGTTTTCTAATTTCATGGTGTTTGTTTTTGTAATCATTTCATTAGTGATCCCATTCAAGAGTGCTCTCAAAACTCACTTATTTCGACTGCAAGAACAAACTTAAAGCCTAATAATGTTTCCTACCTTAAATATTTTCAGCATGTTTTTCATGTTTTCTAATTTCATGGTGTTTGTTTTTGTAATCATTTCATTAGTGATCCCATTCAAGAGTGCTCTCAAAACTCACTTATTTCGACTGCAAGAACAAACTTAAAGCCTAATAATGTTTCCTACCTTAAATATTTTCAGCATGTTTTTATGTTTTCTAATTTCATGGTGTCTGTTTTTGTAATCATTTCATTATATATGTTTTTTTTTTATCTTATAGGTGTTGTCTAATATTGTAAAGCGCTTAGAGCTTCTAAAGATGAGGCGCTATACAAAGTTCTAATTATTATTATTATTATTATTATTATTATTATTATTATAACTGCATTCTCTCTGATGAAAAGGTACACTCTGAATGTGTCCATGGTGATGAATAGAGTTCCAACACCCTTTGAATGAAGTGACAGCAAGGGAACCATCTGACATATTCAACGTAGGCTGAATATTTATTTAACCATTCACAGATTTCGATTTTTTTCAAGCTTTACTCTGTCGACTTCGTCAGAGTACACAAATTCTACTGCAGCTAAAGCCTTGACAATAGGTCCGTCAAGATATGTTAACCCTTTCCCAGCAAACGTGTTCGATCTAATGGCCAAATCACAATACCTCAGCAGGTCTGCTCTCATCTGTGATGTTTCATAATAACCACTGGCTGATTCTGGAACGATCGGTTTTACAATCTTTCTGTGGTGTGGTTTGTGGAAAGCATCTGAGAGATGGACAGGCTTGCTATACTATTGATGATAACTTGCAGAGTTTGACACTTCCTTTTTTATACTTGAGGTTAGCATTAATGTACATTATTGTAATTAGGACGTCGCACCCTTTTCTAGTATACGATGTTATATACCGTCTTCAATGAATTACTGAAGATTTGTAGTCGGCATTTTAAAGTCGCCAAGGATTGAATGATGCATCTTCACATAGCGTTGTGCGCAGGTACAAATCCCATCAATATTGGAGAGAGAATATATATCCTTATCTTGGTTTGTCTCCAACACTGCTATACGGCTGTGTTAAAATATGTATATGTACTATATTAAATATTGTTCTAAATCTACCAAAATGCAAATAATATTTAGACCTAAAATTTCTATATTTGGATACTAATCCAACCCAGATGGCTACTTTATATTGTTTACTGACCTGATCCTGGAACTTAAGGCCACTTTCATAAGAAATGAGCAATATAGAATATTTGGTATCAAGAAGATAATTTAAACTGATTATCATGCAGTACAGGTGCTTACAAAAGATAGAAAGTAGTCGTTGTCGTTTATAACAACTTTGGTAGGATATCTGAAGAAATATAGAAATGGTTTTAATAAAACACGTAGGTGGAAAGTTTAAATAACAAGAGGGTTTCTCGTCATAAAAGCAAAGTTCCATCCTTCAACATCCAGATGAAATACACCCGATAGCTGAACGCTGTTTGAGGAAGGAGGTGGGGCTGGTGGGTAATGTTTGAAACTACATCAAGGCTTTACATGTGTCATTTATTTTAGAAGAAATGAAAACATCCAGCCAAATAAGATAAGGAGCTGCAGCATAAACATAGAAGAAGACCCTATTTAATGTACGAACTGAATAATATACCTTTGGTGAAGACAGATGATAATTTTAGTCCATAATTTATCTTTTGGAGGACAAATAATTGCGTCATGCCCTTTACTAAAATGTGAAAAAGTGCTAATAATTACAATGAAAATTAATTTATTTCCGTGATACTAAACCAGACAAAATTCGTAGTTGCGATATTCAGTAAATGAAGGAAGTTAAAATGATGTATCAGAACCATCCAGTCACCAAAGAAGTCAAAGAAGCCCCTCTTCAGTATGATGTTCGCTGTTATGCTTACTGGTGCTTACCGTGGCTGTGACAAAAGGGTTGACATCAGGTACCGAATTGATGGCATTCCATTCAGTTGGCGGAGACTAAAGGCAAAATGTTAAAGACAGTGACTGTTCGTGAATCCCAAATCTGTGTCTGTTATGCAAAAATATGTATGGCAATTGTTACCAACCTCTTTTGGCCCCGACCCTACAATATATTCTTTCTGAGTCTCACGACTCCATTTCCACCTTCTGATAAGTTTTGCCACCTTAAAAAAAAATCCTGGCCAACCTCCAGAACGACTCGGGGTTGGGACCAATATTTGTAAAGACTAATTCGCTACAGCTTGAAACAGTGTTACTCTCACAATCAGTATAAGTAGGACAGTGGTGCTAAAGCAACCTACAACAGGAAAGCCTTATGTAGAACCTACCATCACAGTAAAATGGCTAAACTCTCGAGGTAGTGGATAAGTTCAACTAACTCAGCAGTACACTGTCAGGTGCAATTCACATCTATGATGAAAGCAACGCCGAAACGGCTAAAGTAAATGTGGTCTTTGGCAGACTATAAGCAAATTAGAAGAGCGCATAGGGATCAATCTGCAAACAAGCCTAAATGTCAACAAAGCTATTGTAATGCCGACCCTGCTGTATGCATTTGAATGGTATACAGACGTCATGCCAAAAAGCTGAACTATTTTCACATTGGCTGCATGAAGAAAACACAGAGGATAAGTTGGCAGGACATTCTCCTAGACAATGAGGTTTTCGCATTGGCAAGCATTACAAGGATCGAGACAATTCTGATGAATCATAGAAGAAATGGACCGCTTAATTCAGGCAAATGCGCCATGAAACTGGCAACAATGTCAAAAAATGTTGGCCCTTATTATATGTGACAATTATTTTCTTACGGTTCTACTTTGGAACTGATTGCCGTTTGACATCGAAATAGTTAAACTGACCGTTTTGCAACGATCTTCATTTTCATTAATCATTTCGAGATTCGGGACCAATTTCCATGATAGACAGGGAGAGACAGAGAGAGAGAGAGAGAGAGAGAGAGAGAGAGAGAGAGAGAAAAAGTGTGAGAGAGTGATTGAGAGAGAATGATGTAGAAAGAGAGGTAGCACATGATTCACCACGATCATAAGAATCCTGGGGAGACAGAGGACTTGTATCTTTTATTTTATGGCTATGTTTTTATTACAACTTTGTTACCAATGATGCTGGCATTGCGTATGAAACGTCATTTGTATCTTACATGCGATTTCCATGAAAGCTAACTGCACACATAAACTATACCACCATGCTATTCATACAGTATCTTTAAAAGCGCAGGAGAGGTACGATGATTAAGCAGCTATTAGCTGTCCAAGCGAGAATGGGGACAGGCAGTTGAGTCGCAAAACTTAAACCAATCAGCATGCCCCGATCTTTGGGCATGTTTACAAAATTCGTTGATGCTGTGCTAAAGAAAATTGCCATTTTCTACATATCATTGTTCTCTAATCGACTATGGATATTCGAAATGTATTAAACAACTCCAGAATTACCTCTTATAATCATATTATCTAAGTTTGGGGTCATTTGTTTAAGTACTACGTTTTCTGTTGGTGACATAATTCTCTACAATCATTATGTATGTCTGTATGCATTCGGTGTAATAGCATGTCAGCACAATACTGTATAGTTCCGATTAAATACCAAGACACTGCTGTCGAATACTGGATATCTTTCATTGATTTTGATGCAACCAATACTTCAGAACGGCAAGGTCAGTTCCTTCTAAATATGTTCTTTTCTTATCCAAGGTGGGTTTTATGTAGGACAAATAATGCGTAGGAATTACTATTAACTTGGTGGCCTAAACGACATCCCACTCAAATCAGGATATAACTATATGTGTTTTGTGTATGAGCGCCCGTTGTCTTTAGTGTGGTAGCAAGTTTGTGTGCATAGTGAATGGATAATCTTACCCTTTAGAGATATATTAGTAACTTTGTATATATATGAAAGCACTCCTACATATTTCTTTCCTTTCACTAGCTGTACGATAGTAATTAAATATGTTTCTATATACAGTATATGAGCAGTACAACACTATTCATGGCTGCTTCTGTTGATGTGTGTGCATGATCATTTCTACCCTTTCATGGATGGTTGTGTGTATGTGTTAGCATCCCATTGCTTTGTCGTTTATTAATAAGTTTGGGTTTGGGCAACCAAAACGGCATGTTCGTGAGTATGTGTTGTTCAAGTGGAGATTAGGTGCTGGTGAGTTTAAGCGGCGTGATGGCTAGTAAATGTTGGTGTGACTCAAAAGATGAATGTATGTTGCTCAGTCAAGAGTTTGCATTGGTTAGTAGACGTGGTTTGAACATTGCATTTCCCCTTTGTAAATACTGATGCTCATTTAACACATGGACATGTTCAACATTATCCTTTCCCTTGAGGTCAGAATGTCATACTAATGTTAAACATATGGTTCATGTTAAATTGTCGAGGGAGTGTTAGTTTTCAAACTAGAGGCGTAATATTAGTTCCCATTGTCGCCCGAGCGTCATTGTTGTCGCCAGAGTGCTACTACTCCAATATGTATCAGTATGTCTATCTTAAAACTAACTACTTCAAATTCTCGTAAATATTCACTATATTTATGATGTACTATAACGTTGAAAACTTAGTGCGGCACACTTTTGGGTTGGCGAAAATTAAGAAATGTCCTTATTAAACTGTACCATAAAAAGCCTTTGATTCATATTTCAGCTTGATTGCGGCATGTTTTGCATGTTGATTCAGACAGTGCTAATTTTCGACGTTACTCTGGAAACATATCCTACTTTTTTGCTTAGTATGAAAGATCTGACTATTGATTGATATAATGGACCAAATGTATGCAACTTATGAATGGCAGTAATGACGAAATACGATGAACAAAAATGGATTAACAGCAGAAGGTGCATCAATGGTATTCCGCTTGTCCTCTTAAATTTATCCGTCAACAATGCGGTTATTTTATATTTCACACGGGTAATTTTGTAAGTATTTGTTTGATATCTAAGAACAGTTCGAAGCGCCATATACAAAGGAACTGTACAATAACTCAAAGCTAGAGTGAATTTTTAGTCTTAGAAGGTATGGGTGCGTTCAGAACACGGAGGAGAAAGAGAGAGAGAGAGAGTAAACCGATTTCAGCGCCTAGTTATCTAAGTTTCTTGTTAGGCATTGTGGATTGAAAAAAAAGACATAGGAATCACTGAGATAGTAATGAGGCCAAATTGTTGACCCAATACCATCACATTTCAAAGTTCAAAATTTGTCTAATTTCTACCTGCTTTTAGCTACAAATACTGTCTGATCAATGAGATTCGAAGCCCTTTGCTTACTTCCAAAAACATTCTAAAATTTCGCTTTTTGGTATGGGCATAAGAAATATTGAAATGCTCATTTTGATCTTTTGATCTATTAAATATATTTAATTACTATTTGTATAACAACTATACTGCATTTGTCTGTATTACCATTTAAAAGAACATATACATCACTAATTTATTATTAAACCGGAATCAATGCATTTATATTTCCTTTTATAAATTACAATCATTCCTTCCTTTTCTCAATTAATGCATCTATTGTTTCAACCTGAAGAAAAACAAATGGCAGTGGAAAGGAATGTCCAGTCAGTTCATGTCATACGACTATAGTCAGCTTAAGATATTCGTTATCACTAACTGAGATGCAACTAAATGAGAAACGATTCATGTCATAAACTCAATCTACTTAACCTTGTTTTAGTAAGCTTCCATCTCTTGGACTTTCGCATCATTCAAAATTGTCTCCACGCACTAAATATCATCACTTTTCACATGTAACGAATTTTTATATGGCTATATGCACAGAAAAATATAAATAATACCAAAATCAAAATCAGTGTATCGATCGATAACGGCGTTAACGTGAACAACACTCAATAGAAGGAAATTCTCTGAGTACATTATTTAGCATACTTTATATATTTTTGCCCACTGTCACAATAATCAAATCCCTTATTCTACCTAGATGCCGGTGGTCGAGAATTCTAACCCATTTACGAAGGAGTTGTTGTGTGCGGTCTATTTAATCCTTACAAAATATTTATAACTAAATAATTTATACTCATTATTCATACTTTGAAAACAAAGACATATGGACAGCGTTCGTTTGCATACCAGGGCCCAGCAACGTCGAATGAATTGCCCACTGAACTTAGACACAAAGACACAGTGATCCCATTCAAGAGTGATCTCAAAACTCACTTATTTCGACTGCAAGAACAAACTTAAAGCCTAATAATGTTTCCTACCTTAAATATTTTCAGCATGTTTTTCATGTTTTCTAATTTCATGGTGTTTGTTTTTGCAATCATTTCATTAGTGATCCCATTCAAGAGTGCTCTCAAAACTCACTTATTTCGACTGCAAGAACAAACTTAAAGCCTAATAATGTTTCCTACCTTAAATATTTTCAGCATGTTTTTCATGTTTTCTAATTTCATGGTGTTTGTTTTTGTAATCATTTCATTAGTGATCCCATTCAAGAGTGCTCTCAAAACTCACTTATTTCGACTGCAAGAACAAACTTAAAGCCTAATAATGTTTCCTACCTTAAATATTTTCAGCATGTTTTTCATGTTTTCTAATTTCATGGTGTTTGTTTTTGTAATCATTTCATTAGTGATCCCATTCAAGAGTGCTCTCAAAACTCACTTATTTCGACTGCAAGAACAAACTTAAAGCCTAATAATGTTTCCTACCTTAAATATTTTCAGCATGTTTTTATGTTTTCTAATTTCATGGTGTCTGTTTTTGTAATCATTTCATTATATATGTTTTTTTTTTATCTTATAGGTGTTGTCTAATATTGTAAAGCGCTTAGAGCTTCTAAAGATGAGGCGCTATACAAAGTTCTAATTATTATTATTATTATTATTATTATTATTATAACTGCATTCTCTCTGATGAAAAGGTACACTCTGAATGTGTCCATGGTGATGAATAGAGTTCCAACACCCTTTGAATGAAGTGACAGCAAGGGAACCATCTGACATATTCAACGTAGGCTGAATATTTATTTAACCATTCACAGATTTCGATTTTTTTCAAGCTTTACTCTGTCGACTTCGTCAGAGTACACAAATTCTACTGCAGCTAAAGCCTTGACAATAGGTCCGTCAAGATATGTTAACCCTTTCCCAGCAAACGTGTTCGATCTAATGGCCAAATCACAATACCTCAGCAGGTCTGCTCTCATCCGTGATGTTTCATAATAACCACTGGCTGATTCTGGAACGATCGGTTTTACAATCTTTCTGTGGTGTGGTTTGTGGAAAGCATCTGAGAGATGGACAGGCTTGCTATACTATTGATGATAACTTGCAGAGTTTGACACTTCCTTTTTATACTTGAGGTTAGCATTAATGCACATTATTGTAATTAGGACGTCGCACCCTTTTCTAGTATACGATGTTATATACCGTCTTCAATGAATTACTGAAGATTTGTAGTCGGCATTTTAAAGTCGCCAAGGATTGAATGATGCATCTTCACATAGCGTTGTGCGCAGGTACAAATCCCATCAATATTGGAGAGAGAATATGTATCCTTATCTTGGTTTGTCTCCAACACTGCTATACGGCTGTGTTAAAATATGTATATGTACTATATTAAATATTGTTCTAAATCTACCAAAATGCAAATAATATTTAGACCTAAAATTTCTATATTTGGATACTAATCCAACCCAGATGGCTACTTTATATTGTTTACTGACCTGATCCTGGAACTTAAGGCCACTTTCATAAGAAATGAGCAATATAGAATATTTGGTATCAAGAAGATAATTTAAACTGATTATCATGCAGTACAGGTGCTTACAAAAGATAGAAAGTAGTCGTTGTCGTTTATAACAACTTTGGTAGGATATCTGAAGAAATATAGAAATGGTTTTAATAAAACACGTAGGTGGAAAGTTTAAATAACAAGAGGGTTTCTCGTCATAAAAGCAAAGTTCCATCCTTCAACATCCAGATGAAATACACCCGATAGCTTAACGCTGTTTGAGGAAGGAGGTGGGGCTGGTGGGTAATGTTTGAAACTACATCAAGGCTTTACATGTGTCATTTATTTTAGAAGAAATGAAAACATCCAGCCAAATAAGATAAGGAGCTGCAGCATAAACATAGAAGAAGACCCTATTTAATGTACGAACTGAATAATATACCTTTGGTGAAGACAGATGATAATTTTAGTCCATAATTTATCTTTTGGAGGACAAATAATTGCGTCATGCCCTTTACTAAAATGTGAAAAAGTGCTAATAATTACAATGAAAATTAATTTATTTCCGTGATACTAAACCAGACAAAATTCGTAGTTGCGATATTCAGTAAATGAAGGAAGTTAAAATGATGTATCAGAACCATCCAGTCACCAAAGAAGTCAAAGAAGCCCCTCTTCAGTATGATGTTCGCTGTTATGCTTACTGGTGCTTACCGTGGCTGTGACAAAAGGGTTGACATCAGGTACCGAATTGATGGCATTCCATTCAGTTGGAGGAGACTAAAGGCAAAATGTTAAAGACAGTGACTGTTCGTGAATCCCAAATCTGTGTCTGTTATGCAAAAATATGTATGGCAATGGTTACCAACCTCTTTTGGCCCCGACCCTACAATATATTCTTTCTGAGTCTCACGACTCCATTTCCACCGTCTGATAAGTTTTGCCACCCTAAAAAAAAATCCTGGCCAACCTCCAGAACGACTCGGGGTTGGGACCAATATTTGTAAAGACTAATTCGCTTCAGCTTGAAACAGTGTTACTCTCACAATCAGTATAAGTAGGACAGTGGTGCTAAAGCAACCTACAACAGGAAAGCCTTATGTAGAACCTACCATCACAGTAAAATGGCTAAACTCTCGAGGTAGTGGATAAGTTCAACTAACTCAGCAGTACACTGTCAGGTGCAATTCACATCTATGATGAAAGCAACGCCGAAACGGCTAAAGTAAATGTGGTCTTTGGCAGACTATAAGCAAATTAGAAGAGCGCATAGGGATCAATCTGCAAACAAGCCTAAATGTCAACAAAGCTATTGTAATGCCGACCCTGCTGTATGCATTTGAATGGTATACAGACGTCATGCCAAAAAGCTGAACTATTTTCACATTGGCTGCATGAAGAAAACACAGAGGATAAGTTGGCATGACATTCTCCTAGACAATGAGGTTTTCGCATTGGCAAGCATTACAAGGATCGAGACAATTCTGATGAATCATAGAAGAAATGGACCGCTTAATTCAGGCAAATGCGCCATGAAACTGGCAACAATGTCAAAAAATGTTGGCCCTTATTATATGTGACAATTATTTTCTTACGGTTCTACTTTGGAACTGATTGCCGTTTGACATCGAAATAGTTAAACTGACCGTTTGGCAACGATCTTCATTTTCATTAATCATTTCGAGATTCGGGACCAATTTCCATGATAGACAGGGAGAGACAGAGAGAGAGAGAGAGAGAGAGAGAGAGAGAGAGAGAGAGAGAGAAAAAGTGTGAGAGAGTGATTGAGAGAGAATGATGTAGAAAGAGAGGTAGCACATGATTCACCACGATCATAAGAATCCTGGGGAGACAGAGGACTTGTATCTTTTATTTTATGGCTATGTTTTTATTACAACTTTGTTACCAATGATGCTGGCATTGCGTATGAAACGTCATTTGTATCTTACATGCGATTTCCATGAAAGCTAACTGCACACATAAACTATACCACCATGCTATTCATACAGTATCTTTAAAAGCGCAGGAGAGGTACGATGATTAAGCAGCTATTAGCTGTCCAAGCGAGAATGGGGACAGGCAGTTGAGTCGCAAAACTTAAACCAATCAGCATGCCCCGATCTTTGGGCATGTTTACAAAATTCGTTGATGCTGTGCTAAAGAAAATTGCCATTTTCTACATATCATTGTTCTCTAATCGACTATGGATATTCGAAATGTATTAAACAACTCCAGAATTACCTCTTATAATCATATTATCTAAGTTTGGGGTCATTTGTTTAAGTACTACGTTTTCTGTTGGTGACATAATTCTCTACAATCATTATGTATGTCTGTATGCATTCGGTGTAATAGCATGTCAGCACAATACTGTATAGTTCCGATTAAATACCAAGACACTGCTGTCGAATACTGGATATCTTTCATTGATTTTGATGCAACCAATACTTCAGAACGGCAAGGTCAGTTCCTTCTAAATATGTTCTTTTCTTATCCAAGGTGGGTTTTATGTAGGACAAATAATGCGTAGGAATTACTATTAACTTGGTGGCCTAAACGACATCCCACTCAAATCAGGATATAACTATATGTGTTTTGTGTATGAGCGCCCGTTGTCTTTAGTGTGGTAGCAAGTTTGTGTGCATAGTGAATGGATAATCTTACCCTTTAGAGATATATTAGTAACTTTGTATATATATGAAAGCACTCCTACATATTTCTTTCCTTTCACTAGCTGTACGATAGTAATTAAATATTTTTCTATATACAGTATATGAGCAGTACAACACTATTCATGGCTGCTTCTGTTGATGTGTGTGCATGATCATTTCTACCCTTTCATGGATGGTTGTGTGTATGTGTTAGCATCCCATTGCTTTGTCGTTTATTAATAAGTTTGGGTTTGGGCAACCAAAACGGCATGTTCGTGAGTATGTGTTGTTCAAGTGGAGATTAGGTGCTGGTGAGTTTAAGCGGCGTGATGGCTAGTAAATGTTGGTGTGACTCAAAAGATGAATGTATGTTGCTGAGTCAAAAGTTTGCATTGGTTAGTAGACGTGGTTTGAACATTGCATTTCCCCTTTGTAAATACTGATGCTCATTTAACACATGGACATGTTCAACATTATCCTTTCCCTTGAGGTCAGAATGTCATACTAATGTTAAACATATGGTTCATGTTAAATTGTCGAGGGAGTGTTAGTTTTCAAACTAGAGGCGTAATGTTAGTTCCCATTGTCGCCCGAGCGTCATTGTTGTCGCCAGAGTGCTACTACTCCAATATGTATCAGTATGTCTATCTTAAAACTAACTACTTCAAATTCTCGTAAATATTCACTATATTTATGATGTACTACAACGTTGAAAACTTAGTGCGGCACACTTTTGGGTTGGCGAAAATTAAGAAATGTCCTTATTAAACTGTACCATAAAAAGCCTTTGATTCATATTTCAGCTTGATTGCGGCATGTTTTGCATGTTGATTCAGACAGTGCTAATTTTCGACGTTACTCTGGAAACATATCCTACTTTTTTGCTTAGTATGAAAGATCTGACTATTGATTGATATAATGGACCAAATGTATGCAACTTATGAATGGCAGTAATGACGAAATACGATGAACAAAAATGGATTAACAGCAGAAGGTGCATCAATGGTATTCCGCTTGTCCTCTTAAATTTATCCGTCAACAATGCGGTTATTTTATATTTCACACGGGTAATTTTGTAAGTATTTGTTTGATATCTAAGAACAGTTCGAAGCGCCATATACAAAGGAACTGTACAATAACTCAAAGCTAGAGTGAATTTTTAGTCTTAGAAGGTATGGGTGCGTTCAGAACACGGAGGAGAAAGAGAGAGAGAGAGAGAGTAAACCGATTTCAGCGCCTAGTTATCTAAGTTTCTTGTTAGGCATTGTGGATTGAAAAAAAAGACATAGGAATCACTGAGATAGTAATGAGGCCAAATTGTTGACCCAATACCATCACATTTCAAAGTTCAAAATTTGTCTAATTTCTACCTGCTTTTAGCTACAAATACTGTCTGATCAATGAGATTCGAAGCCCTTTGCTTACTTCCAAAAACATTCTAAAATTTCGCTTTTTGGTATGGGCATAAGAAATATTGAAATGCTCATTTTGATCTTTTGATCTATTAAATATATTTAATTACTATTTGTATAACAACTATACTGCATTTGTCTGTATTACCATTTAAAAGAACATATACATCACTAATTTATTATTAAACCGGAATCAATGCATTTATATTTCCTTTTATAAATTACAATCATTCCTTCCTTTTCTCAATTAATGCATCTATTGTTTCAACCTGAAGAAAAACAAATGGCAGTGGAAAGGAATGTCCAGTCAGTTCATGTCATACGACTATAGTCAGCTTAAGATATTCGTTATCACTAACTGAGATGCAACTAAATGAGAAACGATTCATGTCATAAACTCAATCTACTTAACCTTGTTTTAGTAAGCTTCCATCTCTTGGACTTTCGCATCATTCAAAATTGTCTACACGCACTAAATATCATCACTTTTCACATGTAACGAATTTTTATATGGCTATATGCACAGAAAAATATAAATAATACCAAAATCAAAATCAGTGTATCGATCGATAACGGCGTTAACGTGAAGAACACTCAATAGAAGGAAATTCTCTGAGTACATTATTTAGCATACTTTATATATTTTTGCCCACTGTCACAATAATCAAATCCCTTATTCTACCTAGATGCCGGTGGTCGAGAATTCTAACCCATTTACGAAGGAGTTGTTGTGTGCGGTCTATTTAATCCTTACAAAATATTTATAACTAAATAATTTATACTCATTATTCATACTTTGAAAACAAAGACATATGGACAGCGTTCGTTTGCATACCAGGGCCCAGCAACGTCGAATGAATTGCCCACTGAACTTAGACACAAAGACACAGTGATCCCATTCAAGAGTGATCTCAAAACTCACTTATTTCGACTGCAAGAACAAACTTAAAGCCTAATAATGTTTCCTACCTTAAATATTTTCAGCATGTTTTTCATGTTTTCTAATTTCATGGTGTTTGTTTTTGTAATCATTTCATTAGTGATCCCATTCAAGAGTGCTCTCAAAACTCACTTATTTCGACTGCAAGAACAAACTTAAAGCCTAATAATGTTTCCTACCTTAAATATTTTCAGCATGTTTTTCATGTTTTCTAATTTCATGGTGTTTGTTTTTGTAATCATTTCATTAGTGATCCCATTCAAGAGTGCTCTCAAAACTCACTTATTTCGACTGCAAGAACAAACTTAAAGCCTAATAATGTTTCCTACCTTAAATATTTTCAGCATGTTTTTATGTTTTCTAATTTCATGGTGTCTGTTTTTGTAATCATTTCATTATATATGTTTTTTTTTTATCTTATAGGTGTTGTCTAATATTGTAAAGCGCTTAGAGCTTCTAAAGATGAGGCGCTATACAAAGTTCTAATTATTATTATTATTATTATTATTATTATTATTATTATTATTATAACTGCATTCTCTCTGATGAAAAGGTACACTCTGAATGTGTCCATGGTGATGAATAGAGTTCCAACACCCTTTGAATGAAGTGACAGCAAGGGAACCATCTGACATATTCAACGTAGGCTGAATATTTATTTAACCATTCACAGATTTCGATCTTTTTCAAGCTTTACTCTGTCGACTTCGTCAGAGTACACAAATTCTACTGCAGCTAAAGCCTTGACAATAGGTCCGTCAAGATATGTTAACCCTTTCCCAGCAAACGTGTTCGATCTAATGGCCAAATCACAATACCTCAGCAGGTCTGCTCTCATCTGTGATGTTTCATAATAACCACTGGCTGATTCTGGAACGATCGGTTTTACAATCTTTCTGTGGTGTGGTTTGTGGAAAGCATCTGAGAGATGGACAGGCTTGCTATACTATTGATGATAACTTGCAGAGTTTGACACTTCCTTTTTATACTTGAGGTTAGCATTAATGTACATTATTGTAATTAGGACGTCGCACCCTTTTCTAGTATACGATGTTATATACCGTCTTCAATGAATTACTGAAGATTTGTAGTCGGCATTTTAAAGTCGCCAAGGATTGAATGATGCATCTTCACATAGCGTTGTGCGCAGGTACAAATCCCATCAATATTGGAGAGAGAATATGTATCCTTATCTTGGTTTGTCTCCAACACTGCTATACGGCTGTGTTAAAATATGTATATGTACTATATTAAATATTGTTCTAAATCTACCAAAATGCAAATAATATTTAGACCTAAAATTTCTATATTTGGATACTAATCCAACCCAGATGGCTACTTTATATTGTTTACTGACCTGATCCTGGAACTTAAGGCCACTTTCATAAGAAATGAGCAATATAGAATATTTGGTATCAAGAAGATAATTTAAACTGATTATCATGCAGTACAGGTGCTTACAAAAGATAGAAAGTAGTCGTTGTCGTTTATAACAACTTTGGTAGGATATCTGAAGAAATATAGAAATGGTTTTAATAAAACACGTAGGTGGAAAGTTTAAATAACAAGAGGGTTTCTCGTCATAAAAGCAAAGTTCCATCCTTCAACATCCAGATGAAATACACCCGATAGCTGAACGCTGTTTGAGGAAGGAGGTGGGGCTGGTGGGTAATGTTTGAAACTACATCAAGGCTTTACATGTGTCATTTATTTTAGAAGAAATGAAAACATCCAGCCAAATAAGATAAGGAGCTGCAGCATAAACATAGAAGAAGACCCTATTTAATGTACGAACTGAATAATATACCTTTGGTGAAGACAGATGATAATTTTAGTCCATAATTTATCTTTTGGAGGACAAATAATTGCGTCATGCCCTTTACTAAAATGGGAAAAGTGCTAATAATTACAATGAAAATTAATTTATTTCCGTGATACTAAACCAGACAAAATTCGTAGTTGCGATATTCAGTAAATGAAGGAAGTTAAAATGATGTATCAGAACCATCCAGTCACCAAAGAAGTCAAAGAAGCCCCTCTTCAGTATGATGTTCGCTGTTATGCTTACTGGTGCTTACCGTGGCTGTGACAAAAGGGTTGACATCAGGTACCGAATTGATGGCATTCCATTCAGTTGGAGGAGACTAAAGGCAAAATGTTAAAGACAGTGACTGTTCGTGAATCCCAAATCTGTGTCTGTTATGCAAAAATATGTATGGCAATGGTTACCAACCTCTTTTGGCCCCGACCCTACAATATATTCTTTCTGAGTCTCACGACTCCATTTCCACCTTCTGATAAGTTTTGCCACCCTAAAAAAAAATCCTGGCCAACCTCCAGAACGACTCGGGGTTGGGACCAATATTTGTAAAGACTAATTCGCTTCAGCTTGAAACAGTGTTACTCTCACAATCAGTATAAGTAGGACAGTGGTGCTAAACCAACCTACAACAGGAAAGCCTTATGTAGAACCTACCATCACAGTAAAATGGCTAAACTCTCGAGGTAGTGGATAAGTTCAACTAACTCAGCAGTACACTGTCAGGTGCAATTCACATCTATGATGAAAGCAACGCCGAAACGGCTAAAGTAAATGTGGTCTTTGGCAGACTATAAGCAAATTACAAGAGCGCATAGGGATCAATCTGCAAACAAGCCTAAATGTCAACAAAGCTATTGTAATGCCGACCCTGCTGTATGCATTTGAATGGTATACAGACGTCATGCCAAAAAGCTGAACTATTTTCACATTGGCTGCATGAAGAAAACACAGAGGATAAGTTGGCAGGACATTCTCCTAGACAATGAGGTTTTCGCATTGGCAAGCATTACAAGGATCGAGACAATTCTGATGAATCATAGAAGAAATGGACCGCTTAATTCAGGCAAATGCGCCATGAAACTGGCAACAATGTCAAAAAATGTTGGCCCTTATTATATGTGACAATTATTTTCTTACGGTTCTACTTTGGAACTGATTGCCGTTTGACATCGAAATGGTTAAACTGACCGTTTGGCAACGATCTTCATTTTCATTAATCATTTCGAGATTCGGGACCAATTTCCATGATAGACAGGGAGAGACAGAGAGAGAGAGAGAGAGAGAGAGAGAGAGAGAGAGAGAGAAAAAGTGTGAGAGAGTGATTGAGAGAGAATGATGTAGAAAGAGAGGTAGCACATGATTCACCACGATCATAAGAATCCTGGGGAGACAGAGGACTTGTATCTTTTATTTTATGGCTATGTTTTTATTACAACTTTGTTACCAATGATGCTGGCATTGCGTATGAAACGTCATTTGTATCTTACATGCGATTTCCATGAAAGCTAACTGCACACATAAACTATACCACCATGCTATTCATACAGTATCTTTAAAAGCGCAGGAGAGGTACGATGATTAAGCAGCTATTAGCTGTCCAAGCGAGAATGGGGACAGGCAGTTGAGTCGCAAAACTTAAACCAATCAGCATGCCCCGATCTTTGGGCATGTTTACAAAATTCGTTGATGCTGTGCTAAAGAAAATTGCCATTTTCTACATATCATTGTTCTCTAATCGACTATGGATATTCGAAATGTATTAAACAACTCCAGAATTACCTCTTATAATCATATTATCTAAGTTTGGGGTCATTTGTTTAAGTACTACGTTTTCTGTTGGTGACATAATCCTCTACAATCATTATGTATGTCTGTATGCATTCGGTGTAATAGCATGTCAGCACAATACTGTATAGTTCCGATTAAATACCAAGACACTGCTGTCGAATACTGGATATCTTTCATTGATTTTGATGCAACCAATACTTCAGAACGGCAAGGTCAGTTCCTTCTAAATATGTTCTTTTCTTATCCAAGGTGGGTTTTATGTAGGACAAATAATGCGTAGGAATTACTATTAACTTGGTGGCCTAAACGACATCCCACTCAAATCAGGATATAACTATATGTGTTTTGTGTATGAGCGCCCGTTGTCTTTAGTGTGGTAGCAAGTTTGTGTGCATAGTGAATGGATAATCTTACCCTTTAGAGATATATTAGTAACTTTGTATATATATGAAAGCACTCCTACATATTTCTTTCCTTTCACTAGCTGTACGATAGTAATTAAATATGTTTCTATATACAGTATATGAGCAGTACAACACTATTCATGGCTGCTTCTGTTGATGTGTGTGCATGATCATTTCTACCCTTTCATGGATGGTTGTGTGTATGTGTTAGCATCCCATTGCTTTGTCGTTTATTAATAAGTTTGGGTTTGGGCAACCAAAACGGCATGTTCGTGAGTATGTGTTGTTCAAGTGGAGATTAGGTGCTGGTGAGTTTAAGCGGCGTGATGGCTAGTAAATGTTGGTGTGACTCAAAAGATGAATGTATGTTGCTGAGTCAAAAGTTTGCATTGGTTAGTAGACGTGGTTTGAACATTGCATTTCCCCTTTGTAAATACTGATGCTCATTTAACACATGGACATGTTCAACATTATCCTTTCCCTTGAGGTCAGAATGTCATACTAATGTTAAACATATGGTTCATGTTAAATTGTCGAGGGAGTGTTAGTTTTCAAACTAGAGGCGTAATGTTAGTTCCCATTGTCGCCCGAGCGTCATTGTTGTCGCCAGAGTGCTACTACTCCAATATGTATCAGTATGTCTATCTTAAAACTAACTACTTCAAATTCTCGTAAATATTCACTATATTTATGATGTACTATAACGTTGAAAACTTAGTGCGGCACACTTTTGGGTTGGCGAAAATTAAGAAATGTCCTTATTAAACTGTACCATAAAAAGCCTTTGATTCATATTTCAGCTTGATTGCGGCATGTTTTGCATGTTGATTCAGACAGTGCTAATTTTCGACGTTACTCTGGAAACATATCCTACTTTTTTGCTTAGTATGAAAGATCTGACTATTGATTGATATAATGGACCAAATGTATGCAACTTATGAATGGCAGTAATGACGAAATACGATGAACAAAAATGGATTAACAGCAGAAGGTGCATCAATGGTATTCCGCTTGTCCTCTTAAATTTATCCGTCAACAATGCGGTTATTTTATATTTCACACGGGTAATTTTGTAAGTATTTGTTTGATATCTAAGAACAGTTCGAAGCGCCATATACAAAGGAACTGTACAATAACTCAAAGCTAGAGTGAATTTTTAGTCTTAGAAGGTATGGGTGCGTTCAGAACACGGAGGAGAAAGAGAGAGAGAGAGAGAGAGTAAACCGATTTCAGCGCCTAGTTATCTAAGTTTCTTGTTAGGCATTGTGGATTGAAAAAAAAGACATAGGAATCACTGAGATAGTAATGAGGCCAAATTGTTGACCCAATACCATCACATTTCAAAGTTCAAAATTTGTCTAATTTCTACCTGCTTTTAGCTACAAATACTGTCTGATCAATGAGATTCGAAGCCCTTTGCTTACTTCCAAAAACATTCTAAAATTTCGCTTTTTGGTATGGGCATAAGAAATATTGAAATGCTCATTTTGATCTTTTGATCTATTAAATATATTTAATTACTATTTGTATAACAACTATACTGCATTTGTCTGTATTACCATTTAAAAGAACATATACATCACTAATTTATTATTAAACCGGAATCAATGCATTTATATTTCCTTTTATAAATTACAATCATTCCTTCCTTTTCTCAATTAATGCATCTATTGTTTCAACCTGAAGAAAAACAAATGGCAGTGGAAAGGAATGTCCAGTCAGTTCATGTCATACGACTATAGTCAGCTTAAGATATTCGTTATCACTAACTGAGATGCAACTAAATGAGAAACGATTCATGTCATAAACTCAATCTACTTAACCTTGTTTTAGTAAGCTTCCATCTCTTGGACTTTCGCATCATTCAAAATTGTCTACACGCACTAAATATCATCACTTTTCACATGTAACGAATTTTTATATGGCTATATGCACAGAAAAATATAAATAATACCAAAATCAAAATCAGTGTATCGATCGATAACGGCGTTAACGTGAACAACACTCAATAGAAGGAAATTCTCTGAGTACATTATTTAGCATACTTTATATATTTTTGCCCACTGTCACAATAATCAAATCCCTTATTCTACCTAGATGCCGGTGGTCGAGAATTCTAACCCATTTACGAAGGAGTTGTTGTGTGCGGTCTATTTAATCCTTACAAAATATTTATAACTAAATAATTTATACTCATTATTCATACTTTGAAAACAAAGACATATGGACAGCGTTCGTTTGCATACCAGGGCCCAGCAACGTCGAATGAATTGCCCACTGAACTTAGACACAAAGACACAGTGATCCCATTCAAGAGTGATCTCAAAACTCACTTATTTCGACTGCAAGAACAAACTTAAAGCCTAATAATGTTTCCTACCTTAAATATTTTCAGCATGTTTTTCATGTTTTCTAATTTCATGGTGTTTGTTTTTGCAATCATTTCATTAGTGATCCCATTCAAGAGTGCTCTCAAAACTCACTTATTTCGACTGCAAGAACAAACTTAAAGCCTAATAATGTTTCCTACCTTAAATATTTTCAGCATGTTTTTCATGTTTTCTAATTTCATGGTGTTTGTTTTTGTAATCATTTCATTAGTGATCCCATTCAAGAGTGCTCTCAAAACTCACTTATTTCGACTGCAAGAACAAACTTAAAGCCTAATAATGTTTCCTACCTTAAATATTTTCAGAATGTTTTTCATATTTTCTAATTTCATGGTGTTTGTTTTTGTAATCATTTCATTAGTGATCCCATTCAAGAGTGCTCTCAAAACTCACTTATTTCGACTGCAAGAACAAACTTAAAGCCTAATAATGTTTCCTACCTTAAATATTTTCAGCATGTTTTTATGTTTTCTAATTTCATGGTGTCTGTTTTTGTAATCATTTCATTATATATGTTTTTTTTTTATCTTATAGGTGTTGTCTAATATTGTAAAGCGCTTAGAGCTTCTAAAGATGAGGCGCTATACAAAGTTCTAATTATTATTATTATTATTATTATTATTATTATTATTATTATAACTGCATTCTCTCTGATGAAAAGGTACACTCTGAATGTGTCCATGGTGATGAATAGAGTTCCAACACCCTTTGAATGAAGTGACAGCAAGGGAACCATCTGACATATTCAACGTAGGCTGAATATTTATTTAACCATTCACAGATTTCGATTTTTTTCAAGCTTTACTCTGTCGACTTCGTCAGAGTACACAAATTCTACTGCAGCTAAAGCCTTGACAATAGGTCCGTCAAGATATGTTAACCCTTTCCCAGCAAACGTGTTCGATCTAATGGCCAAATCACAATACCTCAGCAGGTCTGCTCTCATCTGTGATGTTTCATAATAACCACTGGCTGATTCTGGAACGATCGGTTTTACAATCTTTCTGTGGTGTGGTTTGTGGAAAGCATCTGAGAGATGGACAGGCTTGCTATACTATTGATGATAACTTGCAGAGTTTGACACTTCCTTTTTATACTTGAGGTTAGCATTAATGTACATTATTGTAATTAGGACGTCGCACCCTTTTCTAGTATACGATGTTATATACCGTCTTCAATGAATTACTGAAGATTTGTAGTCGGCATTTTAAAGTCGCCAAGGATTGAATGATGCATCTTCACATAGCGTTGTGCGCAGGTACAAATCCCATCAATATTGGAGAGAGAATATGTATCCTTATCTTGGTTTGTCTCCAACACTGCTATACGGCTGTGTTAAAATATGTATATGTACTATATTAAATATTGTTCTAAATCTACCAAAATGCAAATAATATTTAGACCTAAAATTTCTATATTTGGATACTAATCCAACCCAGATGGCTACTTTATATTGTTTACTGACCTGATCCTGGAACTTAAGGCCACTTTCATAAGAAATGAGCAATATAGAATATTTGGTATCAAGAAGATAATTTAAACTGATTATCATGCAGTACAGGTGCTTACAAAAGATAGAAAGTAGTCGTTGTCGTTTATAACAACTTTGGTAGGATATCTGAAGAAATATAGAAATGGTTTTAATAAAACACGTAGGTGGAAAGTTTAAATAACAAGAGGGTTTCTCGTCATAAAAGCAAAGTTCCATCCTTCAACATCCAGATGAAATACACCCGATAGCTGAACGCTGTTTGAGGAAGGAGGTGGGGCTGGTGGGTAATGTTTGAAACTACATCAAGGCTTTACATGTGTCATTTATTTTAGAAGAAATGAAAACATCCAGCCAAATAAGATAAGGAGCTGCAGCATAAACATAGAAGAAGACCCTATTTAATGTACGAACTGAATAATATACCTTTGGTGAAGACAGATGATAATTTTAGTCCATAATTTATCTTTTGGAGGACAAATAATTGCGTCATGCCCTTTACTAAAATGGGAAAAAGTGCTAATAATTACAATGAAAATTAATTTATTTCCGTGATACTAAACCAGACAAAATTCGTAGTTGCGATATTCAGTAAATGAAGGAAGTTAAAATGATGTATCAGAACCATCCAGTCACCAAAGAAGTCAAAGAAGCCCCTCTTCAGTATGATGTTCGCTGTTATGCTTACTGGTGCTTACCGTGGCTGTGACAAAAGGGTTGACATCAGGTACCGAATTGATGGCATTCCATTCAGTTGGAGGAGACTAAAGGCAAAATGTTAAAGACAGTGACTGTTCGTGAATCCCAAATCTGTGTCTGTTATGCAAAAATATGTATGGCAATGGTTACCAACCTCTTTTGGCCCCGACCCTACAATATATTCTTTCTGAGTCTCACGACTCCATTTCCACCTTCTGATAAGTTTTGCCACCCTAAAAAAAAATCCTGGCCAACCTCGAGAACGACTCGGGGTTGGGACCAATATTTGTAAAGACTAATTCGCTTCAGCTTGAAACAGTGTTACTCTCACAATCAGTATAAGTAGGACAGTGGTGCTAAAGCAACCTACAACAGGAAAGCCTTATGTAGAACCTACCATCACAGTAAAATGGCTAAACTCTCGAGGTAGTGGATAAGTTCAACTAACTCAGCAGTACACTGTCAGGTGCAATTCACATCTATGATGAAAGCAACGCCGAAACGGCTAAAGTAAATGTGGTCTTTGGCAGACTATAAGCAAATTAGAAGAGCGCATAGGGATCAATCTGCAAACAAGCCTAAATGTCAACAAAGCTATTGTAATGCCGACCCTGCTGTATGCATTTGAATGGTATACAGACGTCATGCCAAAAAGCTGAACTATTTTCACATTGGCTGCATGAAGAAAACACAGAGGATAAGTTGGCAGGACATTCTCCTAGACAATGAGGTTTTCGCATTGGCAAGCATTACAAGGATCGAGACAATTCTGATGAATCATAGAAGAAATGGACCGCTTAATTCAGGCAAATGCGCCATGAAACTGGCAACAATGTCAAAAAATGTTGGCCCTTATTATATGTGACAATTATTTTCTTACGGTTCTACTTTGGAACTGATTGCCGTTTGACATCGAAATAGTTAAACTGACCGTTTGGCAACGATCTTCATTTTCATTAATCATTTCGAGATTCGGGACCAATTTCCATGATAGACAGGGAGAGAGAGAGAGAGAGAGAGAGAGAGAGAGAGAGAGAGAGAGACAGACAGAGAGAGAGAGAGAGAGAAAAGTGTGAGAGAGTGATTGAGAGAGAATGATGTAGAAAGAGAGGTAGCACATGATTCACCACGATCATAAGAATCCTGGGGAGACAGAGGACTTGTATCTTTTATTTTATGGCTATGTTTTTATTACAACTTTGTTACCAATGATGCTGGCATTGCGTCTGAAACGTCATTTGTATCTTACATGCGATTTCCATGAAAGCTAACTGCACACATAAACTATACCACCATGCTATTCATACAGTATCTTTAAAAGCGCAGGAGAGGTACGATGATTAAGCAGCTATTAGCTGTCCAAGCGAGAATGGGGACAGGCAGTTGAGTCGCAAAACTTAAACCAATCAGCATGCCCCGATCTTTGGGCATGTTTACAAAATTCGTTGATGCTGTGCTAAAGAAAATTGCCATTTTCTACATATCATTGTTCTCTAATCGACTATGGATATTCGAAATGTATTAAACAACTCCAGAATTACCTCTTATAATCATATTACCTAAGTTTGGGGTCATTTGTTTAAGTACTACGTTTTCTGTTGGTGACATAATTCTCTACAATCATTATGTATGTCTGTATGCATTCGGTGTAATAGCATGTCAGCACAATACTGTATAGTTCCGATTACATACCAAGACACTGCTGTCGAATACTGGATATCTTTCATTGATTTTGATCCAACCAATACTTCAGAACGGCAAGGTCAGTTCCTTCTAAATATGTTCTTTTCTTATCCAAGGTGGGTTTTATGTAGGACAAATAATGCGTAGGAATTACTATTAACTTGGTGGCCTAAACGACATCCCACTCAAATCAGGATATAACTATATGTGTTTTGTGTATGAGCGCCCGTTGTCTTTAGTGTGGTAGCAAGTTTGTGTGCATAGTGAATGGATAATCTTACCCTTTGGAGATATATTAGTAACTTTGTATATATATGAAAGCACTCCTACATATTTCTTTCCTTTCACTAGATGTACGATAGTAATTAAATATGTTTCTATATACAGTATATGAGCAGTACAACACTATTCATGGCTGCTTCTGTTGATGTGTGTGCATGATCATTTCTACCCTTTCATGGACGGTTGTGTGTATGTGTTAGCATCCCATTGCTTTGTCGTTTATTAATAAGTTTGGGTTTGGGCAACCAAAACGGCATGTTCGTGAGTATGTGTTGTTCAAGTGGAGATTAGGTGCTGGTGAGTTTAAGCGGCGTGATGGCTAGTAAATGTTGGTGTGACTCAAAAGATGAATGTATGTTGCTGAGTCAAAAGTTTGCATTGGTTAGTAGACGTGGTTTGAACATTGCATTTCCCCTTTGTAAATACTGATGCTCATTTAACACATGGACATGTTCAACATTATCCTTTCCCTTGAGGTCAGAATGTCATACTAATGTTAAACATATGGTTCATGTTAAATTGTCGAGGGAGTGTTAGTTTTCAAACTAGAGGCGTAATGTTAGTTCCCATTGTCGCCCGAGCGTCATTGTTGTCGCCAGAGTGCTACTACTCCAATATGTATCAGTATGTCTATCTTAAAACTAACTACTTCAAATTCTCGTAAATATTCACTATATTTATGATGTACTATAACGTTGAAAACTTAGTGCGGCACACTTTTGGGTTGGCGAAAATTAAGAAATGTCCTTATTAAACTGTACCATAAAAAGCCTTTGATTCATATTTCAGCTTGATTGCGGCATGTTTTGCATGTTGATTCAGACAGTGCTAATTTTCGACGTTACTCTGGAAACATATCCTACTTTTTTGCTTAGTATGAAAGATCTGACTATTGATTGATATAATGGACCAAATGTATGCAACTTATGAATGGCAGTAATGACGAAATACGATGAACAAAAATGGATTAACAGCAGAAGGTGCATCAATGGTATTCCGCTTGTCCTCTTAAATTTATCCGTCAACAATGCGGTTATTTTATATTTCACATGGGTAATTTTGTAAGTATTTGTTTGATATCTAAGAACAGTTCGAAGCGCCATATACAAAGGAACTGTACAATAACTCAAAGCTAGAGTGAATTTTTAGTCTTAGAAGGTATGGGTGCGTTCAGCACACGGAGGAGAAAGAGAGAGAGTAAACCGATTTCAGCGCCTAGTTATCTAAGTTTCTTGTTAGGCATTGTGGATTGAAAAAAAAGACATAGGAATCACTGAGATAGTAATGAGGCCAAATTGTTGACCCAATACCATCACATTTCAAAGTTCAAAATTTGTCTAATTTCTACCTGCTTTTAGCTACAAATACTGTCTGATCAATGAGATTCGAAGCCCTTTGCTTACTTCCAAAAACATTCTAAAATTTCGCTTTTTGGTATGGGCATAAGAAATATTGAAATGCTCATTTTGATCTTTTGATCTATTAAATATATTTAATTACTATTTGTATAACAACTATACTGCATTTGTCTGTATTACCATTTAAAAGAACATATACATCACTAATTTATTATTAAACCGGAATCAATGCATTTATATTTCCTTTTATAAATTACAATCATTCCTTCCTTTTCTCAATTAATGCATCTATTGTTTCAACCTGAAGAAAAACAAATGGCAGTGGAAAGGAATGTCCAGTCAGTTCATGTCATACGACTATAGTCAGCTTAAGATATTCGTTATCACTAACTGAGATGCAACTAAATGAGAAACGATTCATGTCATAAACTCAATCTACTTAACCTTGTTTTAGTAAGCTTCCATCTCTTGGACTTTCGCATCATTCAAAATTGTCTACACGCACTAAATATCATCACTTTTCACATGTAACGAATTTTTATATGGCTATATGCACAGAAAAATATAAATAATACCAAAATCAAAATCAGTGTATCGATCGATAACGGCGTTAACGTGAACAACACTCAATAGAAGGAAATTCTCTGAGTACATTATTTAGCATACTTTATATATTTTTGCCCACTGTCACAATAATCAAATCTCTTATTCTACCTAGATGCCGGTGGTCGAGAATTCTAACCCATTTACGAAGGAGTTGTTGTGTGCGGTCTATTTAATCCTTACAAAATATTTATAACTAAATAATTTATACTCATTATTCCCACTTTGAAAACAAAGACATATGGACAGCGTTCGTTTGCATACCAGGGCCCAGCAACGTCGAATGAATTGCCCACTGAACTTAGACACAAAGACACAGTGATCCCATTCAAGAGTGATCTCAAAACTCACTTATTTCGACTGCAAGAACAAACTTAAAGCCTAATAATGTTTCCTACCTTAAATATTTTCAGCATGTTTTTCATGTTTTCTAATTTCATGGTGTTTGTTTTTGTAATCATTTCATTAGTGATCCCATTCAAGAGTGCTCTCAAAACTCACTTATTTCGACTGCAAGAACAAACTTAAAGCCTAATAATGTTTCCTACCTTAAATATTTTCAGCATGTTTTTATGTTTTCTAATTTCATGGTGTCTGTTTTTGTAATCATTTCATTATATATGTTTTTTTTTTTATCTTATAGGTGTTGTCTAATATTGTAAAGCGCTTAGAGCTTCTAAAGATGAGGCGCTATACAAAGTTCTAATTATTATTATTATTATTATTATTATTATTATTATTATTATTATAACTGCATTCTCTCTGATGAAAAGGTACACTCTGAATGTGTCCATGGTGATGAATAGAGTTCCAACACCCTTTGAATGAAGTGACAGCAAGGGAACCATCTGACATATTCAACGTAGGCTGAATATTTATTTAACCATTCACAGATTTCGATTTTTTTCAAGCTTTACTCTGTCGACTTCGTCAGAGTACACAAATTCTACTGCAGCTAAAGCCTTGACAATAGGTCCGTCAAGATATGTTAACCCTTTCCCAGCAAACGTGTTCGATCTAATGGCCAAATCACAATACCTCAGCAGGTCTGCTCTCATCTGTGATGTTTCATAATAACCACTGGCTGATTCTGGAACGATCGGTTTTACAATCTTTCTGTGGTGTGGTTTGTGGAAGGCATCTGAGAGATGGACAGGCTTGCTATACTATTGATGATAACTTGCAGAGTTTGACACTTCCTTTTTATACTTGAGGTTAGCATTAATGTACATTATTGTAATTAGGACGTCGCACCCTTTTCTAGTATACGATGTTATATACCGTCTTCAATGAATTACTGAAGATTTGTAGTCGGCATTTTAAAGTCGCCAAGGATTGAATGATGCATCTTCACATAGCGTTGTGCGCAGGTACAAATCCCATCAATATTGGAGAGAGAATATGTATCCTTATCTTGGTTTGTCTCCAACACTGCTATACGGCTGTGTTAAAATATGTATATGTACTATATTAAATATTGTTCTAAATCTACCAAAATGCAAATAATATTTAGACCTAAAATTTCTATATTTGGATACTAATCCAACCCAGATGGCTACTTTATATTGTTTACTGACCTGATCCTGGAACTTAAGGCCACTTTCATAAGAAATGAGCAATATAGAATATTTGGTATCAAGAAGATAGTTTAAACTGATTATCATGCAGTACAGGTGCTTACAAAAGATAGAAAGTAGTCGTTGTCGTTTATAACAACTTTGGTAGGATATCTGAAGAAATATAGAAATGGTTTTAATAAAACACGTAGGTGGAAAGTTTAAATAACAAGAGGGTTTCTCGTCATAAAAGCAAAGTTCCATCCTTCAACATCCAGATGAAATACACCCGATAGCTGAACGCTGTTTGAGGAAGGAGGTGGGGCTGGTGGGTAATGTTTGAAACTACATCAAGGCTTTACATGTGTCATTTATTTTAGAAGAAATGAAAACATCCAGCCAAATAAGATAAGGAGCTGCAGCATAAACATAGAAGAAGACCCTATTTAATGTACGAACTGAATAATATACCTTTGGTGAAGACAGATGATAATTTTAGTCCATAATTTATCTTTTGGAGGACAAATAATTGCGTCATGCCCTTTACTAAAATGTGAAAAAGTGCTAATAATTACAATGAAAATTAATTTATTTCCGTGATACTAAACCAGACAAAATTCGTAGTTGCGATATTCAGTAAATGAAGGAAGTTAAAATGATGTATCAGAACCATCCAGTCACCAAAGAAGTCAAAGAAGCCCCTCTTCAGTATGATGTTCGCTGTTATGCTTACTGGTGCTTACCGTGGCTGTGACAAAAGGGTTGACATCAGGTACCGAATTGATGGCATTCCATTCAGTTGGAGGAGACTAAAGGCAAAATGTTAAAGACAGTGACTGTTCGTGAATCCCAAATCTGTGTCTGTTATGCAAAAATATGTATGGCAATGGTTACCAACCTCTTTTGGCCCCGACCCTACAATATATTCTTTCTGAGTCTCACGACTCCATTTCCACCTTCTGATAAGTTTTGCCACCCTAAAAAAAAAATCCTGGCCAACCTCCAGAACGACTCGGGGTTGGGACCAATATTTGTAAAGACTAATTCGCTTCAGCTTGAAACAGTGTTACTCTCACAATCAGTATAAGTAGGACAGTGGTGCTAAACCAACCTACAACAGGAAAGCCTTATGTAGAACCTACCATCACAGTAAAATGGCTAAACTCTCGAGGTAGTGGATAAGTTCAACTAACTCAGCAGTACACTGTCAGGTGCAATTCACATCTATGATGAAAGCAACGCCGAAACGGCTAAAGTAAATGTGGTCTTTGGCAGACTTTAAGCAAATTAGAAGAGCGCATAGGGATCAATCTGCAAACAAGCCTAAATGTCAACAAAGCTATTGTAATGCCGACCCTGCTGTATGCACGATAAATTTGAATGGTATACAGACGTCATGCCAAAAAGCTCAACTATTTTCACATTGGCTGCATGAAGAAAACACAGAGGATAAGTTGGCAGGACATTCTCCTAGACAATGAGGTTTTCGCATTGGCAAGCATTACAAGGATCGAGACAATTCTGATGAATCATAGAAGAAATGGATGGCTTAATTCAGGCAAATGCGCCATGAAACTGGCAACAATGTCAAAAAATGTTGGCCCTTATTATATGTGACAATTATTTTCTTACGGTTCTACTTTGGAACTGATTGCCGTTTGACATCGAAATAGTTAAACTGACCGTTTGGCAACGATCTTCATTTTCATTAATCATTTCGAGATTCGGGACCAATTTCCATGATAGACAGGGAGAGAGAGAGAGAGAGAGAGAGAGAGAGAGAGAGAGAAAAGTGTGAGAGAGTGATTGAGAGAGAATGATGTAGAAAAAGAGGTAGCACATGATTCACCACGATCATAAGAATCCTGGGGAGACAGAGGACTTGTATCTTTTATTTTATGGCTATGTTTTTATTACAAGTTTGTTAACAATGATGCTGGCATTGCGTATGAAACGTCATTTGTATCTTACATGCGATTTCCATGAAAGCTAACTGCACACATAAACTATACCACCATGCTATTCATACAGTATCTTTAAAAGCGCAGGAGAGGTACGATGATTAAGCAGCTATTAGCTGTCCAAGCGAGAATGGGGACAGGCAGTTGAGTCGCAAAACTTAAACCAATCAGCATGCCCCGATCTTTGGGCATGTTTACAAAATTCGTTGATGCTGTGCTAAAGAAAATTGCCATTTTCTACATATCATTGTTCTCTAATCGACTATGGATATTCGAAATGTATTAAACAACTCCAGAATTACCTCTTATAATCATATTATCTAAGTTTGGGGTCATTTGTTTAAGTACTACGTTTTCTGTTGGTGACATAATTCTCTACAATCATTATGTATGTCTGTATGCATTCGGTGTAATAGCATGTCAGCACAATACTGTATAGTTCCGATTAAATACCAAGACACTGCTGTCGAATACTGGATATCTTTCATTGATTTTGATGCAACCAATACTTCAGAACGGCAAGGTCAGTTCCTTCTAAATATGTTCTTTTCTTATCCAAGGTGGGTTTTATGTAGGACAAATAATGCGTAGGAATTACTATTAACTTGGTGGCCTAAACGACATCCCACTCAAATCAGGATATAACTATATGTGTTTTGTGTATGAGCGCCCGTTGTCTTTAGTGTGGTAGCAAGTTTGTGTGCATAGTGAATGGATAATCTTACCCTTTAGAGATATATTAGTAACTTTGTATATATATGAAAGCATTCCTACATATTTCTTTCCTTTCACTAGATGTACGATAGTAATTAAATATGTTTCTATATACAGTATATGAGCAGTACAACACTATTCATGGCTGCTTCTGTTGATGTGTGTGCATGATCATTTCTACCCTTTCATGGATGGTTGTGTGTATGTGTTAGCATCCCATTGCTTTGTCGTTTATTAATAAGTTTGGGTTTGGGCAACCAAAACGGCATGTTCGTGAGTATGTGTTGTTCAAGTGGAGATTAGGTGCTGGTGAGTTTAAGCGGCGTGATGGCTAGTAAATGTTGGTGTGACTCAAAAGATGAATGTATGTTGCTCAGTCAAAAGTTTGCATTGGTTAGTAGACGTGGTTTGAACATTGCATTTCCCCTTTGTAAATACTGATGCTCATTTAACACATGGACATGTTCAACATTATCCTTTCCCTTGAGGTCAGAATGTCATACTAATGTTAAACATATGGTTCATGTTAAATTGTCGAGGGAGTGTTAGTTTTCAAACTAGAGGCGTAATGTTAGTTCCCATTGTCGCCCGAGCGTCATTGTTGTCGCCAGAGTGCTACTACTCCAATATGTATCAGTATGTCTATCTTAAAACTAACTACTTCAAATTCTCGTAAATATTCACTATATTTATGATGTACTATAACGTTGAAAACTTAGTGCGGCACACTTTTGGGTTGGCGAAAATTAAGAAATGTCCTTATTAAACTGTACCATAAAAAGCCTTTGATTCATATTTCAGCTTGATTGCGGCATGTTTTGCATGTTGATTCAGACAGTGCTAATTTTCGACGTTACTCTGGAAACATATCCTACTTTTTTGCTTAGTATGAAAGATCTGACTATTGATTGATATAATGGACCAAATGTATGCAACTTATGAATGGCAGTAATGACGAAATACGATGAACAAAAATGGATTAACAGCAGAAGGTGCATCAATGGTATTCCGCTTGTCCTCTTAAATTTATCCGTCAACAATGCGGTTATTTTATATTTCACACGGGTAATTTTGTAAGTATTTGTTTGATATCTAAGAACAGTTCGAAGCGCCATATACAAAGGAACTGTACAATAACTCAAAGCTAGAGTGAATTTTTAGTCTTAGAAGGTATGGGTGCGTTCAGAACACGGAGGAGAAAGAGAGAGAGTAAACCGATTTCAGCGCCTAGTTATCTAAGTTTCTTGTTAGGCATTGTGGATTAAAAAAAAAGACATAGGAATCACTGAGATAGTAATGAGGCCAAATTGTTGACCCAATACCATCACATTTCAAAGTTCAAAATTTGTCTAATTTCTACCTGCTTTTAGCTACAAATACTGTCTGATCAATGAGATTCGAAGCCCTTTGCTTACTTCCAAAAACATTCTAAAATTTCGCTTTTTGGTATGGGCATAAGAAATATTGAAATGCTCATTTTGATCTTTTGATCTATTAAATATATTTAATTACTATTTGTATAACAACTATACTGCATTTGTCTGTATTACCATTTAAAAGAACATATACATCACTAATTTATTATTAAACCGGAATCAATGCATTTATATTTCCTTTTATAAATTACAATCATTCCTTCCTTTTCTCAATTAATGCATCTATTGTTTCAACCTGAAGAAAAACAAATGGCAGTGGAAAGGAATGTCCAGTCAGTTCATGTCATACGACTATAGTCAGCTTAAGATATTCGTTATCACTAACTGAGATGCAACTAAATGAGAAACGATTCATGTCATAAACTCAATCTACTTAACCTTGTTTTAGTAAGCTTCCATCTCTTGGACTTTCGCATCATTCAAAATTGTCTACACGCACTAAATATCATCACTTTTCACATGTAACGAATTTTTATATGGCTATATGCACAGAAAAATATAAATAATACCAAAATCAAAATCAGTGTATCGATCGATAACGGCGTTAACGTGAACAACACTCAATAGAAGGAAATTCTCTGAGTACATTATTTAGCATACTTTATATATTTTTGCCCACTGTCACAATAATCAAATCCCTTATTCTACCTAGATGCCGGTGGTCGAGAATTCTAACCCATTTACGAAGGAGTTGTTGTGTGCGGTCTATTTAATCCTTACAAAATATTTATAACTAAATAATTTATACTCATTATTCATACTTTGAAAACAAAGACATATGGACAGCGTTCGTTTGCATACCAGGGCCCAGCAACGTCGAATGAATTGCACACTGAACTTAGACACAAAGACACAGTGATCCCATTCAAGAGTGATCTCAAAACTCACTTATTTCGACTGCAAGAACAAACTTAAAGCCTAATAATGTTTCCTACCTTAAATATTTTCAGCATGTTTTTCATGTTTTCTAATTTCATGGTGTTTGTTTTTGCAATCATTTCATTAGTGATCCCATTCAAGAGTGCTCTCAAAACTCACTTATTTCGACTGCAAGAACAAACTTAAAGCCTAATAATGTTTCCTACCTTAAATATTTTCAGCATGTTTTTCATGTTTTCTAATTTCATGGTGTTTGTTTTTGTAATCATTTCATTAGTGATCCCATTCAAGAGTGCTCTCAAAACTCACTTATTTCGACTGCAAGAACAAACTTAAAGCCTAATAATGTTTCCTACCTTAAATATTTTCAGCATGTTTTTCATGTTTTCTAATTTCATGGTGTTTGTTTTTGTAATCATTTCATTAGTGATCCCATTCAAGAGTGCTCTCAAAACTCACTTATTTCGACTGCAAGAACAAACTTAAAGCCTAATAATGTTTCCTACCTTAAATATTTTCAGCATGTTTTTATGTTTTCTAATTTCATGGTGTCTGTTTTTGTAATCATTTCATTATATATGTTTTTTTTTTATCTTATAGGTGTTGTCTAATATTGTAAAGCGCTTAGAGCTTCTAAAGATGAGGCGCTATACAAAGTTCTAATTATTATTATTATTATTATTATTATTATTATAACTGCATTCTCTCTGATGAAAAGGTACACTCTGAATGTGTCCATGGTGATGAATAGAGTTCCAACACCCTTTGAATGAAGTGACAGCAAGGGAACCATCTGACATATTCAACGTAGGCTGAATATTTATTTAACCATTCACAGATTTCGATTTTTTTCATGCTTTACTCTGTCGACTTCGTCAGAGTACACAAATTCTACTGGAGCTAAAGCCTTGACAATAGGTCCGTCAAGATATGTTAACCCTTTCCCAGCAAACGTGTTCGATCTAATGGCCAAATCACAATACCTCAGCAGGTCTGCTCTCATCTGTGATGTTTCATAATAACCACTGGCTGATTCTGGAACGATCGGTTTTACAATCTTTCTGTGGTGTGGTTTGTGGAAAGCATCTGAGAGATGGACAGGCTTGCTATACTATTGATGATAACTTGCAGAGTTTGACACTTCCTTTTTATACTTGAGGTTAGCATTAATGTACATTATTGTAATTAGGACGTCGCACCCTTTTCTAGTATACGATGTTATATACCGTCTTCAATGAATTACTGAAGATTTGTAGTCGGCATTTTAAAGTCGCCAAGGATTGAATGATGCATCTTCACATAGCGTTGTGCGCAGGTACAAATCCCATCAATATTGGAGAGAGAATATGTATCCTTATCTTGGTTTGTCTCCAACACTGCTATACGGCTGTGTTAAAATATGTATATGTACTATATTAAATATTGTTCTAAATCTACCAAAATGCAAATAATATTTAGACCTAAAATTTCTATATTTGGATACTAATCCAACCCAGATGGCTACTTTACATTGTTTACTGACCTGATCCTGGAACTTAAGGCCACTTTCATAATAAATGAGCAATATAGAATATTTGGTATCAAGAAGATAATTTAAACTGATTATCATGCAGTACAGGTGCTTACAAAAGATAGAAAGTAGTCGTTGTCGTTTATAACAACTTTGGTAGGATATCTGAAGAAATATAGAAATGGTTTTAATAAAACACGTAGGTGGAAAGTTTAAATAACAAGAGGGTTTCTCGTCATAAAAGCAAAGTTCCATCCTTCAACATCCAGATGAAATACACCCGATAGCTGAACGCTGTTTGAGGAAGGAGGTGGGGCTGGTGGGTAATGTTTGAAACTACATCAAGGCTTTACATGTGTCATTTATTTTAGAAGAAATGAAAACATCCAGCCAAATAAGATAAGGAGCTGCAGCATAAACATAGAAGAAGACCCTATTTAATGTACGAACTGAATAATATACCTTTGGTGAAGACAGATGATAATTTTAGTCCATAATTTATCTTTTGGAGGACAAATAATTGCGTCATGCCCTTTACTAAAATGTGAAAAAGTGCTAATAATTACAATGAAAATTAATTTATTTCCGTGATACTAAACCAGACAAAATTCGTAGTTGCGATATTCAGTAAATGAAGGAAGTTAAAATGATGTATCAGAACCATCCAGTCACCAAAGAAGTCAAAGAAGCCCCTCTTCAGTATGATGTTCGCTGTTATGCTTACTGGTGCTTACCGTGGCTGTGACAAAAGGGTTGACATCAGGTACCGAATTGATGGCATTCCATTCAGTTGGAGGAGACTAAAGGCAAAATGTTAAAGACAGTGACTGTTCGTGAATCCCAAATCTGTGTCTGTTATGCAAAAATATGTATGGCAATGGTTACCAACCTCTTTTGGCCCCGACCCTACAATATATTCTTTCTGAGTCTCACGACTCCATTTCCACCTTCTGATAAGTTTTGCCACCCTAAAAAAAAATCCTGGCCAACCTCCAGAACGACTCGGGGTTGGGACCAATATTTGTAAAGACTAATTCGCTTCAGCTTGAAACAGTGTTACTCTCACAATCAGTATAAGTAGGACAGTGGTGCTAAACCAACCTACAACAGGAAAGCCTTATGTAGAACCTACCATCACAGTAAAATGGCTAAACTCTCGAGGTAGTGGATAAGTTCAACTAACTCAGCAGTACACTGTCAGGTGCAATTCACATCTATGATGAAAGCAACGCCGAAACGGCTAAAGTAAATGTGGTCTTTGGCAGACTATAAGCAAATTACAAGAGCGCATAGGGATCAATCTGCAAACAAGCCTAAATGTCAACAAAGCTATTGTAATGCCGACCCTGCTGTATGCATTTGAATGGTATACAGACGTCATGCCAAAAAGCTGAACTATTTTCACATTGGCTGCATGAAGAAAACACAGAGGATAAGTTGGCAGGACATTCTCCTAGACAATGAGGTTTTCGCATTGGCAAGCATTACAAGGATCGAGACAATTCTGATGAATCATAGAAGAAATGGACCGCTTAATTCAGGCAAATGCGCCATGAAACTGGCAACAATGTCAAAAAATATTGGCCCTTATTATATGTGACAATTATTTTCTTACGGTTCTACTTTGGAACTGATTGCCGTTTGACATCGAAATAGTTAAACTGACCGTTTGGCAACGATCTTCATTTTCATTAATCATTTCGAGATTCGGGACCAATTTCCATGATAGACAGGGAGAGAGAGAGAGAGAGAGAGAGAGAGAGAGAGAGAGAGACAGACAGACAGACAGAGAGAGAGAGAGAGAGAAAAGTGTGAGAGAGTGATTGAGAGAGAATGATGTAGAAAGAGAGGTAGCACATGATTCACCACGATCATAAGAATCCTGGGGAGACAGAGGACTTGTATCTTTTATTTTATGGCTATGTTTTTATTACAACTTTGTTACCAATGATGCTGGCATTGCGTCTGAAACGTCATTTGTATCTTACATGCGATTTCCATGAAAGCTAACTGCACACATAAACTATACCACCATGCTATTCATACAGTATCTTTAAAAGCGCAGGAGAGGTACGATGATTAAGCAGCTATTAGCTGTCCAAGCGAGAATGGGGACAGGCAGTTGAGTCGCAAAACTTAAACCAATCAGCATGCCCCGATCTTTGGGCATGTTTACAAAATTCGTTGATGCTGTGCTAAAGAAAATTGCCATTTTCTACATATCATTGTTCTCTAATCGACTATGGATATTCGAAATGTATTAAACAACTCCAGAATTACCTCTTATAATCATATTACCTAAGTTTGGGGTCATTTGTTTAAGTACTACGTTTTCTGTTGGTGACATAATTCTCTACAATCATTATGTATGTCTGTATGCATTCGGTGTAATAGCATGTCAGCACAATACTGTATAGTTCCGATTACATACCAAGACACTGCTGTCGAATACTGGATATCTTTCATTGATTTTGATCCAACCAATACTTCAGAACGGCAAGGTCAGTTCCTTCTAAATATGTTCTTTTCTTATCCAAGGTGGGTTTTATGTAGGACAAATAATGCGTAGGAATTACTATTAACTTGGTGGCCTAAACGACATCCCACTCAAATCAGGATATAACTATATGTGTTTTGTGTATGAGCGCCCGTTGTCTTTAGTGTGGTAGCAAGTTTGTGTGCATAGTGAATGGATAATCTTACCCTTTGGAGATATATTAGTAACTTTGTATATATATGAAAGCACTCCTACATATTTCTTTCCTTTCACTAGATGTACGATAGTAATTAAATATGTTTCTATATACAGTATATGAGCAGTACAACACTATTCATGGCTGCTTCTGTTGATGTGTGTGCATGATCATTTCTACCCTTTCATGGACGGTTGTGTGTATGTGTTAGCATCCCATTGCTTTGTCGTTTATTAATAAGTTTGGGTTTGGGCAACCAAAACGGCATGTTCGTGAGTATGTGTTGTTCAAGTGGAGATTAGGTGCTGGTGAGTTTAAGCGGCGTGATGGCTAGTAAATGTTGGTGTGACTCAAAAGATGAATGTATGTTGCTGAGTCAAAAGTTTGCATTGGTTAGTAGACGTGGTTTGAACATTGCATTTCCCCTTTGTAAATACTGATGCTCATTTAACACATGGACATGTTCAACATTATCCTTTCCCTTGAGGTCAGAATGTCATACTAATGTTAAACATATGGTTCATGTTAAATTGTCGAGGGAGTGTTAGTTTTCAAACTAGAGGCGTAATGTTAGTTCCCATTGTCGCCCGAGCGTCATTGTTGTCGCCAGAGTGCTACTACTCCAATATGTATCAGTATGTCTATCTTAAAACTAACTACTTCAAATTCTCGTAAATATTCACTATATTTATGATGTACTATAACGTTGAAAACTTAGTGCGGCACACTTTTGGGTTGGCGAAAATTAAGAAATGTCCTTATTAAACTGTACCATAAAAAGCCTTTGATTCATATTTCAGCTTGATTGCGGCATGTTTTGCATGTTGATTCAGACAGTGCTAATTTTCGACGTTACTCTGGAAACATATCCTACTTTTTTGCTTAGTATGAAAGATCTGACTATTGATTGATATAATGGACCAAATGTATGCAACTTATGAATGGCAGTAATGACGAAATACGATGAACAAAAATGGATTAACAGCAGAAGGTGCATCAATGGTATTCCGCTTGTCCTCTTAAATTTATCCGTCAACAATGCGGTTATTTTATATTTCACATGGGTAATTTTGTAAGTATTTGTTTGATATCTAAGAACAGTTCGAAGCGCCATATACAAAGGAACTGTACAATAACTCAAAGCTAGAGTGAATTTTTAGTCTTAGAAGGTATGGGTGCGTTCAGCACACGGAGGAGAAAGAGAGAGAGTAAACCGATTTCAGCGCCTAGTTATCTAAGTTTCTTGTTAGGCATTGTGGATTGAAAAAAAAGACATAGGAATCACTGAGATAGTAATGAGGCCAAATTGTTGACCCAATACCATCACATTTCAAAGTTCAAAATTTGTCTAATTTCTACCTGCTTTTAGCTACAAATACTGTCTGATCAATGAGATTCGAAGCCCTTTGCTTACTTCCAAAAACATTCTAAAATTTCGCTTTTTGGTATGGGCATAAGAAATATTGAAATGCTCATTTTGATCTTTTGATCTATTAAATATATTTAATTACTATTTGTATAACAACTATACTGCATTTGTCTGTATTACCATTTAAAAGAACATATACATCACTAATTTATTATTAAACCGGAATCAATGCATTTATATTTCCTTTTATAAATTACAATCATTCCTTCCTTTTCTCAATTAATGCATCTATTGTTTCAACCTGAAGAAAAACAAATGGCAGTGGAAAGGAATGTCCAGTCAGTTCATGTCATACGACTATAGTCAGCTTAAGATATTCGTTATCACTAACTGAGATGCAACTAAATGAGAAACGATTCATGTCATAAACTCAATCTACTTAACCTTGTTTTAGTAAGCTTCCATCTCTTGGACTTTCGCATCATTCAAAATTGTCTACACGCACTAAATATCATCACTTTTCACATGTAACGAATTTTTATATGGCTATATGCACAGAAAAATATAAATAATACCAAAATCAAAATCAGTGTATCGATCGATAACGGCGTTAACGTGAACAACACTCAATAGAAGGAAATTCTCTGAGTACATTATTTAGCATACTTTATATATTTTTGCCCACTGTCACAATAATCAAATCTCTTATTCTACCTAGATGCCGGTGGTCGAGAATTCTAACCCATTTACGAAGGAGTTGTTGTGTGCGGTCTATTTAATCCTTACAAAATATTTATAACTAAATAATTTATACTCATTATTCCCACTTTGAAAACAAAGACATATGGACAGCGTTCGTTTGCATACCAGGGCCCAGCAACGTCGAATGAATTGCCCACTGAACTTAGACACAAAGACACAGTGATCCCATTCAAGAGTGCTCTCAAAACTCACTTATTTCGACTGCAAGAACAAACTTAAAGCCTAATAATGTTTCCTACCTTAAATATTTTCAGCATGTTTTTCATGTTTTCTAATTTCATGGTGTTTGTTTTTGTAATCATTTCATTAGTGATCCCATTCAAGAGTGCTCTCAAAACTCACTTATTTCGACTGCAAGAACAAACTTAAAGCCTAATAATGTTTCCTACCTTAAATATTTTCAGCATGTTTTTATGTTTTCTAATTTCATGGTGTCTGTTTTTGTAATCATTTCATTATATATGTTTTTTTTTTTTATCTTATAGGTGTTGTCTAATATTGTAAAGCGCTTAGAGCTTCTAAAGATGAGGCGCTATACAAAGTTCTAATTATTATTATTATTATTATTATTATTATTATTATTATTATTATAACTGCATTCTCTCTGATGAAAAGGTACACTCTGAATGTGTCCATGGTGATGAATAGAGTTCCAACACCCTTTGAATGAAGTGACAGCAAGGGAACCATCTGACATATTCAACGTAGGCTGAATATTTATTTAACCATTCACAGATTTCGATTTTTTTCAAGCTTTACTCTGTCGACTTCGTCAGAGTACACAAATTCTACTGCAGCTAAAGCCTTGACAATAGGTCCGTCAAGATATGTTAACCCTTTCCCAGCAAACGTGTTCGATCTAATGGCCAAATCACAATACCTCAGCAGGTCTGCTCTCATCTGTGATGTTTCATAATAACCACTGGCTGATTCTGGAACGATCGGTTTTACAATCTTTCTGTGGTGTGGTTTGTGGAAGGCATCTGAGAGATGGACAGGCTTGCTATACTATTGATGATAACTTGCAGAGTTTGACACTTCCTTTTTATACTTGAGGTTAGCATTAATGTACATTATTGTAATTAGGACGTCGCACCCTTTTCTAGTATACGATGTTATATACCGTCTTCAATGAATTACTGAAGATTTGTAGTCGGCATTTTAAAGTCGCCAAGGATTGAATGATGCATCTTCACATAGCGTTGTGCGCAGGTACAAATCCCATCAATATTGGAGAGAGAATATGTATCCTTATCTTGGTTTGTCTCCAACACTGCTATACGGCTGTGTTAAAATATGTATATGTACTATATTAAATATTGTTCTAAATCTACCAAAATGCAAATAATATTTAGACCTAAAATTTCTATATTTGGATACTAATCCAACCCAGATGGCTACTTTATATTGTTTACTGACCTGATCCTGGAACTTAAGGCCACTTTCATAAGAAATGAGCAATATAGAATATTTGGTATCAAGAAGATAGTTTAAACTGATTATCATGCAGTACAGGTGCTTACAAAAGATAGAAAGTAGTCGTTGTCGTTTATAACAACTTTGGTAGGATATCTGAAGAAATATAGAAATGGTTTTAATAAAACACGTAGGTGGAAAGTTTAAATAACAAGAGGGTTTCTCGTCATAAAAGCAAAGTTCCATCCTTCAACATCCAGATGAAATACACCCGATAGCTGAACGCTGTTTGAGGAAGGAGGTGGGGCTGGTGGGTAATGTTTGAAACTACATCAAGGCTTTACATGTGTCATTTATTTTAGAAGAAATGAAAACATCCAGCCAAATAAGATAAGGAGCTGCAGCATAAACATAGAAGAAGACCCTATTTAATGTACGAACTGAATAATATACCTTTGGTGAAGACAGATGATAATTTTAGTCCATAATTTATCTTTTGGAGGACAAATAATTGCGTCATGCCCTTTACTAAAATGTGAAAAAGTGCTAATAATTACAATGAAAATTAATTTATTTCCGTGATACTAAACCAGACAAAATTCGTAGTTGCGATATTCAGTAAATGAAGGAAGTTAAAATGATGTATCAGAACCATCCAGTCACCAAAGAAGTCAAAGAAGCCCCTCTTCAGTATGATGTTCGCTGTTATGCTTACTGGTGCTTACCGTGGCTGTGACAAAAGGGTTGACATCAGGTACCGAATTGATGGCATTCCATTCAGTTGGAGGAGACTAAAGGCAAAATGTTAAAGACAGTGACTGTTCGTGAATCCCAAATCTGTGTCTGTTATGCAAAAATATGTATGGCAATGGTTACCAACCTCTTTTGGCCCCGACCCTACAATATATTCTTTCTGAGTCTCACGACTCCATTTCCACCTTCTGATAAGTTTTGCCACCCTAAAAAAAAAATCCTGGCCAACCTCCAGAACGACTCGGGGTTGGGACCAATATTTGTAAAGACTAATTCGCTTCAGCTTGAAACAGTGTTACTCTCACAATCAGTATAAGTAGGACAGTGGTGCTAAACCAACCTACAACAGGAAAGCCTTATGTAGAACCTACCATCACAGTAAAATGGCTAAACTCTCGAGGTAGTGGATAAGTTCAACTAACTCAGCAGTACACTGTCAGGTGCAATTCACATCTATGATGAAAGCAACGCCGAAACGGCTAAAGTAAATGTGGTCTTTGGCAGACTTTAAGCAAATTAGAAGAGCGCATAGGGATCAATCTGCAAACAAGCCTAAATGTCAACAAAGCTATTGTAATGCCGACCCTGCTGTATGCACGATAAATTTGAATGGTATACAGACGTCATGCCAAAAAGCTGAACTATTTTCACATTGGCTGCATGAAGAAAACACAGAGGATAAGTTGGCAGGACATTCTCCTAGACAATGAGGTTTTCGCATTGGCAAGCATTACAAGGATCGAGACAATTCTGATGAATCATAGAAGAAATGGATGGCTTAATTCAGGCAAATGCGCCATGAAACTGGCAACAATGTCAAAAAATGTTGGCCCTTATTATATGTGACAATTATTTTCTTACGGTTCTACTTTGGAACTGATTGCCGTTTGACATCGAAATAGTTAAACTGACCGTTTGGCAACGATCTTCATTTTCATTAATCATTTCGAGATTCGGGACCAATTTCCATGATAGACAGGGAGAGAGAGAGAGAGAGAGAGAGAGAGAGAGAGAGAGAGAGAGAGAGAGAGAGAAAAGTGTGAGAGAGTGATTGAGAGAGAATGATGTAGAAAAAGAGGTAGCACATGATTCACCACGATCATAAGAATCCTGGGGAGACAGAGGACTTGTATCTTTTATTTTATGGCTATGTTTTTATTACAAGTTTGTTAACAATGATGCTGGCATTGCGTATGAAACGTCATTTGTATCTTACATGCGATTTCCATGAAAGCTAACTGCACACATAAACTATACCACCATGCTATTCATACAGTATCTTTAAAAGCGCAGGAGAGGTACGATGATTAAGCAGCTATTAGCTGTCCAAGCGAGAATGGGGACAGGCAGTTGAGTCGCAAAACTTAAACCAATCAGCATGCCCCGATCTTTGGGCATGTTTACAAAATTCGTTGATGCTGTGCTAAAGAAAATTGCCATTTTCTACATATCATTGTTCTCTAATCGACTATGGATATTCGAAATGTATTAAACAACTCCAGAATTACCTCTTATAATCATATTATCTAAGTTTGGGGTCATTTGTTTAAGTACTACGTTTTCTGTTGGTGACATAATTCTCTACAATCATTATGTATGTCTGTATGCATTCGGTGTAATAGCATGTCAGCACAATACTGTATAGTTCCGATTAAATACCAAGACACTGCTGTCGAATACTGGATATCTTTCATTGATTTTGATGCAACCAATACTTCAGAACGGCAAGGTCAGTTCCTTCTAAATATGTTCTTTTCTTATCCAAGGTGGGTTTTATGTAGGACAAATAATGCGTAGGAATTACTATTAACTTGGTGGCCTAAACGACATCCCACTCAAATCAGGATATAACTATATGTGTTTTGTGTATGAGCGCCCGTTGTCTTTAGTGTGGTAGCAAGTTTGTGTGCATAGTGAATGGATAATCTTACCCTTTAGAGATATATTAGTAACTTTGTATATATATGAAAGCATTCCTACATATTTCTTTCCTTTCACTAGATGTACGATAGTAATTAAATATGTTTCTATATACAGTATATGAGCAGTACAACACTATTCATGGCTGCTTCTGTTGATGTGTGTGCATGATCATTTCTACCCTTTCATGGATGGTTGTGTGTATGTGTTAGCATCCCATTGCTTTGTCGTTTATTAATAAGTTTGGGTTTGGGCAACCAAAACGGCATGTTCGTGAGTATGTGTTGTTCAAGTGGAGATTAGGTGCTGGTGAGTTTAAGCGGCGTGATGGCTAGTAAATGTTGGTGTGACTCAAAAGATGAATGTATGTTGCTGAGTCAAAAGTTTGCATTGGTTAGTAGACGTGGTTTGAACATTGCATTTCCCCTTTGTAAATACTGATGCTCATTTAACACATGGACATGTTCAACATTATCCTTTCCCTTGAGGTCAGAATGTCATACTAATGTTAAACATATGGTTCATGTTAAATTGTCGAGGGAGTGTTAGTTTTCAAACTAGAGGCGTAATGTTAGTTCCCATTGTCGCCCGAGCGTCATTGTTGTCGCCAGAGTGCTACTACTCCAATATGTATCAGTATGTCTATCTTAAAACTAACTACTTCAAATTCTCGTAAATATTCACTATATTTATGATGTACTATAACGTTGAAAACTTAGTGCGGCACACTTTTGGGTTGGCGAAAATTAAGAAATGTCCTTATTAAACTGTACCATAAAAAGCCTTTGATTCATATTTCAGCTTGATTGCGGCATGTTTTGCATGTTGATTCAGACAGTGCTAATTTTCGACGTTACTCTGGAAACATATCCTACTTTTTTGCTTAGTATGAAAGATCTGACTATTGATTGATATAATGGACCAAATGTATGCAACTTATGAATGGCAGTAATGACGAAATACGATGAACAAAAATGGATTAACAGCAGAAGGTGCATCAATGGTATTCCGCTTGTCCTCTTAAATTTATCCGTCAACAATGCGGTTATTTTATATTTCACACGGGTAATTTTGTAAGTATTTGTTTGATATCTAAGAACAGTTCGAAGCGCCATATACAAAGGAACTGTACAATAACTCAAAGCTAGAGTGAATTTTTAGTCTTAGAAGGTATGGGTGCGTTCAGAACACGGAGGAGAAAGAGAGAGAGTAAACCGATTTCAGCGCCTAGTTATCTAAGTTTCTTGTTAGGCATTGTGGATTAAAAAAAAAGACATAGGAATCACTGAGATAGTAATGAGGCCAAATTGTTGACCCAATACCATCACATTTCAAAGTTCAAAATTTGTCTAATTTCTACCTGCTTTTAGCTACAAATACTGTCTGATCAATGAGATTCGAAGCCCTTTGCTTACTTCCAAAAACATTCTAAAATTTCGCTTTTTGGTATGGGCATAAGAAATATTGAAATGCTCATTTTGATCTTTTGATCTATTAAATATATTTAATTACTATTTGTATAACAACTATACTGCATTTGTCTGTATTACCATTTAAAAGAACATATACATCACTAATTTATTATTAAACCGGAATCAATGCATTTATATTTCCTTTTATAAATTACAATCATTCCTTCCTTTTCTCAATTAATGCATCTATTGTTTCAACCTGAAGAAAAACAAATGGCAGTGGAAAGGAATGTCCAGTCAGTTCATGTCATACGACTATAGTCAGCTTAAGATATTCGTTATCACTAACTGAGATGCAACTAAATGAGAAACGATTCATGTCATAAACTCAATCTACTTAACCTTGTTTTAGTAAGCTTCCATCTCTTGGACTTTCGCATCATTCAAAATTGTCTACACGCACTAAATATCATCACTTTTCACATGTAACGAATTTTTATATGGCTATATGCACAGAAAAATATAAATAATACCAAAATCAAAATCAGTGTATCGATCGATAACGGCGTTAACGTGAACAACACTCAATAGAAGGAAATTCTCTGAGTACATTATTTAGCATACTTTATATATTTTTGCCCACTGTCACAATAATCAAATCCCTTATTCTACCTAGATGCCGGTGGTCGAGAATTCTAACCCATTTACGAAGGAGTTGTTGTGTGCGGTCTATTTAATCCTTACAAAATATTTATAACTAAATAATTTATACTCATTATTCATACTTTGAAAACAAAGACATATGGACAGCGTTCGTTTGCATACCAGGGCCCAGCAACGTCGAATGAATTGCACACTGAACTTAGACACAAAGACACAGTGATCCCATTCAAGAGTGATCTCAAAACTCACTTATTTCGACTGCAAGAACAAACTTAAAGCCTAATAATGTTTCCTACCTTAAATATTTTCAGCATGTTTTTCATGTTTTCTAATTTCATGGTGTTTGTTTTTGCAATCATTTCATTAGTGATCCCATTCAAGAGTGCTCTCAAAACTCACTTATTTCGACTGCAAGAACAAACTTAAAGCCTAATAATGTTTCCTACCTTAAATATTTTCAGCATGTTTTTCATGTTTTCTAATTTCATGGTGTTTGTTTTTGTAATCATTTCATTAGTGATCCCATTCAAGAGTGCTCTCAAAACTCACTTATTTCGACTGCAAGAACAAACTTAAAGCCTAATAATGTTTCCTACCTTAAATATTTTCAGCATGTTTTTCATGTTTTCTAATTTCATGGTGTTTGTTTTTGCAATCATTTCATTAGTGATCCCATTCAAGAGTGCTCTCAAAACTCACTTATTTCGACTGCAAGAACAAACTTAAAGCCTAATAATGTTTCCTACCTTAAATATTTTCAGCATGTTTTTCATGTTTTCTAATTTCATGGTGTTTGTTTTTGTAATCATTTCATTAGTGATCCCATTCAAGAGTGCTCTCAAAACTCACTTATTTCGACTGCAAGAACAAACTTAAAGCCTAATAATGTTTCCTACCTTAAATATTTTCAGCATGTTTTTCATGTTTTCTAATTTCATGGTGTTTGTTTTTGTAATCATTTCATTAGTGATCCCATTCAAGAGTGCTCTCAAAACTCACTTATTTCGACTGCAAGAACAAACTTAAAGCCTAATAATGTTTCCTACCTTAAATATTTTCAGCATGTTTTTATGCTTTCTAATTTCATGGTGTCTGTTTTTGTAATCATTTCATTATATATGTTTTTTTTTTATCTTATAGGTGTTGTCTAATATTGTAAAGCGCTTAGAGCTTCTAAAGATGAGGCGCTATACAAAGTTCTAATTATTATTATTATTATTATTATTATTATTATTATTATAACTGCATTCTCTCTGATGAAAAGGTACACTCTGAATGTGTCCATGGTGATGAATAGAGTTCCAACACCCTTTGAATGAAGTGACAGCAAGGGAACCATCTGACATATTCAACGTAGGCTGAATATTTATTTAACCATTCACAGATTTCGATTTTTTTCATGCTTTACTCTGTCGACTTCGTCAGAGTACACAAATTCTACTGGAGCTAAAGCCTTGACAATAGGTCCGTCAAGATATGTTAACCCTTTCCCAGCAAACGTGTTCGATCTAATGGCCAAATCACAATACCTCAGCAGGTCTGCTCTCATCTGTGATGTTTCATAATAACCACTGGCTGATTCTGGAACGATCGGTTTTACAATCTTTCTGTGGTGTGGTTTGTGGAAAGCATCTGAGAGATGGACAGGCTTGCTATACTATTGATGATAACTTGCAGAGTTTGACACTTCCTTTTTATACTTGAGGTTAGCATTAATGTACATTATTGTAATTAGGACGTCGCACCCTTTTCTAGTATACGATGTTATATACCGTCTTCAATGAATTACTGAAGATTTGTAGTCGGCATTTTAAAGTCGCCAAGGATTGAATGATGCATCTTCACATAGCGTTGTGCGCAGGTACAAATCCCATCAATATTGGAGAGAGAATATGTATCCTTATCTTGGTTTGTCTCCAACACTGCTATACGGCTGTGTTAAAATATGTATATGTACTATATTAAATATTGTTCTAAATCTACCAAAATGCAAATAATATTTAGACCTAAAATTTCTATATTTGGATACTAATCCAACCCAGATGGCTACTTTACATTGTTTACTGACCTGATCCTGGAACTTAAGGCCACTTTCATAAGAAATGAGCAATATAGAATATTTGGTATCAAGAAGATAATTTAAACTGATTATCATGCAGTACAGGTGCTTACAAAAGATAGAAAGTAGTCGTTGTCGTTTATAACAACTTTGGTAGGATATCTGAAGAAATATAGAAATGGTTTTAATAAAACACGTAGGTGGAAAGTTTAAATAACAAGAGGGTTTCTCGTCATAAAAGCAAAGTTCCATCCTTCAACATCCAGATGAAATACACCCGATAGCTGAACGCTGTTTGAGGAAGGAGGTGGGGCTGGTGGGTAATGTTTGAAACTACATCAAGGCTTTACATGTGTCATTTATTTTAGAAGAAATGAAAACATCCAGCCAAATAAGATAAGGAGCTGCAGCATAAACATAGAAGAAGACCCTATTTAATGTACGAACTGAATAATATACCTTTGGTGAAGACAGATGATAATTTTAGTCCATAATTTATCTTTTGGAGGACAAATAATTGCGTCATGCCCTTTACTAAAATGTGAAAAAGTGCTAATAATTACAATGAAAATTAATTTATTTCCGTGATACTAAACCAGACAAAATTCGTAGTTGCGATATTCAGTAAATGAAGGAAGTTAAAATGATGTATCAGAACCATCCAGTCACCAAAGAAGTCAAAGAAGCCCCTCTTCAGTATGATGTTCGCTGTTATGCTTACTGGTGCTTACCGTGGCTGTGACAAAAGGGTTGACATCAGGTACCGAATTGATGGCATTCCATTCAGTTGGAGGAGACTAAAGGCAAAATGTTAAAGACAGTGACTGTTCGTGAATCCCAAATCTGTGTCTGTTATGCAAAAATATGTATGGCAATGGTTACCAACCTCTTTTGGCCCCGACCCTACAATATATTCTTTCTGAGTCTCACGACTCCATTTCCACCTTCTGATAAGTTTTGCCACCCTAAAAAAAAATCCTGGCCAACCTCCAGAACGACTCGGGGTTGGGACCAATATTTGTAAAGACTAATTCGCTTCAGCTTGAAACAGTGTTACTCTCACAATCAGTATAAGTAGGACAGTGGTGCTAAAGCAACCTACAACAGGAAAGCCTTATGTAGAACCTACCATCACAGTAAAATGGCTAAACTCTCGAGGTAGTGGATAAGTTCAACTAACTCAGCAGTACACTGTCAGGTGCAATTCACATCTATGATGAAAGCAACGCCGAAACGGCTAAAGTAAATGTGGTCTTTGGCAGACTATAAGCAAATTACAAGAGCGCATAGGGATCAATCTGCAAACAAGCCTAAATGTCAACAAAGCTATTGTAATGCCGACCCTGCTGTATGCATTTGAATGGTATACAGACGTCATGCCAAAAAGCTGAACTATTTTCACATTGGCTGCATGAAGAAAACACAGAGGATAAGTTGGCAGGACATTCTCCTAGACAATGAGGTTTTCGCATTGGCAAGCATTACAAGGATCGAGACAATTCTGATGAATCATAGAAGAAATGGACCGCTTAATTCAGGCAAATGCGCCATGAAACTGGCAACAATGTCAAAAAATGTTGGCCCTTATTATATGTGACAATTATTTTCTTACGGTTCTACTTTGGAACTGATTGCCGTTTGACATCGAAATAGTTAAACTGACCGTTTGGCAACGATCTTCATTTTCATTAATCATTTCGAGATTCGGGACCAATTTCCATGATAGACAGGGAGAGAGAGAGAGAGAGAGAGAGAGAGAGAGAGAGAGAGAGAGAGAGAGAGAGAAAAGTGTGAGAGAGTGATTGAGAGAGAATGATGTAGAAAAAGAGGTAGCACATGATTCACCACGATCATAAGAATCCTGGGGAGACAGAGGACTTGTATCTTTTATTTTATGGCTATGTTTTTATTACAAGTTTGTTAACAATGATGCTGGCATTGCGTATGAAACGTCATTTGTATCTTACATGCGATTTCCATGAAAGCTAACTGCACACATAAACTATACCACCATGCTATTCATACAGTATCTTTAAAAGCGCAGGAGAGGTACGATGATTAAGCAGCTATTAGCTGTCCAAGCGAGAATGGGGACAGGCAGTTGAGTCGCAAAACTTAAACCAATCAGCATGCCCCGATCTTTGGGCATGTTTACAAAATTCGTTGATGCTGTGCTAAAGAAAATTGCCATTTTCTACATATCATTGTTCTCTAATCGACTATGGATATTCGAAATGTATTAAACAACTCCAGAATTACCTCTTATAATCATATTATCTAAGTTTGGGGTCATTTGTTTAAGTACTACGTTTTCTGTTGGTGACATAATTCTCTACAATCATTATGTATGTCTGTATGCATTCGGTGTAATAGCATGTCAGCACAATACTGTATAGTTCCGATTAAATACCAAGACACTGCTGTCGAATACTGGATATCTTTCATTGATTTTGATGCAACCAATACTTCAGAACGGCAAGGTCAGTTCCTTCTAAATATGTTCTTTTCTTATCCAAGGTGGGTTTTATGTAGGACAAATAATGCGTAGGAATTACTATTAACTTGGTGGCCTAAACGACATCCCACTCAAATCAGGATATAACTATATGTGTTTTGTGTATGAGCGCCCGTTGTCTTTAGTGTGGTAGCAAGTTTGTGTGCATAGTGAATGGATAATCTTACCCTTTAGAGATATATTAGTAACTTTGTATATATATGAAAGCATTCCTACATATTTCTTTCCTTTCACTAGATGTACGATAGTAATTAAATATGTTTCTATATACAGTATATGAGCAGTACAACACTATTCATGGCTGCTTCTGTTGATGTGTGTGCATGATCATTTCTACCCTTTCATGGATGGTTGTGTGTATGTGTTAGCATCCCATTGCTTTGTCGTTTATTAATAAGTTTGGGTTTGGGCAACCAAAACGGCATGTTCGTGAGTATGTGTTGTTCAAGTGGAGATTAGGTGCTGGTGAGTTTAAGCGGCGTGATGGCTAGTAAATGTTGGTGTGACTCAAAAGATGAATGTATGTTGCTGAGTCAAAAGTTTGCATTGGTTAGTAGACGTGGTTTGAACATTGCATTTCCCCTTTGTAAATACTGATGCTCATTTAACACATGGACATGTTCAACATTATCCTTTCCCTTGAGGTCAGAATGTCATACTAATGTTAAACATATGGTTCATGTTAAATTGTCGAGGGAGTGTTAGTTTTCAAACTAGAGGCGTAATGTTAGTTCCCATTGTCGCCCGAGCGTCATTGTTGTCGCCAGAGTGCTACTACTCCAATATGTATCAGTATGTCTATCTTAAAACTAACTACTTCAAATTCTCGTAAATATTCACTATATTTATGATGTACTATAACGTTGAAAACTTAGTGCGGCACACTTTTGGGTTGGCGAAAATTAAGAAATGTCCTTATTAAACTGTACCATAAAAAGCCTTTGATTCATATTTCAGCTTGATTGCGGCATGTTTTGCATGTTGATTCAGACAGTGCTAATTTTCGACGTTACTCTGGAAACATATCCTACTTTTTTGCTTAGTATGAAAGATCTGACTATTGATTGATATAATGGACCAAATGTATGCAACTTATGAATGGCAGTAATGACGAAATACGATGAACAAAAATGGATTAACAGCAGAAGGTGCATCAATGGTATTCCGCTTGTCCTCTTAAATTTATCCGTCAACAATGCGGTTATTTTATATTTCACACGGGTAATTTTGTAAGTATTTGTTTGATATCTAAGAACAGTTCGAAGCGCCATATACAAAGGAACTGTACAATAACTCAAAGCTAGAGTGAATTTTTAGTCTTAGAAGGTATGGGTGCGTTCAGAACACGGAGGAGAAAGAGAGAGAGTAAACCGATTTCAGCGCCTAGTTATCTAAGTTTCTTGTTAGGCATTGTGGATTAAAAAAAAAGACATAGGAATCACTGAGATAGTAATGAGGCCAAATTGTTGACCCAATACCATCACATTTCAAAGTTCAAAATTTGTCTAATTTCTACCTGCTTTTAGCTACAAATACTGTCTGATCAATGAGATTCGAAGCCCTTTGCTTACTTCCAAAAACATTCTAAAATTTCGCTTTTTGGTATGGGCATAAGAAATATTGAAATGCTCATTTTGATCTTTTGATCTATTAAATATATTTAATTACTATTTGTATAACAACTATACTGCATTTGTCTGTATTACCATTTAAAATGACATATACATCACTAATTTATTATTAAACCGGAATCAATGCATTTATATTTCCTTTTATAAATTACAATCATTCCTTCCTTTTCTCAATTAATGCATCTATTGTTTCAACCTGAAGAAAAACAAATGGCAGTGGAAAGGAATGTCCAGTCAGTTCATGTCATACGACTATAGTCAGCTTAAGATATTCGTTATCACTAACTGAGATGCAACTAAATGAGAAACGATTCATGTCATAAACTCAATCTACTTAACCTTGTTTTAGTAAGCTTCCATCTCTTGGACTTTCGCATCATTCAAAATTGTCTACACGCACTAAATATCATCACTTTTCACATGTAACGAATTTTTATATGGCTATATGCACAGAAAAATATAAATAATACCAAAATCAAAATCAGTGTATCGATCGATAACGGCGTTAACGTGAACAACACTCAATAGAAGGAAATTCTCTGAGTACATTATTTAGCATACTTTATATATTTTTGCCCACTGTCACAATAATCAAATCCCTTATTCTACCTAGATGCCGGTGGTCGAGAATTCTAACCCATTTACGAAGGAGTTGTTGTGTGCGGTCTATTTAATCCTTACAAAATATTTATAACTAAATAATTTATACTCATTATTCATACTTTGAAAACAAAGACATATGGACAGCGTTCGTTTGCATACCAGGGCCCAGCAACGTCGAATGAATTGCCCACTGAACTTAGACACAAAGACACAGTGATCCCATTCAAGAGTGATCTCAAAACTCACTTATTTCGACTGCAAGAACAAACTTAAAGCCTAATAATGTTTCCTACCTTAAATATTTTCAGCATGTTTTTCATGTTTTCTAATTTCATGGTGTTTGTTTTTGCAATCATTTCATTAGTGATCCCATTCAAGAGTGCTCTCAAAACTCACTTATTTCGACTGCAAGAACAAACTTAAAGCCTAATAATGTTTCCTACCTTAAATATTTTCAGCATGTTTTTCATGTTTTCTAATTTCATGGTGTTTGTTTTTGCAATCATTTCATTAGTGATCCCATTCAAGAGTGATCTCAAAACTCACTTATTTCGACTGCAAGAACAAACTTAAAGCCTAATAATGTTTCCTACCTTAAATATTTTCAGCATGTTTTTCATGTTTTCTAATTTCATGGTGTTTGTTTTTGTAATCATTTCATTAGTGATCCCATTCAAGAGTGCTCTCAAAACTCACTTATTTCGACTGCAAGAACAAACTTAAAGCCTAATAATGTTTCCTACCTTAAATATTTTCAGCATGTTTTTATGTTTTCTAATTTCATGGTGTCTGTTTTTGTAATCATTTCATTATATATGTTTTTTTTTTATCTTATAGGTGTTGTCTAATATTGTAAAGCGCTTAGAGCTTCTAAAGATGAGGCGCTATACAAAGTTCTAATTATTATTATTATTATTATTATTATTATTATTATTATAACTGCATTCTCTCTGATGAAAAGGTACACTCTGAATGTGTCCATGGTGATGAATAGAGTTCCAACACCCTTTGAATGAAGTGACAGCAAGGGAACCATCTGACATATTCAACGTAGGCTGAATATTTATTTAACCATTCACAGATTTCGATTTTTTTCATGCTTTACTCTGTCGACTTCGTCAGAGTACACAAATTCTACTGCAGCTAAAGCCTTGACAATAGGTCCGTCAAGATATGTTAACCCTTTCCCAGCAAACGTGTTCGATCTAATGGCCAAATCACAATACCTCAGCAGGTCTGCTCTCATCTGTGATGTTTCATAATAACCACTGGCTGATTCTGGAACGATCGGTTTTACAATCTTTCTGTGGTGTGGTTTGTGGAAAGCATCTGAGAGATGGACAGGCTTGCTATACTATTGATGATAACTTGCAGAGTTTGACACTTCCTTTTTATACTTGAGGTTAGCATTAATGTACATTATTGTAATTAGGACGTCGCACCCTTTTCTAGTATACGATGTTATATACCGTCTTCAATGAATTACTGAAGATTTGTAGTCGGCATTTTAAAGTCGCCAAGGATTGAATGATGCATCTTCACATAGCGTTGTGCGCAGGTACAAATCCCATCAATATTGGAGAGAGAATATGTATCCTTATCTTGGTTTGTCTCCAACACTGCTATACGGCTGTGTTAAAATATGTATATGTACTATATTAAATATTGTTCTAAATCTACCAAAATGCAAATAATATTTAGACCTAAAATTTCTATATTTGGATACTAATCCAACCCAGATGGCTACTTTACATTGTTTACTGACCTGATCCTGGAACTTAAGGCCACTTTCATAAGAAATGAGCAATATAGAATATTTGGTATCAAGAAGATAATTTAAACTGATTATCATGCAGTACAGGTGCTTACAAAAGATAGAAAGTAGTCGTTGTCGTTTATAACAACTTTGGTAGGATATCTGAAGAAATATAGAAATGGTTTTAATAAAACACGTAGGTGGAAAGTTTAAATAACAAGAGGGTTTCTCGTCATAAAAGCAAAGTTCCATCCTTCAACATCCAGATGAAATACACCCGATAGCTGAACGCTGTTTGAGGAAGGAGGTGGGGCTGGTGGGTAATGTTTGAAACTACATCAAGGCTTTACATGTGTCATTTATTTTAGAAGAAATGAAAACATCCAGCCAAATAAGATAAGGAGCTGCAGCATAAACATAGAAGAAGACCCTATTTAATGTACGAACTGAATAATATACCTTTGGTGAAGACAGATGATAATTTTAGTCCATAATTTATCTTTTGGAGGACAAATAATTGCGTCATGCCCTTTACTAAAATGTGAAAAAGTGCTAATAATTACAATGAAAATTAATTTATTTCCGTGATACTAAACCAGACAAAATTCGTAGTTGCGATATTCAGTAAATGAAGGAAGTTAAAATGATGTATCAGAACCATCCAGTCACCAAAGAAGTCAAAGAAGCCCCTCTTCAGTATGATGTTCGCTGTTATGCTTACTGGTGCTTACCGTGGCTGTGACAAAAGGGTTGACATCAGGTACCGAATTGATGGCATTCCATTCAGTTGGAGGAGACTAAAGGCAAAATGTTAAAGACAGTGACTGTTCGTGAATCCCAAATCTGTGTCTGTTATGCAAAAATATGTATGGCAATGGTTACCAACCTCTTTTGGCCCCGACCCTACAATATATTCTTTCTGAGTCTCACGACTCCATTTCCACCTTCTGATAAGTTTTGCCACCCTAAAAAAAAATCCTGGCCAACCTCCAGAACGACTCGGGGTTGGGACCAATATTTGTAAAGACTAATTCGCTTCAGCTTGAAACAGTGTTACTCTCACAATCAGTATAAGTAGGACAGTGGTGCTAAACCAACCTACAACAGGAAAGCCTTATGTAGAACCTACCATCACAGTAAAATGGCTAAACTCTCGAGGTAGTGGATAAGTTCAACTAACTCAGCAGTACACTGTCAGGTGCAATTCACATCTATGATGAAAGCAACGCCGAAACGGCTAAAGTAAATGTGGTCTTTGGCAGACTATAAGCAAATTAGAAGAGCGCATAGGGATCAATCTGCAAACAAGCCTAAATGTCAACAAAGCTATTGTAATGCCGACCCTGCTGTATGCATTTGAATGGTATACAGACGTCATGCCAAAAAGCTGAACTATTTTCACATTGGCTGCATGAAGAAAACACAGAGGATAAGTTGGCAGGACATTCTCCTAGACAATGAGGTTTTCGCATTGGCAAGCATTACAAGGATCGAGACAATTCTGATGAATCATAGAAGAAATGGACCGCTTAATTCAGGCAAATGCGCCATGAAACTGGCAACAATGTCAAAAAATGTTGGCCGTTATTATATGTGACAATTATTTTCTTACGGTTCTACTTTGGAACTGATTGCCGTTTGACATCGAAATAGTTAAACTGACCGTTTGGCAACGATCTTCATTTTCATTAATCATTTCGAGATTCGGGACCAATTTCCATGATAGACAGGGAGAGAGAGAGAGAGAGAGAGAGAGAGAGAGAGAGAGAGAGAGACAGAGAGAGAGAGAGAGAGAGAGAAAAGTGTGAGAGAGTGATTGAGAGAGAATGATGTAGAAAGAGAGGTAGCACATGATTCACCACGATCATAAGAATCCTGGGGAGACAGAGGACTTGTATCTTTTATTTTATGGCTATGTTTTTATTACAACTTTGTTACCAATGATGCTGGCATTGCGTATGAAACGTCATTTGTATCTTACATGCGATTTCCATGAAAGCTAACTGCACACATAAACTATACCACCATGATATTCATACAGTATCTTTAAAAGCGCAGGAGAGGTACGATGATTAAGCAGCTATTAGCTGTCCAAGCGAGAATGGGGACAGGCAGTTGAGTCGCAAAACTTAAACCAATCAGCATGCCCCGATCTTTGGGCATGTTTACAAAATTCGTTGATGCTGTGCTAAAGAAAATTGCCATTTTCTACATATCATTGTTCTCTAATCGACTATGGATATTCGAAATGTATTAAACAACTCCAGAATTACCTCTTATAATCATATTACCTAAGTTTGGGGTCATTTGTTTAAGTACTACGTTTTCTGTTGGTGACATAATTCTCTACAATCATTATGTATGTCTGTATGCATTCGGTGTAATAGCATGTCAGCACAATACTGTATAGTTCCGATTACATACCAAGACACTGCTGTCGAATACTGGATATCTTTCATTGATTTTGATCCAACCAATACTTCAGAACGGCAAGGTCAGTTCCTTCTAAATATGTTCTTTTCTTATCCAAGGTGGGTTTTATGTAGGACAAATAATGCGTAGGAATTACTATTAACTTGGTGGCCTAAACGACATCCCACTCAAATCAGGATATAACTATATGTGTTTTGTGTATGAGCGCCCGTTGTCTTTAGTGTGGTAGCAAGTTTGTGTGCATAGTGAATGGATAATCTTACCCTTTAGGGATATATTAGTAACTTTGTATATATATGAAAGCACTCCTACATATTTCTTTCCTTTCACTAGATGTACGATAGTAATTAAATATGTTTCTATATACAGTATATGAGCAGTACAACACTATTCATGGCTGCTTCTGTTGATATGTGTGCATGATCATTTCTACCCTTTCATGGACGGTTGTGTGTATGTGTTAGCATCCCATTGCTTTGTCGTTTATTAATAAGTTTGGGTTTGGGCAACCAAAACGGCATGTTCGTGAGTATGTGTTGTTCAAGTGGAGATTAGGTGCTGGTGAGTTTAAGCGGCGTGATGGCTAGTAAATGTTGGTGTGACTCAAAAGATGAATGTATGTTGCTGAGTCAAAAGTTTGCATTGGTTAGTAGACGTGGTTTGAACATTGCATTTCCCCTTTGTAAATACTGATGCTCATTTAACACATGGACATGTTCAACATTATCCTTTCCCTTGAGGTCAGAATGTCATACTAATGTTAAACATATGGTTCATGTTAAATTGTCGAGGGAGTGTTAGTTTTCAAACTAGAGGCGTAATGTTAGTTCCCATTGTCGCCCGAGCGTCATTGTTGTCGCCAGAGTGCTACTACTCCAATATGTATCAGTATGTCTATCTTAAAACTAACTACTTCAAATTCTCGTAAATATTCACTATATTTATGATGTACTATAACGTTGAAAACTTAGTGCGGCACACTTTTGGGTTGGCGAAAATTAAGAAATGTCCTTATTAAACTGTACCATAAAAAGCCTTTGATTCATATTTCAGCTTGATTGCGGCATGTTTTGCATGTTGATTCAGACAGTGCTAATTTTCGACGTTACTCTGGAAACATATCCTACTTTTTTGCTTAGTATGAGAGATCTGACTATTGATTGATATAATGGACCAAATGTATGCAACTTATGAATGGCAGTAATGACGAAATACGATGAACAAAAATGGATTAACAGCAGAAGGTGCATCAATGGTATTCCGCTTGTCCTGTTAGATTTATCCGTCAACAATGCGGTTATTTTATATTTCACACGGGTAATTTTGTAAGTATTTGTTTGATATCTAAGAACAGTTCGAAGCGCCATATACAAAGGAACTGTACAATAACTCAAAGCTAGAGTGAATTTTTAGTCTTAGAAGGTATGGGTGCGTTCAGAACACGGAGGAGAAAGAGAGAGAGTAAACCGATTTCAGCGCCTAGTTATCTAAGTTTCTTGTTAGGCATTGTGGATTGAAAAAAAAGACATAGGAATCACTGAGATAGTAATGAGGCCAAATTGTTGACCCAATACCATCACATTTCAAAGTTCAAAATTTGTCTAATTTCTACCTGCTTTTAGCTACAAATACTGTCTGATCAATGAGATTCGAAGCCCTTTGCTTACTTCCAAAAACATTCTAAAATTTCGCTTTTTGGTATGGGCATAAGAAATATTGAAATGCTCATTTTGATCTTTTGATCTATTAAATATATTTAATTACTATTTGTATAACAACTATACTGCATTTGTCTGTATTACCATTTAAAAGAACATATACATCACTAATTTATTATTAAACCGGAATCAATGCATTTATATTTCCTTTTATAAATTACAATCATTCCTTCCTTTTCTCAATTAATGCATCTATTGTTTCAACCTGAAGAAAAACAAATGGCAGTGGAAAGGAATGTCCAGTCAGTTCATGTCATACGACTATAGTCAGCTTAAGATATTCGTTATCACTAACTGAGATGCAACTAAATGAGAAACGATTCATGTCATAAACTCAATCTACTTAACCTTGTTTTAGTAAGCTTCCATCTCTTGGACTTTCGCATCATTCAAAATTGTCTACACGCACTAAATATCATCACTTTTCACATGTAACGAATTTTTATATGGCTATATGCACAGAAAAATATAAATAATACCAAAATCAAAATCAGTGTATCGATCGATAACGGCGTTAACGTGAACAACACTCAATAGAAGGAAATTCTCTGAGTACATTATTTAGCATACTTTATATATTTTTGCCCACTGTCACAATAATCAAATCCCTTATTCTACCTAGATGCCGGTGGTCGAGAATTCTAACCCATTTACGAAGGAGTTGTTGTGTGCGGTCTATTTAATCCTTACAAAATATTTATAACTAAATAATTTATACTCATTATTCATACTTTGAAAACAAAGACATATGGACAGCGTTCGTTTGCATACCAGGGCCCAGCAACGTCGAATGAATTGCCCACTGAACTTAGACACAAAGACACAGTGATCCCATTCAAGAGTGATCTCAAAACTCACTTATTTCGACTGCAAGAACAAACTTAAAGCCTAATAATGTTTCCTACCTTAAATATTTTCAGCATGTTTTTCATGTTTTCTAATTTCATGGTGTTTGTTTTTGCAATCATTTCATTAGTGATCCCATTCAAGAGTGCTCTCAAAACTCACTTATTTCGACTGCAAGAACAAACTTAAAGCCTAATAATGTTTCCTACCTTAAATATTTTCAGCATGTTTTTCATGTTTTCTAATTTCATGGTGTTTGTTTTTGTAATCATTTCATTAGTGATCCAATTCAAGAGTGCTCTCAAAACTCACTTATTTCGACTGCAAGAACAAACTTAAAGCCTAATAATGTTTCCTACCTTAAATATTTTCAGCATGTTTTTCATGTTTTCTAATTTCATGGTGTTTGTTTTTGTAATCATTTCATTAGTGATCCCATTCAAGAGTGCTCTCAAAACTCACTTATTTCGACTGCAAGAACAAACTTAAAGCCTAATAATGTTTCCTACCTTAAATATTTTCAGCATGTTTTTCATGTTTTCTAATTTCATGGTGTCTGTTTTTGTAATCATTTCATTATATATGTTTTTTTTTTATCTTATAGGTGTTGTCTAATATTGTAAAGCGCTTAGAGCTTCTAAAGATGAGGCGCTATACAAAGTTCTAATTATTATTATTATTATTATTATTATTATTATTATTATTATTATAACTGCATTCTCTCTGATGAAAAGGTACACTCTGAATGTGTCCATGGTGATGAATAGAGTTCCAACACCCTTTGAATGAAGTGACAGCAAGGGAACCATCTGACATATTCAACGTAGGCTGAATATTTATTTAACCATTCACAGATTTCGATTTTTTTCAAGCTTTACTCTGTCGACTTCGTCAGAGTACACAAATTCTACTGCAGCTAAAGCCTTGACAATAGGTCCGTCAAGATATGTTAACCCTTTCCCAGCAAACGTGTTCGATCTAATGGCCAAATCACAATACCACAGCAGGTCTGCTCTCATCTGTGATGTTTCATAATAACCACTGGTTGATTCTGGAACGATCGGTTTTTACAATCTTTCTGTGGTGTGGTTTGTGGAAAGCATCTGAGAGATGGACAGGCTTGCTATACTATTGATGATAACTTGCAGAGTTTGACACTTCCTTTTTATACTTGAGGTTAGCCTTAATGTACATTATTGTAATTAGGACGTCGCACCCTTTTCTAGTATACGATGTTATATACCGTCTTCAATGAATTACTGAAGATTTGTAGTCGGCATTTTAAAGTCGCCAAGGATTGAATGATGCATCTTCACATAGCGTTGTGCGCAGGTACAAATCCCATCAATATTGGAGAGAGAATATGTATCCTTATCTTGGTTTGTCTCCAACACTGCTATACGGCTGTGTTAAAATATGTATATGTACTATATTAAATATTGTTCTAAATCTACCAAAATGCAAATAATATTTAGACCTAAAATTTCTATATTTGGATACTAATCCAACCCAGATGGCTACTTTATATTGTTTACTGACCTGATCCTGGAACTTAAGGCCACTTTCATAAGAAATGAGCAATATAGAATATTTGGTATCAAGAAGATAATTTAAACTGATTATCATGCAGTACAGGTGCTTACAAAAGATAGAAAGTAGTCGTTGTCGTTTATAACAACTTTGGTAGGATATCTGAAGAAATATAGAAATGGTTTTAATAAAACACGTAGGTGGAAAGTTTAAATAACAAGAGGGTTTCTCGTCATAAAAGCAAAGTTCCATCCTTCAACATCCAGATGAAATACACCCGATAGCTGAACGCTGTTTGAGGAAGGAGGTGGGGCTGGTGGGTAATGTTTGAAACTACATCAAGGCTTTACATGTGTCATTTATTTTAGAAGAAATGAAAACATCCAGCCAAATAAGATAAGGAGCTGCAGCATAAACATAGAAGAAGACCCTATTTAATGTACGAACTGAATAATATACCTTTGGTGAAGACAGATGATAATTTTAGTCCATAATTTATCTTTTGGAGGACAAATAATTGCGTCATGCCTTTACTAAAATGTGAAAAAGTGCTAATAATTACAATGAAAATTAATTTATTTCCGTGATACTAAACCAGACAAAATTCGTAGTTGCGATATTCAGTAAATGAAGGAAGTTAAAATGATGTATCAGAACCATCCAGTCACCAAAGAAGTCAAAGAAGCCCCTCTTCAGTATGATGTTCGCTGTTATGCTTACTGGTGCTTACCGTGGCTGTGACAAAAGGGTTGACATCAGGTACCGAATTGATGGCATTCCATTCAGTTGGAGGAGACTAAAGGCAAAATGTTAAAGACAGTGACTGTTCGTGAATCCCAAATCTGTGTCTGTTATGCAAAAATATGTATGGCAATGGTTACCAACCTCTTTTGGCCCCGACCCTACAATATATTCTTTCTGAGTCTCACGACTCCATTTCCACCTTCTGATAAGTTTTGCCACCCTAAAAAAAAATCCTGGCCAACCTCCAGAACGACTCGGGGTTGGGACCAATATTTGTAAAGACTAATTCGCTTCAGCTTGAAACAGTGTTACTCTCACAATCAGTATAAGTAGGACAGTGGTGCTAAACCAACCTACAACAGGAAAGCCTTATGTAGAACCTACCATCACAGTAAAATGGCTAAACTCTCGAGGTAGTGGATAAGTTCAACTAACTCAGCAGTACACTGTCAGGTGCAATTCACATCTATGATGAAAGCAACGCCGAAACGGCTAAAGTAAATGTGGTCTTTGGCAGACTATAAGCAAATTACAAGAGCGCATAGGGATCAATCTGCAAACAAGCCTAAATGTCAACAAAGCTATTGTAATGCCGACCCTGCTGTATGCACGATAAATTTGAATGGTATACAGACGTCATGCCAAAAAGCTCAACTATTTTCACATTGGCTGCATGAAGAAAACACAGAGGATAAGTTGGCAGGACATTCTCCTAGACAATGAGGTTTTCGCATTGGCAAGCATTACAAGGATCGAGACAATTCTGATGAATCATAGAAGAAATGGACCGCTTAATTCAGGCAAATGCGCCATGAAACTGGCAACAATGTCAAAAAATGTTGGCCCTTATTATATGTGACAATTATTTTCTTACGGTTCTACTTTGGAACTGATTGCCGTTTGACATCGAAATAGTTAAACTGACCGTTTGGCAACGATCTTCATTTTCATTAATCATTTCGAGATTCGGGACCAATTTCCATGATAGACAGGGAGAGAGAGAGAGAGAGACAGAGAGAGACAGAGAGAGAGAGAGAGAGAAAAGTGTGAGAGAGTGATTGAGAGAGAATGATGTAGAAAGAGAGGTAGCACATGATTCACCACGATCATAAGAATCCTGGGGAGACAGAGGACTTGTATCTTTTATTTTATGGCTATGTTTTTATTACAACTTTGTTACCAATGATGCTGGCATTGCGTATGAAACGTCATTTGTATCTTACATGCGATTTCCATGAAAGCTAACTGCACACATAAACTATACCACCATGCTATTCATACAGTATCTTTAAAAGCGCAGGAGAGGTACGTTGATTAAGCAGCTATTAGCTGTCCAAGCGAGAATGGGGACAGGCAGTTGAGTCGCAAAACTTAAACCAATCAGCATGCCCCGATCTTTGGGCATGTTTACAAAATTCGTTGATGCTGTGCTAAAGAAAATTGCCATTTTCTACATATCATTGTTCTCTAATCGACTATGGATATTCGAAATGTATTAAACAACTCCAGAATTACCTCTTATAATCATATTACCTAAGTTTGGGGTCATTTGTTTAAGTACTACGTTTTCTGTTGGTGACATAATTCTCTACAATCATTATGTATGTCTGTATGCATTCGGTGTAATAGCATGTCAGCACAATACTGTATAGTTCCGATTACATACCAAGACACTGCTGTCGAATACTGGATATCTTTCATTGATTTTGATCCAACCAATACTTCAGAACGGCAAGGTCAGTTCCTTCTAAATATGTTCTTTTCTTATCCAAGGTGGGTTTTATGTAGGACAAATAATGCGTAGGAATTACTATTAACTTGGTGGCCTAAACGACATCCCACTCAAATCAGGATATAACTATATGTGTTTTGTGTATGAGCGCCCGTTGTCTTTAGTGTGGTAGCAAGTTTGTGTGCATAGTGAATGGATAATCTTACCCTTTAGAGATATATTAGTAACTTTGTATATATATGAAAGCACTCCTACATATTTCTTTCCTTTCACTAGATGTACGATAGTAATTAAATATGTTTCTATATACAGTATATGAGCAGTACAACACTATTCATGGCTGCTTCTGTTGATGTGTGTGCATGATCATTTCTACCCTTTCATGGACGGTTGTGTGTATGTGTTAGCATCCCATTGCTTTGTCGTTTATTAATAAGTTTGGGTTTGGGCAACCAGAACGGCATGTTCGTGAGTATGTGTTGTTCAAGTGGAGATTAGGTGCTGGTGAGTTTAAGCGGCGTGATGGCTAGTAAATGTTGGTGTGACTCAAAAGATGAATGTATGTTGCTCAGTCAAAAGTTTGCATTGGTTAGTAGACGTGGTTTGAACATTGCATTTCCCCTTTGTAAATACTGATGCTCATTTAACACATGGACATGTTCAACATTATCCTTTCCCTTGAGGTCAGAATGTCATACTAATGTTAAACATATGGTTCATGTTAAATTGTCGAGGGAGTGTTAGTTTTCAAACTAGAGGCGTAATGTTAGTTCCCATTGTCGCCCGAGCGTCATTGTTGTCGCCAGAGTGCTACTACTCCAATATGTATCAGTATGTCTATCTTAAAACTAACTACTTCAAATTCTCGTAAATATTCACTATATTTATGATGTACTATAACGTTGAAAACTTAGTGCGGCACACTTTTGGGTTGGCGAAAATTAAGAAATGTCCTTATTAAACTGTACCATAAAAAGCCTTTGATTCATATTTCAGCTTGATTGCGGCATGTTTTGCATGTTGATTCAGACAGTGCTAATTTTCGACGTTACTCTGGAAACATATCCTACTTTTTTGCTTAGTATGAAAGATCTGACTATTGATTGATATAATGGACCAAATGTATGCAACTTATGAATGGCAGTAATGACGAAATACGATGAACAAAAATGGATTAACAGCAGAAGGTGCATCAATGGTATTCCGCTTGTCCTCTTAAATTTATCCGTCAACAATGCGGTTATTTTATATTTCACATGGGTAATTTTGTAAGTATTTGTTTGATATCTAAGAACAGTTCGAAGCGCCATATACAAAGGAACTGTACAATAACTCAAAGCTAGAGTGAATTTTTAGTCTTAGAAGGTATGGGTGCGTTCAGCACACGGAGGAGAAAGAGAGAGAGTAAACCGATTTCAGCGCCTAGTTATCTAAGTTTCTTGTTAGGCATTGTGGATTGAAAAAAAAGACATAGGAATCACTGAGATAGTAATGAGGCCAAATTGTTGACCCAATACCATCACATTTCAAAGTTCAAAATTTGTCTAATTTCTACCTGCTTTTAGCTACAAATACTGTCTGATCAATGAGATTCGAAGCCCTTTGCTTACTTCCAAAAACATTCTAAAATTTCGCTTTTTGGTATGGGCATAAGAAATATTGAAATGCTCATTTTGATCTTTTGATCTATTAAATATATTTAATTACTATTTGTATAACAACTATACTGCATTTGTCTGTATTACCATTTAAAAGAACATATACATCACTAATTTATTATTAAACCGGAATCAATGCATTTATATTTCCTTTTATAAATTACAATCATTCCTTCCTTTTCTCAATTAATGCATCTATTGTTTCAACCTGAAGAAAAACAAATGGCAGTGGAAAGGAATGTCCAGTCAGTTCATGTCATACGACTATAGTCAGCTTAAGATATTCGTTATCACTAACTGAGATGCAACTAAATGAGAAACGATTCATGTCATAAACTCAATCTACTTAACCTTGTTTTAGTAAGCTTCCATCTCTTGGACTTTCGCATCATTCAAAATTGTCTACACGCACTAAATATCATCACTTTTCACATGTAACGAATTTTTATATGGCTATATGCACAGAAAAATATAAATAATACCAAAATCAAAATCAGTGTATCGATCGATAACGGCGTTAACGTGAACAACACTCAGTAGAAGGAAATTCTCTGAGTACATTATTTAGCATACTTTATATATTTTTGCCCACTGTCACAATAATCAAATCTCTTATTCTACCTAGATGCCGGTGGTCGAGAATTCTAACCCATTTACGAAGGAGTTGTTGTGTGCGGTCTATTTAATCCTTACAAAATATTTATAACTAAATAATTTATACTCATTATTCCCACTTTGAAAACAAAGACATATGGACAGCGTTCGTTTGCATACCAGGGCCCAGCAACGTCGAATGAATTGCCCACTGAACTTAGACACAAAGACACAGTGATCCCATTCAAGAGTGATCTCAAAACTCACTTATTTCGACTGCAAGAACAAACTTAAAGCCTAATAATGTTTCCTACCTTAAATATTTTCAGCATGTTTTTCATGTTTTCTAATTTCATGGTGTTTGTTTTTGTAATCATTTCATTAGTGATCCCATTCAAGAGTGCTCTCAAAACTCACTTATTTCGACTGCAAGAACAAACTTAAAGCCTAATAATGTTTCCTACCTTAAATATTTTCAGCATGTTTTTATGTTTTCTAATTTCATGGTGTCTGTTTTTGTAATCATTTCATTATATATGTTTTTTTTTATCTTATAGGTGTTGTCTAATATTATAAAGCGCTTAGAGCTTCTAAAGATGAGGCGCTATACAAAGTTCTAATTATTATTATTATTATTATTATTATTATTATTATAACTGCATTCTCTCTGATGAAAAGGTACACTCTGAATGTGTCCATGGTGATGAATAGAGTTCCAACACCCTTTGAATGAAGTGACAGCAAGGGAACCATCTGACATATTCAACGTAGGCTGAATATTTATTTAACCATTCACAGATTTCGATTTTTTTCAAGCTTTACTCTGTCGACTTCGTCAGAGTACACAAATTCTACTGCAGCTAAAGCCTTGACAATAGGTCCATCAAGATATGTTAACCCTTTCCCAGCAAACGTGTTCGATCTAATGGCCAAATCACAATACCTCAGCAGGACTGCTCTCATCTGTGATGTTTCATAATAACCACTGGCTGATTCTGGAACGATCGGTTTTACAATCTTTCTGTGGTGTGGTTTGTGGAAAGCATCTGAGAGATGGGCAGGCTTGCTATACTATTGATGATAACTTGCAGAGTTTGACACTTCCTTTTTATACTTGAGGTTAGCATTAATGTACATTATTGTAATTAGGACGTCGCACCCTTTTCTAGTATACGATGTTATATACCGTCTTCAATGAATTACTGAAGATTTGTAGTCGGCATTTTAAAGTCGCCAAGGATTGAATGATGCATCTTCACATAGCGTTGTGCGCAGGTACAAATCCCATCAATATTGGAGAGAGAATATGTATCCTTATCTTGGTTTGTCTCCAACACTGCTATACGGCTGTGTTAAAATATGTATATGTACTATATTAAATATTGTTCTAAATCTACCAAAATGCAAATAATATTTAGACCTAAAATTTCTATATTTGGATACTAATCCAACCCAGATGGCTACTTTATATTGTTTACTGACCTGATCCTGGAACTTAAGGCCACTTTCATAAGAAATGAGCAATATAGAATATTTGGTATCAAGAAGATAATTTAAACTGATTATCATGCAGTACAGGTGCTTACAAAAGATAGAAAGTAGTCGTTGTCGTTTATAACAACTTTGGTAGGATATCTGAAGAAATATAGAAATGGTTTTAATAAAACACGTAGGTGGAAAGTTTAAATAACAAGAGGGTTTCTCGTCATAAAAGCAAAGTTCCATCCTTCAACATCCAGATGAAATACACCCGATAGCTGAACGCTGTTTGAGGAAGGAGGTGGGGCTGGTGGGTAATGTTTGAAACTACATCAAGGCTTTACATGTGTCATTTATTTTAGAAGAAATGAAAACATCCAGCCAAATAAGATAAGGAGCTGCAGCATAAACATAGAAGAAGACCCTATTTAATGTACGAACTGAATAATATACCTTTGGTGAAGACAGATGATAATTTTAGTCCATAATTTATCTTTTGGAGGACAAATAATTGCGTCATGCCCTTTATTAAAATGTGAAAAAGTGCTAATAATTACAATGAAAATTAATTTATTTCCGTGATACTAAACCAGACAAAATTCGTAGTTGCGATATTCAGTAAATGAAGGAAGTTAAAATGATGTATCAGAACCATCCAGTCACCAAAGAAGTCAAAGAAGCCCCTCTTCAGTATGATGTTCGCTGTTATGCTTACTGGTGCTTACCGTGGCTGTGACAAAAGGGTTGACATCAGGTACCGAATTGATGGCATTCCATTCAGTTGGAGGAGACTAAAGGCAAAATGTTAAAGACAGTGACTGTTCGTGAATCCCAAATCTGTGTCTGTTATGCAAAAATATGTATGGCAATGGTTACCAACCTCTTTTGGCCCCGACCCTACAATATATTCTTTCTGAGTCTCACGACTCCATTTCCATCTTCTGATAAGTTTTGCCACCCTAAAAAAAAATCCTGGCCAACCTCCAGAACGACTCGGGGTTGGGACCAATATTTGTAAAGACTAATTCGCTTCAGCTTGAAACAGTGTTACTCTCACAATCAGTATAAGTAGGACAGTGGTGCTAAACCAACCTACAACAGGAAAGCCTTATGTAGAACCTACCATCACAGTAAAATGGCTAAACTCTCGAGGTAGTGGATAAGTTCAACTAACTCAGCAGTACACTGTCAGGTGCAATTCACATCTATGATGAAAGCAACGCCGAAACGGCTAAAGTAAATGTGGTCTTTGGCAGACTATAAGCAAATTACAAGAGCGCATAGGGATCAATCTGCAAACAAGCCTAAATGTCAACAAAGCTATTGTAATGCCGACCCTGCTGTATGCACGATAAATTTGAATGGTATACAGACGTCATGCCAAAAAGCTGAACTATTTTCACATTGGCTGCATGAAGAAAACACAGAGGATAAGTTGGCAGGACATTCTCCTAGACAATGAGGTTTTCGCATTGGCAAGCATTACAAGGATCGAGACAATTCTGATGAATCATAGAAGAAATGGATGGCTTAATTCAGGCAAATGCGCCATGAAACTGGCAACAATGTCAAAAAATGTTGGCCCTTATTATATGTGACAATTATTTTCTTACGGTTCTACTTTGGAACTGATTGCCGTTTGACATCGAAATAGTTAAACTGACCGTTTGGCAACGATCTTCATTTTCATTAATCATTTCGAGATTCGGGACCAATTTCCATGATAGACAGGGAGAGACAGAGAGAGAGAGAGAGAGAGAGAGAGAGAGAAAAAAAAGTGTGAGAGAGTGATTGAGAGAGAATGATGTAGAAAGAGAGGTAGCACATGATTCACCACGATCATAAGAATCCTGGGGAGACAGAGGACTTGTATCTTTTATTTTATGGCTATGTTTTTATTACAGCTTTGTTACCAATGATGCTGGCATTGCGTATGAAACGTCATTTGTATCTTACATGCGATTTCCATGAAAGCTAACTGCACACATAAACTATACCACCATGCTATTCATACAGTATCTTTAAAAGCGCAGGAGAGGTACGATGATTAAGCAGCTATTAGCTGTCCAAGCGAGAATGGGGACAGGCAGTTGAGTCGCAAAACTTAAACCAATCAGCATGCCCCGATCTTTGGGCATGTTTACAAAATTCGTTGATGCTGTGCTAAAGAAAATTGCCATTTTCTACATATCATTGTTCTCTAATCGACTATGGATATTCGAAATGTATTAAACAACTCCAGAATTACCTCTTATAATCATATTATCTAAGTTTGGGGTCATTTGTTTAAGTACTACGTTTTCTGTTGGTGACATAATTCTCTACAATCATTATGTATGTCTGTATGCATTCGGTGTAATAGCATGTCAGCACAATACTGTATAGTTCCGATTAAATACCAAGACACTGCTGTCGAATACTGGATATCTTTCATTGATTTTGATGCAACCAATACTTCAGAACGGCAAGGTCAGTTCCTTGTAAATATGTTCTTTTCTTATCCAAGGTGGGTTTTATGTAGGACAAATAATGCGTAGGAATTACTATTAACTTGGTGGCCTAAACGACATCCCACTCAAATCAGGATATAACTATATGTGTTTTGTGTATGAGCGCCCGTTGTCTTTAGTGTGGTAGCAAGTTTGTGTGCATAGTGAATGGATAATCTTACCCTTTAGAGATATATTAGTAACTTTGTATATATATCAAAGCACTCCTACATATTTCTTTCCTTTCACTAGATGTACGATAGTAATTAAATATGTTTCTATATACAGTATATGAGCAGTACAACACTATTCATGGCTGCTTCTGTTGATGTGTGTGCATGATCATTTCTACCCTTTCATGGATGGTTGTGTGTATGTGTTAGCATCCCATTGCTTTGTCGTTTATTAATAAGTTTGGGTTTGGGCAACCAAAACGGCATGTTCGTGAGTATGTGTTGTTCAAGTGGAGATTAGGTGCTGGTGAGTTTAAGCGGCGTGATGGCTAGTAAATGTTGGTGTGACTCAAAAGATGAATGTATGTTGCTCAGTCAAAAGTTTGCATTGGTTAGTAGACGTGGTTTGAACATTGCATTTCCCCTTTGTAAATACTGATGCTCATTTAACACATGGACATGTTCAACATTATCCTTTCCCTTGAGGTCAGAATGTCATACTAATGTTAAACATATGGTTCATGTTAAATTGTCGAGGGAGTGTTAGTTTTCAAACTAGAGGCGTAATGTTAGTTCCCATTGTCGCCCGAGCGTCATTGTTGTCGCCAGAGTGCTACTACTCCAATATGTATCAGTATGTCTATCTTAAAACTAACTACTTCAAATTCTCGTAAATATTCACTATATTTATGATGTACTATAACGTTGAAAACTTAGTGCGGCACACTTTTGGGTTGGCGAAAATTAAGAAATGTCCTTATTAAACTGTACCATAAAAAGCCTTTGATTCATATTTCAGCTTGATTGCGGCATGTTTTGCCTGTTGATTCAGACAGTGCTAATTTTCGACGTTACTCTGGAAACATATCCTACTTTTTTGCTTAGTATGAAAGATCTGACTATTGATTGATATAATGGACCAAATGTATGCAACTTATGAATGGCAGTAATGACGAAATACGATGAACAAAAATGGATTAACAGCAGAAGGTGCATCAATGGTATTCCGCTTGTCCTCTTAAATTTATCCGTCAACAATGCGGTTATTTTATATTTCACACGGGTAATTTTGTAAGTATTTGTTTGATATCTAAGAACAGTTCGAAGCGCCATATACAAAGGAACTGTACAATAACTCAAAGCTAGAGTGAATTTTTAGTCTTAGAAGGTATGGGTGCGTTCAGCACACGGAGGAGAAAGAGAGAGAGTAAACCGATTTCAGCGCCTAGTAATCTAAGTTTCTTGTTAGGCATTGTGGATTGAAAAAAAAGACATAGGAATCACTGAGATAGTAATGAGGCCAAATTGTTGACCCAATACCATCACATTTCAAAGTTCAAAATTTGTCTAATTTCTACCTGCTTTTAGCTACAAATACTGTCTGATCAATGAGATTCGAAGCCCTTTGCTTACTTCCAAAAACATTCTAAAATTTCGCTTTTTGGTATGGGCATAAGAAATATTGAAATGCTCATTTTGATCTTTTGATCTATTAAATATATTTAATTACTATTTGTATAACAACTATACTGCATTTGTCTGTATTACCATTTAAAAGAACATATACATCACTAATTTATTATTAAACCGGAATCAATGCATTTATATTTCCTTTTATAAATTACAATCATTCCTTCCTTTTCTCAATTAATGCATCTATTGTTTCAACCTGAAGAAAAACAAATGGCAGTGGAAAGGAATGTCCAGTCAGTTCATGTCATACGACTATAGTCAGCTTAAGATATTCGTTATCACTAACTGAGATGCAACTAAATGAGAAACGATTCATGTCATAAACTCAATCTACTTAACCTTGTTTTAGTAAGCTTCCATCTCTTGGACTTTCGCATCATTCAAAATTGTCTACACGCACTAAATATCATCACTTTTCACATGTAACGAATTTTTATATGGCTATATGCACAGAAAAATATAAATAATACCAAAATCAAAATCAGTGTATCGATCGATAACGGCGTTAACGTGAACAACACTCAATAGAAGGAAATTCTCTGAGTACATTATTTAGCATACTTTATATATTTTTGCCCACTGTCACAATAATCAAATCTCTTATTCTACCTAGATGCCGGTGGTCGAGAATTCTAACCCATTTACGAAGGAGTTGGTGTGTGCGGTCTATTTAATCCTTACAAAATATTTATAACTAAATAATTTATACTCATTATTCCCACTTTGAAAACAAAGACATATGGACAGCGTTCGTTTGCATACCAGGGCCCAGCAACGTCGAATGAATTGCCCACTGAACTTAGACACAAAGACACAATGATCCCATTCAAGAGTGATCTCAAAACTCACTTATTTCGACTGCAAGAACAAACTTAAAGCCTAATAATGTTTCCTACCTTAAATATTTTCAGCATGTTTTTCATGTTTTCTAATTTCATGGTGTTTGTTTTTGTAATCATTTCATTAGTGATCCCATTCAAGAGTGCTCTCAAAACTCACTTATTTCGACTGCAAGAACAAACTTAAAGCCTAATAATGTTTCCTACCTTAAATATTTTCAGCATGTTTTTTATGTTTTCTAATTTCATGGTGTCTGTTTTTGTAATCATTTCATTATATATGTTTTTTTTTATCTTATAGGTGTTGTCTAATATTGTAAAGCGCTTAGAGCTTCTAAAGATGAGGCGCTATACAAAGTTCTAATTATTATTATTATTATTATTATTATTATTATAACTGCATTCTCTCTGATGAAAAGGTACACTCTGAATGTGTCCATGGTGATGAATAGAGTTCCAACACCCTTTGAATGAAGTGACAGCAAGGGAACCATCTGACATATTCAACGTAGGCTGAATATTTATTTAACCATTCACAGATTTCGATTTTTTTCAAGCTTTACTCTGTCGACTTCGTCAGAGTACACAAATTCTACTGCAGCTAAAGCCTTGACAATAGGTCCGTCAAGATATGTTAACCCTTTCCCAGCAAACGTGTTCGATCTAATGGCCAAATCACAATACCTCAGCAGGTCTGCTCTCATCTGTGATGTTTCATAATAACCACTGGCTGATTCTGGAACGATCGGTTTTACAATCTTTCTGTGGTGTGGTTTGTGGAAAGCATCTGAGAGATGGACAGGCTTGCTATACTATTGATGATAACTTGCAGAGTTTGACACTTCCTTTTTATACTTGAGGTTAGCATTAATGTACATTATTGTAATTAGGACGTCGCACCCTTTTCTAGTATACGATGTTATATACCGTCTTCAATGAATTACTGAAGATTTGTAGTTGGCATTTTAAAGTCGCCAAGGATTGAATGATGCATCTTCACATAGCGTTGTGCGCAGGTACAAATCCCATCAATATTGGAGAGAGAATATGTATCCTTATCTTGGTTTGTCTCCAACACTGCTATACGGCTGTGTTAAAATATGTATATGTACTATATTAAATATTGTTCTAAATCTACCAAAATGCAAATAATATTTAGACCTAAAATTTCTATATTTGGATACTAATCCAACCCAGATGGCTACTTTATATTGTTTACTGACCTGATCCTGGAACTTAAGGCCACTTTCATAAGAAATGAGCAATATAGAATATTTGGTATCAAGAAGATAATTTAAACTGATTATCATGCAGTACAGGTGCTTACAAAAGATAGAAAGTAGTCGTTGTCGTTTATAACAACTTTGGTAGGATATCTGAAGAAATATAGAAATGGTTTTAATAAAACACGTAGGTGGAAAGTTTAAATAACAAGAGGGTTTCTCGTCATAAAAGCAAAGTTCCATCCTTCAACATCCAGATGAAATACACCCGATAGCTGAACGCTGTTTGAGGAAGGAGGTGGGGCTGGTGGGTAATGTTTGAAACTACATCAAGGCTTTACATGTGTCATTTATTTTAGAAGAAATGAAAACATCCAGCCAAATAAGATAAGGAGCTGCAGCATAAACATAGAAGAAGACCCTATTTAATGTACGAACTGAATAATATACCTTTGGTGAAGACAGATGATAATTTTAGTCCATAATTTATCTTTTGGAGGACAAATAATTGCGTCATGCCCTTTATTAAAATGTGAAAAAGTGCTAATAATTACAATGAAAATTAATTTATTTCCGTGATACTAAACCAGACAAAATTCGTAGTTGCGATATTCAGTAAATGAAGGAAGTTAAAATGATGTATCAGAACCATCCAGTCACCAAAGAAGTCAAAGAAGCCCCTCTTCAGTATGATGTTCGCTGTTATGCTTACTGGTGCTTACCGTGGCTGTGACAAAAGGGTTGACATCAGGTACCGAATTGATGGCATTCCATTCAGTTGGAGGAGACTAAAGGCAAAATGTTAAAGACAGTGACTGTTCGTGAATCCCAAATCTGTGTCTGTTATGCAAAAATATGTATGGCAATGGTTACCAACCTCTTTTGGCCCCGACCCTGCAATATATTCTTTCTGAGTCTCACGACTCCATTTCCACCTTCTGATAAGTTTTGCCACCCTAAAAAAAAATCCTGGCCAACCTCCAGAACGACTCGGGGTTGGGACCAATATTTGTAAAGACTAATTCGCTTCAGCTTGAAACAGTGTTACTCTCACAATCAGTATAAGTAGGACAGTGGTGCTAAAGCAACCTACAACAGGAAAGCCTTATGTAGAACCTACCATCACAGTAAAATGGCTAAACTCTCGAGGTAGTGGATAAGTTCAACTAACTCAGCAGTACACTGTCAGGTGCAATTCACATCTATGATGAAAGCAACGCCGAAACGGCTAAAGTAAATGTGGTCTTTGGCAGACTATAAGCAAATTACAAGAGCGCATAGGGATCAATCTGCAAACAAGCCTAAATGTCAACAAAGCTATTGTAATGCCGACCCTGCTGTATGCATTTGAATGGTATACAGACGTCATGCCAAAAAGCTGAACTATTTTCACATTGGCTGCATGAAGAAAACACAGAGGATAAGTTGGCAGGACATTCTCCTAGACAATGAGGTTTTCGCATTGGCAAGCATTACAAGGATCGAGACAATTCTGATGAATCATAGAAGAAATGGACCGCTTAATTCAGGCAAATGCGCCATGAAACTGGCAACAATGTCAAAAAATGTTGGCCCTTATTATATGTGACAATTATTTTCTTACGGTTCTACTTTGGAACTGATTGCCGTTTGACATCGAAATAGTTAAACTGACCGTTTGGCAACGATCTTCATTTTCATTAATCATTTCGAGATTCGGGATCAATTTCCATGATAGACAGGGAGAGAGAGAGAGAGAGAGAGAGAGAGAGAGAGAGAGAGACAGAGAGAGAGAGAGAGAGAAAAGTGTGAGAGAGTGATTGAGAGAGAATGATGTAGAAAGAGAGGTAGCACATGATTCACCACGATCATAAGAATCCTGGGGAGACAGAGGACTTGTATCTTTTATTTTATGGCTATGTTTTTATTACAACTTTGTTACCAATGATGCTGGCATTGCGTATGAAACGTCATTTGTATCTTACATGCGATTTCCATGAAAGCTAACTGCACACATAAACTATACCACCATGCTATTCATACAGTATCTTTAAAAGCGCAGGAGAGGTACGATGATTAAGCAGCTATTAGCTGTCCAAGCGAGAATGGGGACAGGCAGTTGAGTCGCAAAACTTAAACCAATCAGCATGCCCCGATCTTTGGGCATGTTTACAAAATTCGTTGATGCTGTGCTAAAGAAAATTGCCATTTTCTACATATCATTGTTCTCTAATCGACTATGGATATTCGAAATGTATTAAACAACTCCAGAATTACCTGTTATAATCATATCATCTAAGTTTGGGGTCATTTGTTTAAGTACTACGTTTTCTGTTGGTGACATAATTCTCTACAATCATTATGTATGTCTGTATGCATTCGGTGTAATAGCATGTCAGCACAATACTGTATAGTTCCGATTAAATACCAAGACGACTGCTGTCGAATACTGGATATCTTTCATTGATTTTGATGCAACCAATACTTCAGAACGGCAAGGTCAGTTCCTTCTAAATATGTTCTTTTCTTATCCAAGGTGGGTTTTATGTAGGATAAATAATGCGTAGGAATTACTATTAACTTGGTGACCTAAACGACATCCCACTCAAATCAGGATATAACTTTATGTGTTTTGTGTATGAGCGCCCGTTGTCTTTAGTGTGGTAGCAAGTTTGTGTGCATAGTGAATGGATAATCTTACCCTTTAGAGATATATTAGTAACTTTGTATATATATCAAAGCATTCCTACATATTTCTTTCCTTTCACTAGATGTACGATAGTAATTAAATATGTTTCTATATACAGTATATGAGCAGTACAACACTATTCATGGCTGCTTCTGTTGATGTGTGTGCATGATCATTTCTACCCTTTCATGGATGGTTGTGTGTATGTGTTAGCATCCCATTGCTTTGTCGTTTATTAATAAGTGTGGGTTTGGGCAACCAAAACGGCATGTTCTTGAGTATGTGTTGTTCAAGTGGAGATTAGGTGCTGGTGAGTTTAAGCGGCGTGATGGCTAGTAAATGTTGGTGTGACTCAAAAGATGAATGTATGTTGCTCAGTCAAAAGTTTGCATTGGTTAGTAGACGTGGTTTGAACATTGCATTTCCCCTTTGTAAATACTGATGCTCATTTAACACATGGACATGTTCAACATTATCCTTTCCCTTGAGGTCAGAATGTCATACTAATGTTAAACATATGGTTCATGTTAAATTGTCGAGGGAGTGTTAGTTTTCAAACTAGAGGCGTAATGTTAGTTCCCATTGTCGCCCGAGCGTCATTGTTGTCGCCAGAGTGCTACTACTCCAATATGTATCAGTATGTCTATCTTAAAACTAACTACTTCAAATTCTCGTAAATATTCACTATATTTATGATGTACTATAACGTTGAAAACTTAGTGCGGCACACTTTTGGGTTGGCGAAAATTAAGAAATGTCCTTATTAAACTGTACCATAAAAAGCCTTTGATTCATATTTCAGCTTGATTGCGGCATGTTTTGCATGTTGAATCAGACAGTGCTAATTTTCGACGTTACTCTGGAAACATATCCTACTTTTTTGCTTAGTATGAAAGATCTGACTATTGATTGATATAATGGACCAAATGTATGCAACTTATGAATGGCAGTAATGACGAAATACGATGAACAAAAATGGATTAACAGCAGAAGGTGCATCAATGGTATTCCGCTTGTCCTCTTAAATTTATCCGTCAACAATGCGGTTATTTTATATTTCACATGGGTAATTTTGTAAGTATTTGTTTGATATCTAAGAACAGTTCGAAGCGCCATATACAAAGGAACTGTACAATAACTCAAAGCTAGAGTGAATTTTTAGTCTTAGAAGGTATGGGTGCGTTCAGCACACGGAGGAGAAAGAGAGAGAGTAAACCGATTTCAGCGCCTAGTTATCTAAGTTTCTTGTTAGGCATTGTGGATTGAAAAAAAAGACATAGGAATCACTGAGATAGTAATGAGGCCAAATTGTTGACCCAATACCATCACATTTCAAAGTTCAAAATTTGTCTAATTTCTACCTGCTTTTAGCTACAAATACTGTCTGATCAATGAGATTCGAAGCCCTTTGCTTACTTCCAAAAACATTCTAAAATTTCGCTTTTTGGTATGGGCATAAGAAATATTGAAATGCTCATTTTGATCTTTTGATCTATTAAATATATTTAATTACTATTTGTATAACAACTATACTGCATTTGTCTGTATTACCATTTAAAAGAACATATACATCACTAATTTATTATTAAACCGGAATCAATGCATTTATATTTCCTTTTATAAATTACAATCATTCCTTCCTTTTCTCAATTAATGCATCTATTGTTTCAACCTGAAGAAAAACAAATGGCAGTGGAAAGGAATGTCCAGTCAGTTCATGTCATACGACTATAGTCAGCTTAAGATATTCGTTATCACTAACTGAGATGCAACTAAATGAGAAACGATTCATGTCATAAACTCAATCTACTTAACCTTGTTTTAGTAAGCTTCCATCTCTTGGACTTTCGCATCATTCAAAATTGTCTACACGCACTAAATATCATCACTTTTCACATGTAACGAATTTTTATATGGCTATATGCACAGAAAAATATAAATAATACCAAAATCAAAATCAGTGTATCGATCGATAACGGCGTTAACGTGAACAACACTCAGTAGAAGGAAATTCTCTGAGTACATTATTTAGCATACTTTATATATTTTTGCCCACTGTCACAATAATCAAATCTCTTATTCTACCTAGATGCCGGTGGTCGAGAATTCTAACCCATTTACGAAGGAGTTGTTGTGTGCGGTCTATTTAATCCTTACAAAATATTTATAACTAAATAATTTATACTCATTATTCCCACTTTGAAAACAAAGACATATGGACAGCGTTCTTTTGAATACCAGGGCCCAGCAACGTCGAATGAATTGCCCACTGAACTTAGACACAAAGACACAGTGATCCCATTCAAGAGTGATCTCAAAACTCACTTATTTCGACTGCAAGAACAAACTTAAAGCCTAATAATGTTTCCTACCTTAAATATTTTCAGCATGTTTTTCATGTTTTCTAATTTCATGGTGTTTGTTTTTGTAATCATTTCATTAGTGATCCCATTCAAGAGTGCTCTCAAAACTCACTTATTTCGACTGCAAGAACAAACTTAAAGCCTAATAATGTTTCCTACCTTAAATATTTTCAGCATGTTTTTATGTTTTCTAATTTCATGGTGTCTGTTTTTGTAATCATTTCATTATATATGTTTTTTTTATCTTATAGGTGTTGTCTAATATTATAAAGCGCTTAGAGCTTCTAAAGATGAGGCGCTATACAAAGTTCTAATTATTATTATTATTATTATTATTATTATAACTGCATTCTCTCTGATGAAAAGGTACACTCTGAATGTGTCCATGGTGATGAATAGAGTTCCAACACCCTTTGAATGAAGTGACAGCAAGGGAACCATCTGACATATTCAACGTAGGCTGAATATTTATTTAACCATTCACAGATTTCGATTTTTTTCAAGCTTTACTCTGTCGACTTCGTCAGAGTACACAAATTCTACTGCAGCTAAAGCCTTGACAATAGGTCCGTCAAGATATGTTAACCCTTTCCCAGCAAACGTGTTCGATCTAATGGCCAAATCACAATACCTCAGCAGGTCTGCTCTCATCTGTGATGTTTCATAATAACCACTGGCTGATTCTGGAACGATCGGTTTTACAATCTTTCTGTGGTGTGGTTTGTGGAAAGCATCTGAGAGATGGACAGGCTTGCTATACTATTGATGATAACTTGCAGAGTTTGACACTTCCTTTTTATATTTGAGGTTAGCATTAATGTACATTATTGTAATTAGGACGTCGCACCCTTTTCTAGTATACGATGTTATATACCGTCTTCAGTGAATTACTGAAGATTTGTAGTCGGCATTTTAAAGTCGCCAAGGATTGAATGATGCATCTTCACATAGCGTTGTGCGCAGGTACAAATCCCATCAATATTGGAGAGAGAATATGTATCCTTATCTTGGTTTGTCTCCAACACTGCTATACGGCTGTGTTAAAATATGTATATGTACTATATTAAATATTGTTCTAAATCTACCAAAATGCAAATAATATTTAGACCTAAAATTTCTATATTTGGATACTAATCCAACCCAGATGGCTACTTTATATTGTTTACTGACCTGATCCTGGAACTTAAGGCCACTTTCATAAGAAATGAGCAATATAGAATATTTGGTATCAAGAAGATAATTTAAACTGATTATCATGCAGTACAGGTGCTTACAAAAGATAGAAAGTAGTCGTTGTCGTTTATAACAACTTTGGTAGGATATCTGAAGAAATATAGAAATGGTTTTAATAAAACACGTAGGTGGAAAGTTTAAATAACAAGAGGGTTTCTCGTCATAAAAGCAAAGTTCCATCCTTCAACATCCAGATGAAATACACCCGATAGCTGAACGCTGTTTGAGGAAGGAGGTGGGGCTGGTGGGTAATGTTTGAAACTACATCAAGGCTTTACATGTGTCATTTATTTTAGAAGAAATGAAAACATCCAGCCAAATAAGATAAGGAGCTGCAGCATAAACATAGAAGAAGACCCTATTTAATGTACGAACTGAATAATATACCTTTGGTGAAGACAGATGATAATTTTAGTCCATAATTTATCTTTTGGAGGACAAATAATTGCGTCATGCCCTTTACTAAAATGTGAAAAAGTGCTAATAATTACAATGAAAATTAATTTATTTCCGTGATACTAAACCAGACAAAATTCGTAGTTGCGATATTCAGTAAATGAAGGAAGTTAAAATGATGTATCAGAACCATCCAGTCACCAAAGAAGTCAAAGAAGCCCCTCTTCAGTATGATGTTCGCTGTTATGCTTACTGGTGCTTACCGTGGCTGTGACAAAAGGGTTGACATCAGGTACCGAATTGATGGCATTCCATTCAGTTGGAGGAGACTAAAGGCAAAATGTTAAAGACAGTGACTGTTCGTGAATCCCAAATCTGTGTCTGTTATGCAAAAATATGTATGGCAATGGTTACCAACCTCTTTTGGCCCCGACCCTACAATATATTCTTTCTGAGTCTCACGACTCCATTTCCACCTTCTGATAAGTTTTGCCACCCTAAAAAAAAAATCCTGGCCAACCTCCAGAACGACTCGGGGTTGGGACCAATATTTGTAAAGACTAATTCGCTTCAGCTTGAAACAGTGTTACTCTCACAATCAGTATAAGTAGGACAGTGGTGCTAAACCAACCTACAACAGGAAAGCCTTATGTAGAACCTACCATCACAGTAAAATGGCTAAACTCTCGAGGTAGTGGATAAGTTCAACTAACTCAGCAGTACACTGTCAGGTGCAATTCACATCTATGATGAAAGCAACGCCGAAACGGCTAAAGTAAATGTGGTCTTTGGCAGACTATAAGCAAATTAGAAGAGCGCATAGGGATCAATCTGCAAACAAGCCTAAATGTCAACAAAGCTATTGTAATGCCGACCCTGCTGTATGCACGATAAATTTGAATGGTATACAGACGTCATGCCAAAAAGCTGAACTATTTTCACATTGGCTGCATGAAGAAAACACAGAGGATAAGTTGGCAGGACATTCTCCTAGACAATGAGGTTTTCGCATTGGCAAGCATTACAAGGATCGAGACAATTCTGATGAATCATAGAAGAAATGGATGGCTTAATTCAGGCAAATGCGCCATGAAACTGGCAACAATGTCAAAAAATGTTGGCCCTTATTATATGTGACAATTATTTTCTTACGGTTCTACTTTGGAACTGATTGCCGTTTGACATCGAAATAGTTAAACTGACCGTTTGGCAACGATCTTCATTTTCATTAATCATTTCGAGATTCGGGACCAATTTCCATGATAGACAGGGAGAGAGAGAGAGAGAGAGAGAGAGAGAGAGAGAGAGAGAGAGAGAGAGAGAGAGAGAGAACAAAAGTGTGAGAGAGTGATTGAGAGAGAATGATGTAGAAAGAGAGGTAGCACATGATTCACCACGATCATAAGAATCCTGGGGAGACAGAGGACTTGTATCTTTTATTTTATGGCTATGTTTTTATTACAACTTTGTTACCAATGATGCTGGCATTGCGTATGAAACGTCATTTGTATCTTACATGCGATTTCCATGAAAGCTAACTGCACACATAAACTATACCACCATGCTATTCATACAGTATCTTTAAAAGCGCAGGAGAGGTACGATGATTAAGCAGCTATTAGCTGTCCAAGCGAGAATGGGGACAGGCAGTTGAGTCGCAAAACTTAAACCAATCAGCATGCCCCGATCTTTGGGCATGTTTACAAAATTCGTTGATGCTGTGCTAAAGAAAATTGCCATTTTCTACATATCATTGTTCTCTAATCGACTATGGATATTCGAAATGTATTAAACAACTCCAGAATTACCTCTTATAATCATATTATCTAAGTTTGGGGTCATTTGTTTAAGTACTACGTTTTCTGTTGGTGACATAATTCTCTACAATCATTATGTATGTCTGTATGCATTCGGTGTAATAGCATGTCAGCACAATACTGTATAGTTCCGATTAAATACCAAGACACTGCTGTCGAATACTGGATATCTTTCATTGATTTTGATGCAACCAATACTTCAGAACGGCAAGGTCAGTTCCTTCTAAATATGTTCTTTTCTTATCCAAGGTGGGTTTTATGTAGGACAAATAATGCGTAGGAATTACTATTAACTTGGTGGCCTAAACGACATCCCACTCAAATCAGGATATAACTATATGTGTTTTGTGTATGAGCGCCCGTTGTCTTTAGTGTGGTAGCAAGTTTGTGTGCATAGTGAATGGATAATCTTACCCTTTAGAGATATATTAGTAACTTTGTATATATATCAAAGCACTCCTACATATTTCTTTCCTTTCACTAGATGTACGATAGTAATTAAATATGTTTCTATATACAGTATATGAGCAGTACAACACTATTCATGGCTGCTTCTGTTGATGTGTGTGCATGATCATTTCTACCCTTTCATGGATGGTTGTGTGTATGTGTTAGCATCCCATTGCTTTGTCGTTTATTAATAAGTTTGGGTTTGGGCAACCAAAACGGCATGTTCGTGAGTATGTGTTGTTCAAGTGGAGATTAGGTGCTGGTGAGTTTAAGCGGCGTGATGGCTAGTAAATGTTGGTGTGACTCAAAAGATGAATGTATGTTGCTCAGTCAAAAGTTTGCATTGGTTAGTAGACGTGGTTTGAACATTGCATTTCCCCTTTGTAAATACTGATGCTCATTTAACACATGGACATGTTCAACATTATCCTTTCCCTTGAGGTCAGAATGTCATACTAATGTTAAACATATGGTTCATGTTAAATTGTCGAGGGAGTGTTAGTTTTCAAACTAGAGGCGTAATGTTAGTTCCCATTGTCGCCCGAGCGTCATTGTTGTCGCCAGAGTGCTACTACTCCAATATGTATCAGTATGTCTATCTTAAAACTAACTACTTCAAATTCTCGTAAATATTCACTATATTTATGATGTACTATAACGTTGAAAACTTAGTGCGGCACACTTTTGGGTTGGCGAAAATTAAGAAATGTCCTTATTAAACTGTACCATAAAAAGCCTTTGATTCATATTTCAGCTTGATTGCGGCATGTTTTGCATGTTGATTCAGACAGTGCTAATTTTCGACGTTACTCTGGAAACATATCCTACTTTTTTGCTTAGTATGAAAGATCTGACTATTGATTGATATAATGGACCAAATGTATGCAACTTATGAATGGCAGTAATGACGAAATACGATGAACAAAAATGGATTAACAGCAGAAGGTGCATCAATGGTATTCCGCTTGTCCTCTTAAATTTATCCGTCAACAATGCGGTTATTTTATATTTCACACGGGTAATTTTGTAAGTATTTGTTTGATATCTAAGAACAGTTCGAAGCGCCATATACAAAGGAACTGTACAATAACTCAAAGCTAGAGTGAATTTTTAGTCTTAGAAGGTATGGGTGCGTTCAGCACACGGAGGAGAAAGAGAGAGAGTAAACCGATTTCAGCGCCTAGTAATCTAAGTTTCTTGTTAGGCATTGTGGATTGAAAAAAAAGACATAGGAATCACTGAGATAGTAATGAGGCCAAATTGTTGACCCAATACCATCACATTTCAAAGTTCAAAATTTGTCTAATTTCTACCTGCTTTTAGCTACAAATACTGTCTGATCAATGAGATTCGAAGCCCTTTGCTTACTTCCAAAAACATTCTAAACTTTCGCTTTTTGGTATGGGCATAAGAAATATTGAAATGCTCATTTTGATCTTTTGATCTATTAAATATATTTAATTACTATTTGTATAACAACTATACTGCATTTGTCTGTATTACCATTTAAAAGAACATATACATCACTAATTTATTATTAAACCGGAATCAATGCATTTATATTTCCTTTTATAAATTACAATCATTCCTTCCTTTTCTCAATTAATGCATCTATTGTTTCAACCTGAAGAAAAACAAATATCAGTGGAAAGGAATGTCCAGTCAGTTCATGTCATACGACTATAGTCAGCTTAAGATATTCGTTATCACTAACTGAGATGCAACTAAATGAGAAACGATTCATGTCATAAACTCAATCTACTTAACCTTGTTTTAGTAAGCTTCCATCTCTTGGACTTTCGCATCATTCAAAATTGTCTACACGCACTAAATATCATCACTTTTCACATGTAACGAATTTTTATATGGCTATATGCACAGAAAAATATAAATAATACCAAAATCAAAATCAGTGTATCGATCGATAACGGCGTTAACGTGAACAACACTCAATAGAAGGAAATTCTCTGAGTACATTATTTAGCATACTTTATATATTTTTGCCCACTTTCACAATAATCAAATCTCTTATTCTACCTAGATGCCGGTGGTCGAGAATTCTAACCCATTTACGAAGGAGTTGTTGTGTGCGGTCTATTTAATCCTTACAAAATATTTATAACTAAATAATTTATACTCATTATTCCCACTTTGAAAACAAAGACATATGGACAGCGTTCGTTTGCATACCAGGGCCCAGCAACGTCGAATGAATTGCCCACTGAACTTAGACACAAAGACACAGTGATCCCATTCAAGAGTGATCTCAAAACTCACTTATTTCGACTGCAAGAACAAACTTAAAGCCTAATAATGTTTCCTACCTTAAATATTTTCAGCATGTTTTTCATGTTTTCTAATTTCATGGTGGTTGTTTTTGTAATCATTTCATTAGTGATCCCATTCAAGAGTGCTCTCAAAACTCACTTATTTCGACTGCAAGAACAAACTTAAAGCCTAATAATGTTTCCTACCTTAAATATTTTCAGCATGTTTTTATGTTTTCTAATTTCATGGTGTCTGTTTTTGTAATCATTTCATTATATATGTTTTTTTTTTATCTTATAGGTGTTGTCTAATATTGTAAAGCGCTTAGAGCTTCTAAAGATGAGGCGCTATACAAAGTTCTAATTATTATTATTATTATTATTATTATAACTGCATTCTCTCTGATGAAAAGGTACACTCTGAATGTGTCCATGGTGATGAATAGAGTTCCAACACCCTTAGAATGAAGTGACAGCAAGGGAACCATCTGACATATTCAACGTAGGCTGAATATTTATTTAACCATTCACAGATTTCGATTTTTTTCAAGCTTTACTCTGTCGACTTCGTCAGAGTACACAAATTCTACTGCAGCTAAAGCCTTGACAATAGGTCCGTCAAGATATGTTAACCCTTTCCCAGCAAACGTGTTCGATCTAATGGCCAAATCACAATACCTCAGCAGGTCTGCTCTCATCTGTGATGTTTCATAATAACCACTGGCTGATTCTGGAACGATCGGTTTTACAATCTTTCTGTGGTGTGGTTTGTGGAAAGCATCTGAGAGATGGACAGGCTTGCTATACTATTGATGATAACTTGCAGAGTTTGACACTTCCTTTTTATACTTGAGGTTAGCATTAATGTACATTATTGTAATTAGGACGTCGCACCCTTTTCTAGTATACGATGTTATATACCGTCTTCAATGAATTACTGAAGATTTGTAGTCGGCATTTTAAAGTCGCCAAGGATTGAATGATGCATCTTCACATAGCGTTGTGCGCAGGTACAAATCCCATCAATATTGGAGAGAGAATATGTATCCTTATCTTGGTTTGTCTCCAACACTGCTATACGGCTGTGTTAAAATATGTATATGTACTATATTAAATATTGTTCTAAATCTACCAAAATGCAAATAATATTTAGACCTAAAATTTCTATATTTGGATACTAATCCAACCCAGATGGCTACTTTATATTGTTTACTGACCTGATCCTGGAACTTAAGGCCACTTTCATAAGAAATGAGCAATATAGAATATTTGGTATCAAGAAGATAATTTAAACTGATTATCATGCAGTACAGGTGCTTACAAAAGATAGAAAGTAGTCGTTGTCGTTTATAACAACTTTGGTAGGATATCTGAAGAAATATAGAAATGGTTTTAATAAAACACGTAGGTGGAAAGTTTAAATAACAAGAGGGTTTCTCGTCATAAAAGCAAAGTTCCATCCTTCAACATCCAGATGAAATACACCCGATAGCTGAACGCTGTTTGAGGAAGGAGGTGGGGCTGGTGGGTAATGTTTGAAACTACATCAAGGCTTTACATGTGTCATTTATTTTAGAAGAAATGAAAACATCCAGCCAAATAAGATAAGGAGCTGCAGCATAAACATAGAAGAAGACCCTATTTAATGTACGAACTGAATAATATACCTTTGGTGAAGACAGATGATAATTTTAGTCCATAATTTATCTTTTGGAGGACAAATAATTGCGTCATGCCCTTTACTAAAATGTGAAAAAGTGCTAATAATTACAATGAAAATTAATTTATTTCCGTGATACTAAACCAGACAAAATTCGTAGTTGCGATATTCAGTAAATGAAGGAAGTTAAAATGATGTATCAGAACCATCCAGTCACCAAAGAAGTCAAAGAAGCCCCTCTTCAGTATGATGTTCGCTGTTATGCTTACTGGTGCTTACCGTGGCTGTGACAAAAGGGTTGACATCAGGTACCGAATTGATGGCATTCCATTCAGTTGGAGGAGACTAAAGGCAAAATGTTAAAGACAGTGACTGTTCGTGAATCCCAAATCTGTGTCTGTTATGCAAAAATATGTATGGCAATGGTTACCAACCTCTTTTGGCCCCGACCCTACAATATATTCTTTCTGAGTCTCACGACTCCATTTCCACCTTCTGATAAGTTTTGCCACCCTAAAAAAAAATCCTGGCCAACCTCCAGAACGACTCGGGGTTGGGACCAATATTTGTAAAGACTAATTCGCTTCAGCTTGAAACAGTGTTACTCTCACAATCAGTATAAGTAGGACAGTGGTGCTAAACCAACCTACAACAGGAAAGCCTTATGTAGAACCTACCATCACAGTAAAATGGCTAAACTCTCGAGGTAGTGGATAAGTTCAACTAACTCAGCAGTACACTGTCAGGTGCAATTCACATCTATGATGAAAGCAACGCCGAAACGGCTAAAGTAAATGTGGTCTTTGGCAGACTATAAGCAAATTAGAAGAGCGCATAGGGATCAATCTGCAAACAAGCCTAAATGTCAACAAAGCTATTGTAATGCCGACCCTGCTGTATGCACGATAAATTTGAATGGTATACAGACGTCATGCCAAAAAGCTGAACTATTTTCACATTGGCTGCATGAAGAAAACACAGAGGATAAGTTGGCAGGACATTCTCCTAGACAATGAGGTTTTCGCATTGGCAAGCATTACAAGGATCGAGACAATTCTGATGAAACATAGAAGAAATGGACCGCTTAATTCAGGCAAATGCGCCATGAAACTGGCAACAATGTCAAAAAATGTTGGCCCTTATTATATGTGACAATTATTTTCTTACGGTTCTACTTTGGAACTGATTGCCGTTTGACATCGAAATAGTTAAACTGACCGTTTGGCAACGATCTTCATTTTCATTAATCATTTCGAGATTCGGGATCAATTTCCATGATAGACAGGGAGAGACAGAGAGAGAGAGAGAGAGAGAGAGAGAGAGAAAAAAAGTGTGAGAGAGTGATTGAGAGAGAATGATGTAGAAAGAGAGGTAGCACATGATTCACCACGATCATAAGAATCCTGGGGAGACAGAGGACTTGTATCTTTTATTTTATGGCTATGTTTTTATTACAGCTTTGTTACCAATGATGCTGGCATTGCGTATGAAACGTCATTTGTATCTTACATGCGATTTCCATGAAAGCTAACTGCACACATAAACTATACCACCATGCTATTCATACAGTATCTTTAAAAGCGCAGGAGAGGTACGATGATTAAGCAGCTATTAGCTGTCCAAGCGAGAATGGGGACAGGCAGTTGAGTCGCAAAACTAAAACCAATCACCATGCCCCGATCTTTGGGCATGTTTACAAAATTCGTTGATGCTGTGCTAAAGAAAATTGCCATTTTCTACATATCATTGTTCTCTAATCGACTATGGATATTCGAAATGTATTAAACAACTCCAGAATTACCTCTTATAATCATATTATCTAAGTTTGGGGTCATTTGTTTAAGTACTACGTTTTATGTTGGTGACATAATTCTCTACAATCATTATGTATGTCTGTATGCATTCGGTGTAATAGCATGTCAGCACAATACTGTATAGTTCCGATTAAATACCAAGACACTGCTGTCGAATACTGGATATCTTTCATTGATTTTGATGCAACCAATACTTCAGAACGGCAAGGTCAGTTCCTTGTAAATATGTTCTTTTCTTATCCAAGGTGGGTTTTATGTAGGACAAATAATGCGTAGGAATTACTATTAACTTGGTGGCCTAAACGACATCCCACTCAAATCAGGATATAACTATATGTGTTTTGTGTATGAGCGCCCGTTGCCTTTAGTGTGGTAGCAAGTTTGTGTGCATAGTGAATGGATAATCTTACCCTTTAGAGATATATTAGTAACTTTGTATATATATGAAAGCACTCCTACATATTTCTTTCCTTTCACTAGATGTACGATAGTAATTAAATATGTTTCTATATACAGTATATGAGCAGTACAACACTATTCATGGCTGCTTCTGTTGATGTGTGTGCATGATCATTTCTACCCTTTCATGGATGGTTGTGTGTATGTGTTAGCATCCCATTGCTTTTCGTTTATTAATAAGTTTGGGTTTGGGCAACCAAAACGGCATGTTCGTGAGTATGTGTTGTTCAAGTGGAGATTAGGTGCTGGTGAGTTTAAGCGGCGTGATGGTTAGTAAATGTTGGTGTGACTCAAAAGATGAATGTATGTTGCTCAGTCAAAAGTTTGCATTGGTTAGTAGACGTGGTTTGAACATTGCATTTCCCCTTTGTAAATACTGATGCTCATTTAACACATGGACATGTTCAACATTATCCTTTCCCTTGAGGTCAGAATGTCATACTAATGTTAAACATATGGTTCATGTTAAATTGTCGAGGGAGTGTTAGTTTTCAAACTAGAGGCGTAATGTTAGTTCCCATTGTCGCCCGAGCGTCATTGTTGTCGCCAGAGTGCTACTACTCCAATATGTATCAGTATGTCTATCTTAAAACTAACTACTTCAAATTCTCGTAAATATTCACTATATTTATGATGTACTATAACGTTGAAAACTTAGTGCGGCACACTTTTGGGTTGGCGAAAATTAAGAAATGTCCTTATTAAACTGTACCATAAAAAGCCTTTGATTCATATTTCAGCTTGATTGCGGCATGTTTTGCATGTTGATTCAGACAGTGCTAATTTTCGACGTTACTCTGGAAACATATCCTACTTTTTTGCTTAGTATGAAAGATCTGACTATTGATTGATATAATGGACCAAATGTATGCAACTTATGAATGGCAGTAATGACGAAATACGATGAACAAAAATGGATTAACAGCAGAAGGTGCATCAATGGTATTCCGCTTGTCCTCTTAAATTTATCCGTCAACAATGCGGTTATTTTATATTTCACACGGGTAATTTTGTAAGTATTTGTTTGATATCTAAGAACAGTTCGAAGCGCCATATACAAAGGAACTGTACAATAACTCAAAGCTAGAGTGAATTTTTAGTCTTAGAAGGTATGGGTGCGTTCAGCACACGGAGGAGAAAGAGAGAGAGAGAGAGTAAACCGATTTCAGCGCCTAGTTATCTAAGTTTCTTGTTAGGCATTGTGGATTGAAAAAAAGACATAGGAATCACTGAGATAGTAATGAGGCCAAATTGTTGACCAAATACCATCACATTTCAAAGTTCAAAATTTGTCTAATTTCTACCTGCTTTTAGCTACAAATACTGTCTGATCAATGAGATTCGAAGCCCTTTGCTTACTTCCAAAAACATTCTAAAATTTCGCTTTTTGGTATGGGCATAAGAAATATTGAAATGCTCATTTTGATCTTTTGATCTATTAAATATATTTAATTACTATTTGTATAACAACTATACTGCATTTGTCTGTATTACCATTTAAAAGAACATATACATCACTAATTTATTATTAAACCGGAATCAATGCATTTATATTTCCTTTTATAAATTACAATCATTCCTTCCTTTTCTCAATTAATGCATCTATTGTTTCAACCTGAAGAAAAACAAATGGCAGTGGAAAGGAATGTCCAGTCAGTTCATGTCATACGACTATAGTCAGCTTAAGATATTCGTTATCACTAACTGAGATGCAACTAAATGAGAAACGATTCATGTCATAAACTCAATCTACTTAACCTTGTTTTAGTAAGCTTCCATCTCTTGGACTTTCGCATCATTCAAAATTGTCTACACGAACTAAATATCATCACTTTTCACATGTAACGAATTTTTATATGGCTATATGCACAGAAAAATATAAATAATACCAAAATCAAAATCAGTGGATCAATCGATAACGGCGTTAACGTTAACAACACTCAATAGAAGGAAATTCTCTGAGTACATTATTTAGCATACTTTATATATTTTTGCCCACTGTCACAATAATCAAATCTCTTATTCTACCTAGATGCCGGTGGTCGAGAATTCTAACCCATTTACGAAGGAGTTGTTGTGTGCGGTCTATTTAATCCTTACAAAATATTTATAACTAAATAATTTATACTCATTATTCCCACTTTGAAAACAAAGACATATGGACAGCGTTCGTTTGCATACCAGGGCCCAGCAACGTCGAATGAATTGCCCACTGAACTTAGACACAAAGACACAGTGATCCCATTCAAGAGTGATCTCAAAACTCACTTATTTCGACTGCAAGAACAAACTTAAAGCCTAATAATGTTTCCTACCTTAAATATTTTCAGCATGTTTTTCATGTTTTCTAATTTCATGGTGTTTGTTTTTGTAATCATTTCATTAGTGATCCCATTCAAGAGTGCTCTCAAAACTCACTTATTTCGACTGCAAGAACAAACTTAAAGCCTAATAATGTTTCCTACCTTAAATATTTTCTGCATGTTTTTTATGTTTTCTAATTTCATGGTGTCTGTTTTTGTAATCACTTCTTTATATATGTTTTTTTTTATCTTATAGGTGTTGTCTAATATTGTAAAGCGCTTAGAGCTTCTAAAGATGAGGCGCTATACAAAGTTCTAATTATTATTATTATTATTATTATAACTGCATTCTCTCTGATGAAAAGGTACACTCTGAATGTGTCCATGGTGATGAATAGAGTTCCAACACCCTTTGAATGAAGTGACAGCAAGGGAACCATCTGACATATTCAACGTAGGCTTAATATTTATTTAACCATTCACAGATTTCGATTTTTTTCAAGCTTTACTCTGTCGACTTCGTCAGAGTACACAAATTCTACTGCAGCTAAAGCCTTGACAATAGGTCCGTCAAGATATGTTAACCCTTTCCCAGCAAACGTGTTCGATCTAATGGCCAAATCACAATACCTCAGCAGGTCTGCTCTCATCTGTGATGTTTCATAATAACCACTGGCTGATTCTGGAACGATCGGTTTTACAATCTTTCTGTGGTGTGGTTTGTGGAAAGCATCTGAGAGATGGACAGGCTTGCTATACTATTGATGATAACTTGCAGAGTTTGACACTTCCTTTTTATATTTGAGGTTAGCCTTAATGTACATTATTGTAATTAGGACGTCGCACCCTTTTCTAGTATACGATGTTATATACCGTCTTCAGTGAATTACTGAAGATTTGTAGTCGGCATTTTAAAGTCGCCAAGGATTGAATGATGCATCTTCACATAGCGTTGTGCGCAGGTACAAATCCCATCAATATTGGAGAGAGAATATGTATCCTTATCTTGGTTTGTCTCCAACACTGCTATACGGCTGTGTTAAAATATGTATATGTACTATATTAAATATTGTTCTAAATCTACCAAAATGCAAATAATATTTAGACCTAAAATTTCTATATTTGGATACTAATCCAACCCAGATGGCTACTTTATATTGTTTACTGACCTGATCCTGGAACTTAAGGCCACTTTCATAAGAAATGAGCATTATAGAATATTTGGTATCAAGAAGATAATTTAAACTGATTATCATGCAGTACAGGTGCTTACAAAAGACAGAAAGTAGTCGTTGTCGCTTATAACAACATTGGTAGGATATCTGAAGAAATATAGAAATGGTTTTAATAAAACACGTAGGTGGAAAGTTTAAATAACAAGAGGGTTTCTCGTCATAAAAGCAAAGTTCCATCCTTCAACATCCAGATGAAATACACCCGATAGCTGAACGCTGTTTGAGGAAGGAGGTGGGGCTGGTGGGTAATGTTTGAAACTACATCAAGGCTTTACATGTGTCATTTATTTTAGAAGAAATGAAAACATCCAGCCAAATAAGATAAGGAGCTGCAGCATAAACATAGAAGAAGACCCTATTTAATGTACGAACTGAATAATATACCTTTGGTGAAGACAGATGATAATTTTAGTCCATAATTTATCTTTTGGAGGACAAATAATTGCGTCATGCCCTTTACTAAAATGTGAAAAAGTGCTAATAATTACAATGAAAATTAATTTATTTCCGTGATACTAAACCAGACAAAATTCGTAGTTGTGATATTCAGTAAATGAAGGAAGTTAAAATGATGTATCAGAACCATCCAGTCACCAAAGAAGTCAAAGAAGCCCCTCTTCAGTATGATGTTCGCTGTTATGCTTACTGGTGCTTACCGTGGCTGTGACAAAAGGGTTGACATCAGGTACCGAATTGATGGCATTCCATTCAGTTGGAGGAGACTAAAGGCAAAATGTTAAAGACAGTGACTGTTCGTGAATCCCAAATCTGTGTCTGTTATGCAAAAATATGTATGGCAATGGTTACCAACCTCTTTTGGCCCCGACCCTACAATATATTCTTTCTGAGTCTCACGACTCCATTTCCACCTTCTGATAAGTTTTGCCACCCTAAAAAAAAATCCTGGCCAACCTCCAGAACGACTCGGGGTTGGGACCAATATTTGTAAAGACTAATTCGCTTCAGCTTGAAACAGTGTTACTCTCACAATCAGTATAAGTAGGACAGTGGTGCTAAACCAACCTACAACAGGAAAGCCTTATGTAGAACCTACCATCACAGCAAAATGTCTAAACTCTCGAGGTAGTGGATAAGTTCAACTAACTCAGCAGTACACTGTCAGGTGCAATTCACATCTATGAAGAAAGCAACGCCGAAACGGCTAAAGTAAATGTGGTCTTTGGCAGACTATAAGCAAATTAGAAGAGCGCATAGGGATCAATCTGCAAACAAGCCTAAATGTCAACAAAGCTATTGTAATGCCGACCCTGCTGTATGCACGATAAATTTGAATGGTATACAGACGTCATGCCAAAAAGCTGAACTATTTTCACATTGGCTGCATGAAGAAAACACAGAGGATAAGTTGGCAGGACATTCTCCTAGACAATGAGGTTTTCGCATTGGCAAGCATTACAAGGATCGAGACAATTCTGATGAATCTTAGAAGAAATGGACCGCTTAATTCAGGCAAATGCGCCATGAAACTGGCAACAATGTCAAAAAATGTTGGCCCTTATTATATGTGACAATTATTTTCTTACGGTTCTACTTTGGAACTGATTGCCGTTTGACATCGAAATAGTTAAACTGACCGTTTGGCAACGATCTTCATTTTCATTAATCATTTCGAGATTCGGGATCAATTTCCATGATAGACAGGGAGAGACAGAGAGAGAGAGAGAGAGAGAGAGAGAGAGAGAAAAAAGTGTGAGAGAGTGATTGAGAGAGAATGATGTAGAAAGAGAGGTAGCACATGATTCACCACGATCATAAGAATCCTGGGGAGACAGAGGACTTGTATCTTTTATTTTATGGCTATGTTTTTATTACAGCTTTGTTACCAATGATGCTGGCATTGCGTATGAAACGTCATTTGTATCTTACATGCGATTTCCATGAAAGCTAACTGCACACATAAACTATACCACCATGCTATTCATACAGTATCTTTAAAAGCGCAGGAGAGGTACGATGATTAAGCAGCTATTAGCTGTCCAAGCGAGAATGGGGACAGGCAGTTGAGTCGCAAAACTTAAACCAATCAGCATGCCCCGATCTTTGGGCATGTTTACAAAATTCGTTGATGCTGTGCTAAAGAAAATTGCCATTTTCTACATATCATTGTTCTCTAATCGACTATGGATATTCGAAATGTATTAAACAACTCCAGAATTACCTCTTATAATCATATTATCTAAGTTTGGGGTCATTTGTTTAAGTACTACGTTTTATGTTGGTGACATAATTCTCTACAATCATTATGTATGTCTGTATGCATTCGGTGTAATAGCATGTCAGCACAATACTGTATAGTTCCGATTAAATACCAAGACACTGCTGTCGAATACTGGATATCTTTCATTGATTTTGATGCAACCAATACTTCAGAACGGCAAGGTCAGTTCCTTCTAAATATGTTCTTTTCTTATCCAAGGTGGGTTTTATGTAGGACAAATAATGCGTAGGAATTACTATTAACTTGGTGGCCTAAACGACATCCCACTCAAATCAGGATATAACTATATGTGTTTTGTGTATGAGCGCCCGTTGTCTTTAGTGTGGTAGCAAGTTTGTGTGCATAGTGAATGGATAATCTTACCCTTTAGAGATATATTAGTAACTTTGTATATATATGAAAGCACTCCTACATATTTCTTTCCTTTCACTAGATGTACGATAGTAATTAAATATGTTTCTATATACGGTATATGAGCAGTACAACACTATTCATGGCTGCTTCTGTTGATGTGTGTGCATGATCATTTCTACCCTTTCATGGATGGTTGTGTGTATGTGTTAGCATCCCATTGCTTTGTCGTTTATTAATAAGTTTGGGTTTGGGCAACCAAAACGGCATGTTCGTGAGTATGTGTTGTTCAAGTGGAGATTAGGTGCTGGTGAGTTTAAGCGGCGTGATGGTTAGTAAATGTTGGTGTGACTCAGAAGATGAATGTATGTTGCTCAGTCAAAAGTTTGCATTGGTTAGTAGACGTGGTTTGAACATTGCATTTCCCCTTTGTAAATACTGATGCTCATTTAACACATGGACATGTTCAACATTATCCTTTCCCTTGAGGTCAGAATGTCATACTAATGTTAAACATATGGTTCATGTTAAATTGTCGAGGGAGTGTTAGTTTTCAAACTAGAGGCGTAATTTTAGTTCCCATTGTCGCCCGAGCGTCATTGTTGTCGCCAGAGTGCTACTACTCCAATATGTATCAGTATGTCTATCTTAAAACTAACTACTTCAAATTCTCGTAAATATTCACTATATTTATGATGTACTATAACGTTGAAAACTTAGTGCGGCACACTTTTGGGTTGGCGAAAATTAAGAAATGTCCTTATTAAACTGTACCATAAAAAGCCTTTGATTCATATTTCAGCTTGATTGCGGCATGTTTTGCATGTTGATTCAGACAGTGCTAATTTTCGACGTTACTCTGGAAACATATCCTACTTTTTTGCTTAGTATGAAAGATCTGACTATTGATTGATATAATGTATGCAACTTATGAATGGCAGTAATGACGAAATATGATGAACAAAAATGGATTAACAGCAGAAGGTGCATCAATGGTATTCCGCTTGTCCTCTTAAATTTATCCGTCAACAATGCGGTTATTTTATATTTCACACGGGTAATTTTGTAAGTATTTGTTTGATATCTAAGAACAGTTCGAAGCGCCATATACAAAGGAACTGTACAATAACTCAAAGCTAGAGTGAATTTTTAGTCTTAGAAGGTATGGGTGCGTTCAGCACACGGAGGAGAAAGAGAGAGAGTAAACCGATTTCAGCGCCTAGTTATCTAAGTTTCTTGTTAGGCATTGTGGATTGAAAAAAAAGACATAGGAATCACTGAGATAGTAATGAGGCCAAATTGTTGACCCAATACCATCACATTTCAAAGTTCAAAATTTGTCTAATTTCTACCTGCTTTTAGCTACAAATACTGTCTGATCAATGAGATTCGAAGCCCTTTGCTTACTTCCAAAAACATTCTAAAATTTCGCTTTTTGGTATGGGCATAAGAAATATTGAAATGCTCATTTTGATCTTTTGATCTATTAAATATATTTAATTACTATTTGTATAACAACTATACTGCATTTGTCTGTATTACCATTTAAAAGAACATATACATCACTAATTTATTATTAAACCGGAATCAATGCATTTATATTTCCTTTTATAAATTACAATCATTCCTTCCTTTTCTCAATTAATGCATCTATTGTTTCAACCTGAAGAAAAACAAATGGCAGTGGAAAGGAATGTCCAGTCAGTTCATGTCATACGACTATAGTCAGCTTAAGATATTCGTTATCACTAACTGAGATGCAACTAAATGAGAAACGATTCATGTCATAAACTCAATCTACTTAACCTTGTTTTAGTAAGCTTCCATCTCTTGGACTTTCGCATCATTCAAAATTGTCTACACGCACTAAATATCATCACTTTTCACATGTAACGAATTTTTATATGGCTATATGCACAGAAAAATATAAATAATACCAAAATCAAAATCAGTGTTTCGATCGATAACGGCGTTAACGTGAACAACACTCAATAGAAGGAAATTCTCTGAGTACATTATTTAGCATACTTTATATAGTTTTGCCCACTGTCACAATAATCAAATCTCTTATTCTACCTAGATGCCGGTGGTCGAGAATTCTAACCCATTTACGAAGGAGTTGTTGTGTGCGGTCTATTTAATCCTTACAAAATATTTATAACTAAATAATTTATACTCATTATTCCCACTTTGAAAACAAAGACATATGGACAGCGTTCGTTTGCATACCAGGGCCCAGCAACGTCGAATGAATTGCCCACTGAACTTAGACACAAAGACACAGTGATCCCATTCAAGAGTGATCTCAAAACTCACTTATTTCGACTGCAAGAACAAACTTAAAGCCTAATAATGTTTCCTACCTTAAATATTTTCAGCATGTTTTTCATGTTTTCTAATTTCATGGTGTTTGTTTTTGTAATCATTTCATTAGTGATCCCATTCAAGAGTGCTCTCAAAACTCACTTATTTCGACTGCAAGAACAAACTTAAAGCCTAATAATGTTTCCTACCTTAAATATTTTCAGCATGTTTTTATGTTTTCTAATTTCATGGTGTCTGTTTTTGTAATCATTTCATTATATATGTTTTTTTTATCTTATAGGTGTTGTCTAATATTGTAAAGCGCTTAGAGCTTCTAAAGATGAGGCGCTATACAAAGTTCTAATTATTATTATTATTATTATTATTATTATTATAACTGCATTCTCTCTGATGAAAAGGTACACTCTGAATGTGTCCATGGTGATGAATAGAGTTCCAACACCCTTTGAATGAAGTGACAGCAAGGGAACCATCTGACATATTCAACGTAGGCTGAATATTTATTTAACCATTCACAGATTTCGATTTTTTTCAAGCTTTACTCTGTCGACTTCGTCAGAGTACACAAATTCTACTGCAGCTAAAGCCTTGACAATAGGTCCGTCAAGATATGTTAACCCTTTCCCAGCAAACGTGTTCGATCTAATGGCCAAATCACAATACCTCAGCAGGTCTGCTCTCATCTGTGATGTTTCATAATAACCACTGGCTGATTCTGGAACGATCGGTTTTACAATCTTTCTGTGGTGTGGTTTGTGGAAAGCATCTGAGAGATGGACAGGCTTGCTATACTATTGATGATAACTTGCAGAGTTTGACACTTCCTTTTTATACTTGAGGTTAGCATTAATGTACATTATTGTAATTAGGACGTCGCACCCTTTTCTAGTATACGATGTTATATACCGTCTTCAATGAATTACTGAAGATTTGTAGTCGGCATTTTAAAGTCGCCAAGGATTGAATGATGCATCTTCACATAGCGTTGTGCGCAGGTACAAATCCCATCAATATTGGAGAGAGAATATGTATCCTTATCTTGGTTTGTCTCCAACACTGCTATACGGCTGTGTTAAAATATGTATATGTACTATATTAAATATTGTTCTAAATCTACCAAAATGCAAATAATATTTAGACCTAAAATTTCTATATTTGGATACTAATCCAACCCAGATGGCTACTTTATATTGTTTACTGACCTGATCCTGGAACTTAAGGCCACTTTCATAAGAAATGAGCAATATAGAATATTTGGTATCAAGAAGATAATTTAAACTGATTATCATGCAGTACAGGTGCTTACAAAAGATAGAAAGTAGTCGTTGTCGTTTATAACAACTTTGGTAGGATATCTGAAGAAATATAGAAATGGTTTTAATAAAACACGTAGGTGGAAAGTTTAAATAACAAGAGGGTTTCTCGTCATAAAAGCAAAGTTCCATCCTTCAACATCCAGATGAAATACACCCGATAGCTGAACGCTGTTTGAGGAAGGAGGTGGGGCTGGTGGGTAATGTTTGAAACTACATCAAGGCTTTACATGTGTCATTTATTTTAGAAGAAATGAAAACATCCAGCCAAATAAGATAAGGAGCTGCAGCATAAACATAGAAGAAGACCCTATTTAATGTACGAACTGAATAATATACCTTTGGTGAAGACAGATGATAATTTTAGTCCATAATTTATCTTTTGGAGGACAAATAATTGCGTCATGCCCTTTACTAAAATGTGAAAAAGTGCTAATAATTACAATGAAAATTAATTTATTTCCGTGATACTAAACCAGACAAAATTCGTAGTTGCGATATTCAGTAAATGAAGGAAGTTAAAATGATGTATCAGAACCATCCAGTCACCAAAGAAGTCAAAGAAGCCCCTCTTCAGTATGATGTTCGCTGTTATGCTTACTGGTGCTTACCGTGGCTGTGACAAAAGGGTTGACATCAGGTACCGAATTGATGGCATTCCATTCAGTTGGAGGAGACTAAAGGCAAAATGTTAAAGACAGTGACTGTTCGTGAATCCCAAATCTGTGTCTGTTATGCAAAAATATGTATGGCAATGGTTACCAACCTCTTTTGGCCCCGACCCTACAATATATTCTTTCTGAGTCTCACGACTCCATTTCCACCTTCTGATAAGTTTTGCCACCCTAAAAAAAAATCCTGGCCAACCTCCAGAACGACTCGGGGTTGGGACCAATATTTGTAAAGACTAATTCGCTTCAGCTTGAAACAGTGTTACTCTCACAATCAGTATAAGTAGGACAGTGGTGCTAAACCAACCTACAACAGGAAAGCCTTATGTAGAACCTACCATCACAGTAAAATGGCTAAACTCTCGAGGTAGTGGATAAGTTCAACTAACTCAGCAGTACACTGTCAGGTGCAATTCACATCTATGATGAAAGCAACGCCGAAACGGCTAAAGTAAATGTGGTCTTTGGCAGACTATAAGCAAATTAGAAGAGCGCATAGGGATCAATCTGCAAACAAGCCTAAATGTCAACAAAGCTATTGTAATGCCGACCCTGCTGTATGCACGATAAATTTGAATGGTATACAGACGTCATGCCAAAAAGCTGAACTATTTTCACATTGGCTGCATGAAGAAAACACAGAGGATAAGTTGGCAGGACATTCTCCTAGACAATGAGGTTTTCGCATTGGCAAGCATTACAAGGATCGAGACAATTCTGATGAATCATAGAAGAAATGGACCGCTTAATTCAGGCAAATGCGCCATAAAACTGGCAACAATGTCAAAAAATGTTGGCCCTTATTATATGTGACAATTATTTTCTTACGGTTCTACTTTGGAACTGATTGCCGTTTGACATCGAAATAGTTAAACTGACCGTTTCGCAACGATCTTCATTTTCATTAATCATTTCGAGATTCGGGATCAATTTCCATGATAGACAGGGAGAGACAGAGAGAGAGAGAGAGAGAGAGAGAGAGAAAAAAAAAAGTGTGAGAGAGTGATTGAGAGAGAATGATGTAGAAAGAGAGGTAGCACATGATTCACCACGATCATAAGAATCCTGGGGAGACAGAGGACTTGTATCTTTTATTTTATGGCTATGTTTTTATTACAGCTTTGTTACCAATGATGCTGGCATTGCGTATGAAACGTCATTTGTATCTTACATGCGATTTCCATGAAAGCTAACTGCACACATAAACTATACCACCATGCTATTCATACAGTATCTTTAAAAGCGCAGGAGAGGTACGATGATTAAGCAGCTATTAGCTGTCCAAGCGAGAATGGGGACAGGCAGTTGAGTCGCAAAACTAAAACCAATCAGCATGCCCCGATCTTTGGGCATGTTTACAAAATTCGTTGATGCTGTGCTAAAGAAAATTGCCATTTTCTACATATCATTGTTCTCTAATCGACTATGGATATTCGAAATGTATTAAACAACTCCAGAATTACCTCTTATAATCATATTATCTAAGTTTGGGGTCATTTGTTTAAGTACTACGTTTTATGTTGGTGACATAATTCTCTACAATCATTATGTATGTCTGTATGCATTCGGTGTAATAGCATGTCAGCACAATACTGTATAGTTCCGATTAAATACCAAGACACTGCTGTCGAATACTGGATATCTTTCATTGATTTTGATGCAACCAATACTTCAGAACGGCAAGGTCAGTTCCTTGTAAATATGTTCTTTTCTTATCCAAGGTGGGTTTTATGTAGGACAAATAATGCGTAGGAATTACTATTAACTTGGTGGCCTAAACGACATCCCACTCAAATCAGGATATAACTATATGTGTTTTGTGTATGAGCGCCCGTTGCCTTTAGTGTGGTAGCAAGTTTGTGTGCATAGTGAATGGATAATCTTACCCTTTAGAGATATATTAGTAACTTTGTATATATATGAAAGCACTCCTACATATTTCTTTCCTTTCACTAGATGTACGATAGTAATTAAATATGTTTCTATATACAGTATATGAGCAGTACAACACTATTCATGGCTGCTTCTGTTGATGTGTGTGCATGATCATTTCTACCCTTTCATGGATGGTTGTGTATATGTGTTAGCATCCCATTGCTTTTCGTTTATTAATAAGTTTGGGTTTGGGCAACCAAAACGGCATGTTCGTGAGTATGTGTTGTTCAAGTGGAGATTAGGTGCTGGTGAGTTTAAATGGCGTGATGGTTAGTAAATGTTGGTGTGACTCAAAAGATGAATGTATGTTGCTCAGTCAAAAGTTTGCATTGGTTAGTAGACGTGGTTTGAACATTGCATTTCCCCTTTGTAAATACTGATGCTCATTTAACACATGGACATGTTCAACATTATCCTTTCCCTTGAGGTCAGAATGTCATACTAATGTTAAACATATGGTTCATGTTAAATTGTCGAGGGAGTGTTAGTTTTCAAACTAGAGGCGTAATGTTAGTTCCCATTGTCGCCCGAGCGTCATTGTTGTCGCCAGAGTGCTACTACTCCAATATGTATCAGTATGTCTATCTTAAAACTAACTACTTCAAATTCTCGTAAATATTCACTATATTTATGATGTACTATAACGTTGAAAACTTAGTGCGGCACACTTTTGGGTTGGCGAAAATTAAGAAATGTCCTTATTAAACTGTACCATAAAAAGCCTTTGATTCATATTTCAGCTTGATTGCGGCATGTTTTGCATGTTGATTCAGACAGTGCTAATTTTCGACGTTACTCTGGAAACATATCCTACTTTTTTGCTTAGTATGAAAGATCTGACTATTGATTGATATAATGGACCAAATGTATGCAACTTATGAATGGCAGTAATGACGAAATACGATGAACAAAAATGGATTAACAGCAGAAGGTGCATCAATGGTATTCCGCTTGTCCTCTTAAATTTATCCGTCAACAATGCGGTTATTTTATATTTCACACGGGTAATTTTGTAAGTATTTGTTTGATATCTAAGAACAGTTCGAAGCGCCATATACAAAGGAACTGTACAATAACTCAAAGCTAGAGTGAATTTTTAGTCTTAGAAGGTATGGGTGCGTTCAGCACACGGAGGAGAAAGAGAGAGAGAGAGAGTAAACCGATTTCAGCGCCTAGTTATCTAAGTTTCTTGTTAGGCATTGTGGATTGAAAAAAAGACATAGGAATCACTGAGATAGTAATGAGGCCAAATTGTTGACCAAATACCATCACATTTCAAAGTTCAAAATTTGTCTAATTTCTACCTGCTTTTAGCTACAAATACTGTCTGATCAATGAGATTCGAAGCCCTTTGCTTACTTCCAAAAACATTCTAAAATTTCGCTTTTTGGTATGGGCATAAGAAATATTGAAATGCTCATTTTGATCTTTTGATCTATTAAATATATTTAATTACTATTTGTATAACAACTATACTGCATTTGTCTGTATTACCATTTAAAAGAACATATACATCACTAATTTATTATTAAACCGGAATCAATGCATTTATATTTCCTTTTATAAATTACAATCATTCCTTCCTTTTCTCAATTAATGCATCTATTGTTTCAACCTGAAGAAAAACAAATGGCAGTGGAAAGGAATGTCCAGTCAGTTCATGTCATACGACTATAGTCAGCTTAAGATATTCGTTATCACTAACTGAGATGCAACTAAATGAGAAACGATTCATGTCATAAACTCAATCTACTTAACCTTGTTTTAGTAAGCTTCCATCTCTTGGACTTTCGCATCATTCAAAATTGTCTACACGAACTAAATATCATCACTTTTCACATGTAACGAATTTTTATATGGCTATATGCACAGAAAAATATAAATAATACCAAAATCAAAATCAGTGGATCGATCGATAACGGCGTTAACGTTAACAACACTCAATAGAAGGAAATTCTCTGAGTACATTATTTAGCATACTTTATATATTTTTGCCCACTGTCACAATAATCAAATCTCTTATTCTACCTAGATGCCGGTGGTTGAGAATTCTAACCCATTTACGAAGGAGTTGTTGTGTGCGGTCTATTTAATCCTTACAAAATATTTATAACTAAATAATTTATACTCATTATTCCCACTTTGAAAACAAAGACATATGGACAGCGTTCGTTTGCATACCAGGGCCCAGCAACGTCGAATGAATTGCCCACTGAACTTAGACACAAAGACACAGTGATCCCATTCAAGAGTGATCTCAAAACTCACTTATTTCGACTGCAAGAACAAACTTAAAGCCTAATAATGTTTCCTACCTTAAATATTTTCAGCATGTTTTTCATGTTTTCTAATTTCATGGTGTTTGTTTTTGTAATCATTTCATTAGTGATCCCATTCAAGAGTGCTCTCAAAACTCACTTATTTCGACTGCAAGAACAAACTTAAAGCCTAATAATGTTTCCTACCTTAAATATTTTCTGCATGTTTTTTATGTTTTCTAATTTCATGGTGTCTGTTTTTGTAATCACTTCTTTATATATGTTTTTTTTTATCTTATAGGTGTTGTCTAATATTGTAAAGCGCTTAGAGCTTCTAAAGATGAGGCGCTATACAAAGTTCTAATTATTATTATTATTATTATTATAACTGCATTCTCTCTGATGAAAAGGTACACTCTGAATGTGTCCATGGTGATGAATAGAGTTCCAACACCCTTTGAATGAAGTGACAGCAAGGGAACCATCTGACATATTCAACGTAGGCTTAATATTTATTTAACCATTCACAGATTTCGATTTTTTTCAAGCTTTACTCTGTCGACTTCGTCAGAGTACACAAATTCTACTGCAGCTAAAGCCTTGACAATAGGTCCGTCAAGATATGTTAACCCTTTCCCAGCAAACGTGTTCGATCTAATGGCCAAATCACAATACCTCAGCAGGTCTGCTCTCATCTGTGATGTTTCATAATAACCACTGGCTGATTCTGGAACGATCGGTTTTACAATCTTTCTGTGGTGTGGTTTGTGGAAAGCATCTGAGAGATGGACAGGCTTGCTATACTATTGATGATAACTTGCAGAGTTTGACACTTCCTTTTTATATTTGAGGTTAGCCTTAATGTACATTATTGTAATTAGGACGTCGCACCCTTTTCTAGTATACGATGTTATATACCGTCTTCAGTGAATTACTGAAGATTTGTAGTCGGCATTTTAAAGTCGCCAAGGATTGAATGATGCATCTTCACATAGCGTTGTGCGCAGGTACAAATCCCATCAATATTGGAGAGAGAATATGTATCCTTATCTTGGTTTGTCTCCAACACTGCTATACGGCTGTGTTAAAATATGTATATGTACTATATTAAATATTGTTCTAAATCTACCAAAATGCAAATAATATTTAGACCTAAAATTTCTATATTTGGATACTAATCCAACCCAGATGGCTACTTTATATTGTTTACTGACCTGATCCTGGAACTTAAGGCCACTTTCATAAGAAATGAGCAATATAGAATATTTGGTATCAAGAAGATAATTTAAACTGATTATCATGCAGTACAGGTGCTTACAAAAGACAGAAAGTAGTCGTTGTCGCTTATATCAACATTGGTAGGATATCTGAAGAAATATAGAAATGGTTTTAATAAAACACGTAGGTGGAAAGTTTAAATAACAAGAGGGTTTCTCGTCATAAAAGCAAAGTTCCATCCTTCAACATCCAGATGAAATACACCCGATAGCTGAACGCTGTTTGAGGAAGGAGGTGGGGCTGGTGGGTAATGTTTGAAACTACATCAAGGCTTTACATGTGTCATTTATTTTAGAAGAAATGAAAACATCCAGCCAAATAAGATAAGGAGCTGCAGCATAAACATAGAAGAAGACCCTATTTAATGTACGAACTGAATAATATACCTTTGGTGAAGACAGATGATAATTTTAGTCCATAATTTATCTTTTGGAGGACAAATAATTGCGTCATGCCCTTTACTAAAATGTGAAAAAGTGCTAATAATTACAATGAAAATTAATTTATTTCCGTGATACTAAACCAGACAAAATTCGTAGTTGTGATATTCAGTAAATGAAGGAAGTTAAAATGATGTATCAGAACCATCCAGTCACCAAAGAAGTCAAAGAAGCCCCTCTTCAGTATGATGTTCGCTGTTATGCTTACTGGTGCTTACCGTGGCTGTGACAAAAGGGTTGACATCAGGTACCGAATTGATGGCATTCCATTCAGTTGGAGGAGACTAAAGGCAAAATGTTAAAGACAGTGACTGTTCGTGAATCCCAAATCTGTGTCTGTTATGCAAAAATATGTATGGCAATGGTTACCAACCTCTTTTGGCCCCGACCCTACAATATATTCTTTCTGAGTCTCACGACTCCATTTCCACCTTCTGATAAGTTTTGCCACCCTAAAAAAAAATCCTGGCCAACCTCCAGAACGACTCGGGGTTGGGACCAATATTTGTAAAGACTAATTCGCTTCAGCTTGAAACAGTGTTACTCTCACAATCAGTATAAGTAGGACAGTGGTGCTAAACCAACCTACAACAGGAAAGCCTTATGTAGAACCTACCATCACAGCAAAATGTCTAAACTCTCGAGGTAGTGGATAAGTTCAACTAACTCAGCAGTACACTGTCAGGTGCAATTCACATCTATGAAGAAAGCAACGCCGAAACGGCTAAAGTAAATGTGGTCTTTGGCAGACTATAAGCAAATTAGAAGAGCGCATAGGGATCAATCTGCAAACAAGCCTAAATGTCAACAAAGCTATTGTAATGCCGACCCTGCTGTATGCACGATAAATTTGAATGGTATACAGACGTCATGCCAAAAAGCTGAACTATTTTCACATTGGCTGCATGAAGAAAACACAGAGGATAAGTTGGCAGGACATTCTCCTAGACAATGAGGTTTTCGCATTGGCAAGCATTACAAGGATCGAGACAATTCTGATGAATCATAGAAGAAATGGACCGCTTAATTCAGGCAAATGCGCCATGAAACTGGCAACAATGTCAAAAAATGTTGGCCCTTATTATATGTGACAATTATTTTCTTACGGTTCTACTTTGGAACTGATTGCCGTTTGACATCGAAATAGTTAAACTGACCGTTTCGCAACGATCTTCATTTTCATTAATCATTTCGAGATTCGGGATCAATTTCCATGATAGACAGGGAGAGACAGAGAGAGAGAGAGAGAGAGAGAGAGAGAAAAAAAAAAGTGTGAGAGAGTGATTGAGAGAGAATGATGTAGAAAGAGAGGTAGCACATGATTCACCACGATCATAAGAATCCTGGGGAGACAGAGGACTTGTATCTTTTATTTTATGGCTATGTTTTTATTACAGCTTTGTTACCAATGATGCTGGCATTGCGTATGAAACGTCATTTGTATCTTACATGCGATTTCCATGAAAGCTAACTGCACACATAAAGTATACCACCATGCTATTCATACAGTATCTTTAAAAGCGCAGGAGAGGTACGATGATTAAGCAGCTATTAGCTGTCCAAGCGAGAATGGGGACAGGCAGTTGAGTCGCAAAACTAAAACCAATCAGCATGCCCCGATCTTTGGGCATGTTTACAAAATTCGTTGATGCTGTGCTAAAGAAAATTGCCATTTTCTACATATCATTGTTCTCTAATCGACTATGGATATTCGAAATGTATTAAACAACTCCAGAATTACCTCTTATAATCATATTATCTAAGTTTGGGGTCATTTGTTTAAGTACTACGTTTTATGTTGGTGACATAATTCTCTACAATCATTATGTATGTCTGTATGCATTCGGTGTAATAGCATGTCAGCACAATACTGTATAGTTCCGATTAAATACCAAGACACTGCTGTCGAATACTGGATATCTTTCATTGATTTTGATGCAACCAATACTTCAGAACGGCAAGGTCAGTTCCTTCTAAATATGTTCTTTTCTTATCCAAGGTGGGTTTTATGTAGGACAAATAATGCGTAGGAATTACTATTAACTTGGTGGCCTAAACGACATCCCACTCAAATCAGGATATAACTATATGTGTTTTGTGTATGAGCGCCCGTTGCCTTTAGTGTGGTAGCAAGTTTGTGTGCATAGTGAATGGATAATCTTACCCTTTAGAGATATATTAGTAACTTTGTATATATATGAAAGCACTCCTACATATTTCTTTCCTTTCACTAGATGTACGATAGTAATTAAATATGTTTCTATATACAGTATATGAGCAGTACAACACTATTCATGGCTGCTTCTGTTGATGTGTGTGCATGATCATTTCTACCCTTTCATGGATGGTTGTGTGTATGTGTTAGCATCCCATTGCTTTTCGTTTATTAATAAGTTTGGGTTTGGGCAACCAAAACGGCATGTTCGTGAGTATGTGTTGTTCAAGTGGAGATTAGGTGCTGGTGAGTTTAAGCGGCGTGATGGTTAGTAAATGTTGGTGTGACTCAAAAGATGAATGTATGTTGCTCAGTCAAAAGTTTGCATTGGTTAGTAGACGTGGTTTGAACATTGCATTTCCCCTTTGTAAATACTGATGCTCATTTAACACATGGACATGTTCAACATTATCCTTTCCCTTGAGGTCAGAATGTCATACTAATGTTAAACATATGGTTCATGTTAAATTGTCGAGGGAGTGTTAGTTTTCAAACTAGAGGCGTAATGTTAGTTCCCATTGTCGCCCGAGCGTCATTGTTGTCGCCAGAGTGCTACTACTCCAATATGTATCAGTATGTCTATCTTAAAACTAACTACTTCAAATTCTCGTAAATATTCACTATATTTATGATGTACTATAACGTTGAAAACTTAGTGCGGCACACTTTTGGGTTGGCGAAAATTAAGAAATGTCCTTATTAAACTGTACCATAAAAAGCCTTTGATTCATATTTCAGCTTGATTGCGGCATGTTTTGCATGTTGATTCAGACAGTGCTAATTTTCGACGTTACTCTGGAAACATATCCTACTTTTTTGCTTAGTATGAAAGATCTGACTATTGATTGATATAATGGACCAAATGTATGCAACTTATGAATGGCAGTAATGACGAAATACGATGAACAAAAATGGATTAACAGCAGAAGGTGCATCAATGGTATTCCGCTTGTCCTCTTAAATTTATCCGTCAACAATGCGGTTATTTTATATTTCACACGGGTAATTTTGTAAGTATTTGTTTGATATCTAAGAACAGTTCGAAGCGCCATATACAAAGGAACTGTACAATAACTCAAAGCTAGAGTGAATTTTTAGTCTTAGAAGGTATGGGTGCGTTCAGCACACGGAGGAGAAAGAGAGAGAGAGAGAGTAAACCGATTTCAGCGCCTAGTTATCTAAGTTTCTTGTTAGGCATTGTGGATTGAAAAAAAGACATAGGAATCACTGAGATAGTAATGAGGCCAAATTGTTGACCAAATACCATCACATTTCAAAGTTCAAAATTTGTCTAATTTCTACCTGCTTTTAGCTACAAATACTGTCTGATCAATGAGATTCGAAGCCCTTTGCTTACTTCCAAAAACATTCTAAAATTTCGCTTTTTGGTATGGGCATAAGAAATATTGAAATGCTCATTTTGATCTTTTGATCTATTAAATATATTTAATTACTATTTGTATAACAACTATACTGCATTTGTCTGTATTACCATTTAAAAGAACATATACATCACTAATTTATTATTAAACCGGAATCAATGCATTTATATTTCCTTTTATAAATTACAATCATTCCTTCCTTTTCTCAATTAATGCATCTATTGTTTCAACCTGAAGAAAAACAAATGGCAGTGGAAAGGAATGTCCAGTCAGTTCATGTCATACGACTATAGTCAGCTTAAGATATTCGTTATCACTAACTGAGATGCAACTAAATGAGAAACGATTCATGTCATAAACTCAATCTACTTAACCTTGTTTTAGTAAGCTTCCATCTCTTGGACTTTCGCATCATTCAAAATTGTCTACACGAACTAAATATCATCACTTTTCACATGTAACGAATTTTTATATGGCTATATGCACAGAAAAATATAAATAATACCAAAATCAAAATCAGTGGATCGATCGATAACGGCGTTAACGTTAACAACACTCAATAGAAGGAAATTCTCTGAGTACATTATTTAGCATACTTTATATATTTTTGCCCACTGTCACAATAATCAAATCTCTTATTCTACCTAGATGCCGGTGGTCGAGAATTCTAACCCATTTACGAAGGAGTTGTTGTGTGCGGTCTATTTAATCCTTACAAAATATTTATAACTAAATAATTTATACTCATTATTCCCACTTTGAAAACAAAGACATATGGACAGCGTTCGTTTGCATACCAGGGCCCAGCAACGTCGAATGAATTGCCCACTGAACTTAGACACAAAGACACAGTGATCCCATTCAAGAGTGATCTCAAAACTCACTTATTTCGACTGCAAGAACAAACTTAAAGCCTAATAATGTTTCCTACCTTAAATATTTTCAGCATGTTTTTCATGTTTTCTAATTTCATGGTGTTTGTTTTTGTAATCATTTCATTAGTGATCCCATTCAAGAGTGCTCTCAAAACTCACTTATTTCGACTGCAAGAACAAACTTAAAGCCTAATAATGTTTCCTACCTTAAATATTTTCTGCATGTTTTTTATGTTTTCTAATTTCATGGTGTCTGTTTTTGTAATCACTTCTTTATATATGTTTTTTTTTATCTTATAGGTGTTGTCTAATATTGTAAAGCGCTTAGAGCTTCTAAAGATGAGGCGCTATACAAAGTTCTAATTATTATTATTATTATTATTATAACTGCATTCTCTCTGATGAAAAGGTACACTCTGAATGTGTCCATGGTGATGAATAGAGTTCCAACACCCTTTGAATGAAGTGACAGCAAGGGAACCATCTGACATATTCAACGTAGGCTTAATATTTATTTAACCATTCACAGATTTCGATTTTTTTCAAGCTTTACTCTGTCGACTTCGTCAGAGTACACAAATTCTACTGCAGCTAAAGCCTTGACAATAGGTCCGTCAAGATATGTTAACCCTTTCCCAGCAAACGTGTTCGATCTAATGGCCAAATCACAATACCTCAGCAGGTCTGCTCTCATCTGTGATGTTTCATAATAACCACTGGCTGATTCTGGAACGATCGGTTTTACAATCTTTCTGTGGTGTGGTTTGTGGAAAGCATCTGAGAGATGGACAGGCTTGCTATACTATTGATGATAACTTGCAGAGTTTGACACTTCCTTTTTATATTTGAGGTTAGCCTTAATGTACATTATTGTAATTAGGACGTCGCACCCTTTTCTAGTATACGATGTTATATACCGTCTTCAGTGAATTACTGAAGATTTGTAGTCGGCATTTTAAAGTCGCCAAGGATTGAATGATGCATCTTCACATAGCGTTGTGCGCAGGTACAAATCCCATCAATATTGGAGAGAGAATATGTATCCTTATCTTGGTTTGTCTCCAACACTGCTATACGGCTGTGTTAAAATATGTATATGTACTATATTAAATATTGTTCTAAATCTACCAAAATGCAAATAATATTTAGACCTAAAATTTCTATATTTGGATACTAATCCAACCCAGATGGCTACTTTATATTGTTTACTGACCTGATCCTGGAACTTAAGGCCACTTTCATAAGAAATGAGCAATATAGAATATTTGGTATCAAGAAGATAATTTAAACTGATTATCATGCAGTACAGGTGCTTACAAAAGACAGAAAGTAGTCGTTGTCGCTTATAACAACATTGGTAGGATATCTGAAGAAATATAGAAATGGTTTTAATAAAACACGTAGGTGGAAAGTTTAAATAACAAGAGGGTTTCTCGTCATAAAAGCAAAGTTCCATCCTTCAACATCCAGATGAAATACACCCGATAGCTGAACGCTGTTTGAGGAAGGAGGTGGGGCTGGTGGGTAATGTTTGAAACTACATCAAGGCTTTACATGTGTCATTTATTTTAGAAGAAATGAAAACATCCAGCCAAATAAGATAAGGAGCTGCAGCATAAACATAGAAGAAGACCCTATTTAATGTACGAACTGAATAATATACCTTTGGTGAAGACAGATGATAATTTTAGTCCATAATTTATCTTTTGGAGGACAAATAATTGCGTCATGCCCTTTACTAAAATGTGAAAAAGTGCTAATAATTACAATGAAAATTAATTTATTTCCGTGATACTAAACCAGACAAAATTCGTAGTTGTGATATTCAGTAAATGAAGGAAGTTAAAATGATGTATCAGAACCATCCAGTCACCAAAGAAGTCAAAGAAGCCCCTCTTCAGTATGATGTTCGCTGTTATGCTTACTGGTGCTTACCGTGGCTGTGACAAAAGGGTTGACATCAGGTACCGAATTGATGGCATTCCATTCAGTTGGAGGAGACTAAAGGCAAAATGTTAAAGACAGTGACTGTTCGTGAATCCCAAATCTGTGTCTGTTATGCAAAAATATGTATGGCAATGGTTACCAACCTCTTTTGGCCCCGACCCTACAATATATTCTTTCTGAGTCTCACGACTCCATTTCCACCTTCTGATAAGTTTTGCCACCCTAAAAAAAAATCCTGGCCAACCTCCAGAACGACTCGGGGTTGGGACCAATATTTGTAAAGACTAATTCGCTTCAGCTTGAAACAGTGTTACTCTCACAATCAGTATAAGTAGGACAGTGGTGCTAAACCAACCTACAACAGGAAAGCCTTATGTAGAACCTACCATCACAGCAAAATGTCTAATCTCTCGAGGTAGTGGATAAGTTCAACTAACTCAGCAGTACACTGTCAGGTGCAATTCACATCTATGAAGAAAGCAACGCCGAAACGGCTAAAGTAAATGTGGTCTTTGGCAGACTATAAGCAAATTAGAAGAGCGCATAGGGATCAATCTGCAAACAAGCCTAAATGTCAACAAAGCTATTGTAATGCCGACCCTGCTGTATGCACGATAAATTTGAATGGTATACAGACGTCATGCCAAAAAGCTGAACTATTTTCACATTGGCTGCATGAAGAAAACACAGAGGATAAGTTGGCAGGACATTCTCCTAGACAATGAGGTTTTCGCATTGGCAAGCATTACAAGGATCGAGACAATTCTGATGAATCTTAGAAGAAATGGACCGCTTAATTCAGGCAAATGCGCCATGAAACTGGCAACAATGTCAAAAAATGTTGGCCCTTATTATATGTGACAATTATTTTCTTACGGTTCTACTTTGGAACTGATTGCCGTTTGACATCGAAATAGTTAAACTGACCGTTTGGCAACGATCTTCATTTTCATTAATCATTTCGAGATTCGGGATCAATTTCCATGATAGACAGGGAGAGACAGAGAGAGAGAGAGAGAGAGAGAGAGAAAAAAAAGTGTGAGAGAGTGATTGAGAGAGAATGATGTAGAAAGAGAGGTAGCACATGATTCACCACGATCATAAGAATCCTGGGGAGACAGAGGACTTGTATCTTTTATTTTATGGCTATGTTTTTATTACAGCTTTGTTACCAATGATGCTGGCATTGCGTATGAAACGTCATTTGTATCTTACATGCGATTTCCATGAAAGCTAACTGCACACATAAACTATACCACCATGCTATTCATACAGTATCTTTAAAAGCGCAGGAGAGGTACGATGATTAAGCAGCTATTAGCTGTCCAAGCGAGAATGGGGACAGGCAGTTGAGTCGCAAAACTTAAACCAATCAGCATGCCCCGATCTTTGGGCATGTTTACAAAATTCGTTGATGCTGTGCTAAAGAAAATTGCCATTTTCTACATATCATTGTTCTCTAATCGACTATGGATATTCGAAATGTATTAAACAACTCCAGAATTACCTCTTATAATCATATTATCTAAGTTTGGGGTCATTTGTTTAAGTACTACGTTTTATGTTGGTGACATAATTCTCTACAATCATTATGTATGTCTGTATGCATTCGGTGTAATAGCATGTCAGCACAATACTGTATAGTTCCGATTAAATACCAAGACACTGCTGTCGAATACTGGATATCTTTCATTGATTTTGATGCAACCAATACTTCAGAACGGCAAGGTCAGTTCCTTCTAAATATGTTCTTTTCTTATCCAAGGTGGGTTTTATGTAGGACAAATAATGCGTAGGAATTACTATTAACTTGGTGGCCTAAACGACATCCCACTCAAATCAGGATATAACTATATGTGTTTTGTGTATGAGCGCCCGTTGTCTTTAGTGTGGTAGCAAGTTTGTGTGCATAGTGAATGGATAATCTTACCCTTTAGAGATATATTAGTAACTTTGTATATATATGAAAGCACTCCAACATATTTCTTTCCTTTCACTAGATGTACGATAGTAATTAAATATGTTTCTATATACGGTATATGAGCAGTACAACACTATTCATGGCTGCTTCTGTTGATGTGTGTGCATGATCATTTCTACCCTTTCATGGATGGTTGTGTGTATGTGTTAGCATCCCATTGCTTTGTCGTTTATTAATAAGTTTGGGTTTGGGCAACCAAAACGGCATGTTCGTGAGTATGTGTTGTTCAAGTGGAGATTAGGTGCTGGTGAGTTTAAGCGGCGTGATGGCTAGTAAATGTTGGTGTGACTCAAAAGATGAATGTATGTTGCTCAGTCAAAAGTTTGCATTGGTTAGTAGACGTGGTTTGAACATTGCATTTCCCCTTTGTAAATACTGATGCTCATTTAACACATGGACATGTTCAACATTATCCTTTCCCTTGAGGTCAGAATGTCATACTAATGTTAAACATATGGTTCATGTTAAATTGTCGAGGGAGTGTTAGTTTTCAAACTAGAGGCGTAATGTTAGTTCCCATTGTCGCCCGAGCGTCATTGTTGTCGCCAGAGTGCTACTACTCCAATATGTATCAGTATGTCTATCTTAAAACTAACTACTTCAAATTCTCGTAAATATTCACTATATTTATGATGTACTATAACGTTGAAAACTTAGTGCGGCACACTTTTGGGTTGGCGAAAATTAAGAAATGTCCTTATTAAACTGTACCATAAAAAGCCTTTGATTCATATTTCAGCTTGATTGCGGCATGTTTTGCATGTTGATTCAGACAGTGCTAATTTTCGACGTTACTCTGGAAACATATCCTACTTTTTTGCTTAGTATGAAAGATCTGACTATTGATTGATATAATGTATGCAACTTATGAATGGCAGTAATGACGAAATATGATGAACAAAAATGGATTAACAGCAGAAGGTGCATCAATGGTATTCCGCTTGTCCTCTTAAATTTATCCGTCAACAATGCGGTTATTTTATATTTCACACGGGTAATTTTGTAAGTATTTGTTTGATATCTAAGAACAGTTCGAAGCGCCATATACAAAGGAACTGTACAATAACTCAAAGCTAGAGTGAATTTTTAGTCTTAGAAGGTATGGGTGCGTTCAGCACACGGAGGAGAAAGAGAGAGAGTAAACCGATTTCAGCGCCTAGTTATCTAAGCTTCTTGTTAGGCATTGTGGATTGAAAAAAAAGACATAGGAATCACTGAGATAGTAATGAGGCCAAATTGTTGACCCAATACCATCACATTTCAAAGTTCAAAATTTGTCTAATTTCTACCTGCTTTTAGCTACAAATACTGTCTGATCAATGAGATTCGAAGCCCTTTGCTTACTTCCAAAAACATTCTAAAATTTCGCTTTTTGGTATGGGCATAAGAAATATTGAAATGCTCATTTTGATCTTTTGATCTATTAAATATATTTAATTACTATTTGTATAACAACTATACTGCATTTGTCTGTATTACCATTTAAAAGAACATATACATCACTAATTTATTATTAAACCGGAATCAATGCATTTATATTTCCTTTTATAAATTACAATCATTCCTTCCTTTTCTCAATTAATGCATCTATTGTTTCAACCTGAAGAAAAACAAATGGCAGTGGAAAGGAATGTCCAGTCAGTTCATGTCATACGACTATAGTCAGCTTAAGATATTCGTTATCACTAACTGAGATGCAACTAAATGAGAAACGATTCATGTCATAAACTCAATCTACTTAACCTTGTTTTAGTAAGCTTCCATCTCTTGGACTTTCGCATCATTCAAAATTGTCTACACGAACTAAATATCATCACTTTTCACATGTAACGAATTTTTATATGGCTATATGCACAGAAAAATATAAATAATACCAAAATCAAAATCAGTGTATCGATCGATAACGGCGTTAACGTGAACAACACTCAATAGAAGGAAATTCTCTGAGTACATTATTTAGCATACTTTATATATTTTTGCCCACTGTCACAATAATCAAATCTCTTATTCTACCTAGATGCCGGTGGTCGAGAATTCTAACCCATTTACGAAGGAGTTGTTGTGTGCGGTCTATTTAATCCTTACAAAATATTTATAACTAAATAATTTATACTCATTATTCCCACTTTGAAAACAAAGACATATGGACAGCGTTCGTTTGCATACCAGGGCCCAGCAACGTCGAATGAATTGCCCACTGAACTTAGACACAAAGACACAGTGATCCCATTCAAGAGTGATCTCAAAACTCACTTATTTCGACTGCAAGAACAAACTTAAAGCCTAATAATGTTTCCTACCTTAAATATTTTCAGCATGTTTTTCATGTTTTCTAATTTCATGGTGTTTGTTTTTGTAATCATTTCATTAGTGATCCCATTCAAGAGTGCTCTCAAAACTCACTTATTTCGACTGCAAGAACAAACTTAAAGCCTAATAATGTTTCCTACCTTAAATATTTTCAGCATGTTTTTATGTTTTCTAATTTCATGGTGTCTGTTTTTGTAATCATTTCATTATATATGTTTTTTTTATCTTATAGGTGTTGTCTAATATTGTAAAGCGCTTAGAGCTTCTAAAGATGAGGCGCTATACAAAGTTCTAATTATCATTATTATTATTATTATTATTATTATTATAACTGCATTCTCTCTGATGAAAAGGTACACTCTGAATGTGTCCATGGTGATGAATAGAGTTCCAACACCCTTTGAATGAAGTGACAGCAAGGGAACCATCTGACATATTCAACGTAGGCTGAATATTTATTTAACCATTCACAGATTTCGATTTTTTTCAAGCTTTACTCTGTCGACTTCGTCAGAGTACACAAATTCTACTGCAGCTAAAGCCTTGACAATAGGTCCGTCAAGATATGTTAACCCTTTCCCAGCAAACGTGTTCGATCTAATGGCCAAATCACAATACCTCAGCAGGTCTGCTCTCATCTGTGATGTTTCATAATAACCACTGGCTGATTCTGGAACGATCGGTTTTACAATCTTTCTGTGGTGTGGTTTGTGGAAAGCATCTGAGAGATGGACAGGCTTGCTATACTATTGATGATAACTTGCAGAGTTTGACACTTCCTTTTTATACTTGAGGTTAGCATTAATGTACATTATTGTAATTAGGACGTCGCACCCTTTTCTAGTATACGATGTTATATACCGTCTTCAATGAATTACTGAAGATTTGTAGTCGGCATTTTAAAGTCGCCAAGGATTGAATGATGCATCTTCACATAGCGTTGTGCGCAGGTACAAATCCCATCAATATTGGAGAGAGAATATGTATCCTTATCTTGGTTTGTCTCCAACACTGCTATACGGCTGTGTTAAAATATGTATATGTACTATATTAAATATTGTTCTAAATCTACCAAAATGCAAATAATATTTAGACCTAAAATTTCTATATTTGGATACTAATCCAACCCAGATGGCTACTTTATATTGTTTACTGACCTGATCCTGGAACTTAAGGCCACTTTCATAAGAAATGAGCAATATAGAATATTTGGTATCAAGAAGATAATTTAAACTGATTATCATGCAGTACAGGTGCTTACAAAAGATAGAAAGTAGTCGTTGTCGTTTATAACAACTTTGGTAGGATATCTGAAGAAATATAGAAATGGTTTTAATAAAACACGTAGGTGGAAAGTTTAAATAACAAGAGGGTTTCTCGTCATAAAAGCAAAGTTCCATCCTTCAACATCCAGATGAAATACACCCGATAGCTGAACGCTGTTTGAGGAAGGAGGTGGGGCTGGTGGGTAATGTTTGAAACTACATCAAGGCTTTACATGTGTCATTTATTTTAGAAGAAATGAAAACATCCAGCCAAATAAGATAAGGAGCTGCAGCATAAACATAGAAGAAGACCCTATTTAATGTACGAACTGAATAATATACCTTTGGTGAAGACAGATGATAATTTTAGTCCATAATTTATCTTTTGGAGGACAAATAATTGCGTCATGCCCTTTACTAAAATGTGAAAAAGTGCTAATAATTACAATGAAAATTAATTTATTTCCGTGATACTAAACCAGACAAAATTCGTAGTTGCGATATTCAGTAAATGAAGGAAGTTAAAATGATGTATCAGAACCATCCAGTCACCAAAGAAGTCAAAGAAGCCCCTCTTCAGTATGATGTTCGCTGTTATGCTTACTGGTGCTTACCGTGGCTGTGACAAAAGGGTTGACATCAGGTACCGAATTGATGGCATTCCATTCAGTTGGAGGAGACTAAAGGCAAAATGTTAAAGACAGTGACTGTTCGTGAATCCCAAATCTGTGTCTGTTATGCAAAAATATGTATGGCAATGGTTACCAACCTCTTTTGGCCCCGACCCTACAATATATTCTTTCTGAGTCTCACGACTCCATTTCCACCTTCTGATAAGTTTTGCCACCCTAAAAAAAAATCCTGGCCAACCTCCAGAACGACTCGGGGTTGGGACCAATATTTGTAAAGACTAATTCGCTTCAGCTTGAAACAGTGTTACTCTCACAATCAGTATAAGTAGGACAGTGGTGCTAAACCAACCTACAACAGGAAAGCCTTATGTAGAACCTACCATCACAGTAAAATGGCTAAACTCTCGAGGTAGTGGATAAGTTCAACTAACTCAGCAGTACACTGTCAGGTGCAATTCACATCTATGATGAAAGCAACGCCGAAACGGCTAAAGTAAATGTGGTCTTTGGCAGACTATAAGCAAATTAGAAGAGCGCATAGGGATCAATCTGCAAACAAGCCTAAATGTCAACAAAGCTATTGTAATGCCGACCCTGCTGTATGCACGATAAATTTGAATGGTATACAGACGTCATGCCAAAAAGCTGAACTATTTTCACATTGGCTGCATGAAGAAAACACAGAGGATAAGTTGGCAGGACATTCTCCTAGACAATGAGGTTTTCGCATTGGCAAGCATTACAAGGATCGAGACAATTCTGATGAATCATAGAAGAAATGGACCGCTTAATTCAGGCAAATGCGCCATGAAACTGGCAACAATATCAAAAAATGTTGGCCCTTATTATATGTGACAATTATTTTCTTACGGTTCTACTTTGGAACTGATTGCCGTTTGACATCGAAATAGTTAAACTGACCGTTTCGCAACGATCTTCATTTTCATTAATCATTTCGAGATTCGGGATCAATTTCCATGATAGACAGGGAGAGACAGAGAGAGAGAGAGAGAGAGAGAGAGAGAGAGAGAAAAAGTGTGAGAGAGTGATTGAGAGAGAATGATGTAGAAAGAGAGGTAGCACATGATTCACCACGATCATAAGAATCCTGGGGAGACAGAGGACTTGTATCTTTTATTTTATGGCTATGTTTTTATTACAGCTTTGTTACCAATGATGCTGGCATTGCGTATGAAACGTCATTTGTATCTTACATGCGATTTCCATGAAAGCTAACTGCACACATAAACTATACCACCATGCTATTCATACAGTATCTTTAAAAGCGCAGGAGAGGTACGATGATTAAGCAGCTATTAGCTGTCCAAGCGAGAATGGGGACAGGCAGTTGAGTCGCAAAACTAAAACCAATCAGCATGCCCCGATCTTTGGGCATGTTTACAAAATTCGTTGATGCTGTGCTAAAGAAAATTGCCATTTTCTACATATCATTGTTCTCTAATCGACTATGGATATTCGAAATGTATTAAACAACTCCAGAATTACCTCTTATAATCATATTATCTAAGTTTGGGGTCATTTGTTTAAGTACTACGTTTTATGTTGGTGACATAATTCTCTACAATCATTATGTATGTCTGTATGCATTCGGTGTAATAGCATGTCAGCACAATACTGTATAGTTCCGATTAAATACCAAGACACTGCTGTCGAATACTGGATATCTTTCATTGATTTTGATGCAACCAATACTTCAGAACGGCAAGGTCAGTTCCTTCTAAATATGTTCTTTTCTTATCCAAGGTGGGTTTTATGTAGGACAAATAATGCGTAGGAATTACTATTAACTTGGTGGCCTAAACGACATCCCACTCAAATCAGGATATAACTATATGTGTTTTGTGTATGAGCGCCCGTTGCCTTTAGTGTGGTAGCAAGTTTGTGTGCATAGTGAATGGATAATCTTACCCTTTAGAGATATATTAGTAACTTTGTATATATATGAAAGCACTCCTACATATTTCTTTCCTTTCACTAGATGTACGATAGTAATTAAATATGTTTCTATATACAGTATATGAGCAGTACAACACTATTCATGGCTGCTTCTGTTGATGTGTGTGCATGATCATTTCTACCCTTTCATGGATGGTTGTGTGTATGTGTTAGCATCCCATTGCTTTGTCGTTTATTAATAAGTTTGGGTTTGGGCAACCAAAACGGCATGTTCGTGAGTATGTGTTGTTCAAGTGGAGATTAGGTGCTGGTGAGTTTAAGCGGCGTGATGGTTAGTAAATGTTGGTGTGACTCAAAAGATGAATGTATGTTGCTCAGTCAAAAGTTTGCATTGGTTAGTAGACGTGGTTTGAACATTGCATTTCCCCTTTGTAAATACTGATGCTCATTTAACACATGGACATGTTCAACATTATCCTTTCCCTTGAGGTCAGAATGTCATACTAATGTTAAACATATGGTTCATGTTAAATTGTCGAGGGAGTGTTAGTTTTCAAACTAGAGGCGTAATGTTAGTTCCCATTGTCGCCCGAGCGTCATTGTTGTCGCCAGAGTGCTACTACTCCAATATGTATCAGTATGTCTATCTTAAAACTAACTACTTCAAATTCTCGTAAATATTCACTATATTTATGATGTACTATAACGTTGAAAACTTAGTGCGGCACACTTTTGGGTTGGCGAAAATTAAGAAATGTCCTTATTAAACTGTACCATAAAAAGCCTTTGATTCATATTTCAGCTTGATTGCGGCATGTTTTGCATGTTGATTCAGACAGTGCTAATTTTCGACGTTACTCTGGAAACATATCCTACTTTTTTGCTTAGTATGAAAGATCTGACTATTGATTGATATAATGGACCAAATGTATGCAACTTATGAATGGCAGTAATGACGAAATACGATGAACAAAAATGGATTAACAGCAGAAGGTGCATCAATGGTATTCCGCTTGTCCTCTTAAATTTATCCGTCAACAATGCGGTTATTTTATATTTCACACGGGTAATTTTGTAAGTATTTGTTTGATATCTAAGAACAGTTCGAAGCGCCATATACAAAGGAACTGTACAATAACTCAAAGCTAGAGTGAATTTTTAGTCTTAGAAGGTATGGGTGCGTTCAGCACACGGAGGAGAAAGAGAGAGAGAGAGAGTAAACCGATTTCAGCGCCTAGTTATCTAAGTTTCTTGTTAGGCATTGTGGATTGAAAAAAAGACATAGGAATCACTGAGATAGTAATGAGGCCAAATTGTTGACCCAATACCATCACATTTCAAAGTTCAAAATTTGTCTAATTTCTACCTGCTTTTAGCTACAAATACTGTCTGATCAATGAGATTCGAAGCCCTTTGCTTACTTCCAAAAACATTCTAAAATTTCGCTTTTTGGTATGGGCATAAGAAATATTGAAATGCTCATTTTGATCTTTTGATCTATTAAATATATTTAATTACTATTTGTATAACAACTATACTGCATTTGTCTGTATTACCATTTAAAAGAACATATACATCACTAATTTATTATTAAACCGGAATCAATGCATTTATATTTCCTTTTATAAATTACAATCATTCCTTCCTTTTCTCAATTAATGCATCTATTGTTTCAACCTGAAGAAAAACAAATGGCAGTGGAAAGGAATGTCCAGTCAGTTCATGTCATACGACTATAGTCAGCTTAAGATATTCGTTATCACTAACTGAGATGCAACTAAATGAGAAACGATTCATGTCATAAACTCAATCTACTTAACCTTGTTTTAGTAAGCTTCCATCTCTTGGACTTTCGCATCATTCAAAATTGTCTACACGAACTAAATATCATCACTTTTCACATGTAACGAATTTTTATATGGCTATATGCACAGAAAAATATAAATAATACCAAAATCAAAATCAGTGGATCGATCGATAACGGCGTTAACGTGAACAACACTCAATAGAAGGAAATTCTCTGAGTACATTATTTAGCATACTTTATATATTTTTGCCCACTGTCACAATAATCAAATCTCTTATTCTACCTAGATGCCGGTGGTCGAGAATTCTAACCCATTTACGAAGGAGTTGTTGTGTGCGGTCTATTTAATCCTTACAAAATATTTATAACTAAATAATTTATACTCATTATTCCCACTTTGAAAACAAAGACATATGGACAGCGTTCGTTTGCATACCAGGGCCCAGCAACGTCGAATGAATTGCCCACTGAACTTAGACACAAAGACACAGTGATCCCATTCAAGAGTGATCTCAAAACTCACTTATTTCGACTGCAAGAACAAACTTAAAGCCTAATAATGTTTCCTACCTTAAATATTTTCAGCATGTTTTTCATGTTTTCTAATTTCATGGTGTTTGTTTTTGTAATCATTTCATTAGTGATCCCATTCAAGAGTGCTCTCAAAACTCACTTATTTCGACTGCAAGAACAAACTTAAAGCCTAATAATGTTTCCTACCTTAAATATTTTCAGCATGTTTTTATGTTTTCTAATTTCATGGTGTCTGTTTTTGTAATCATTTTATTATATATGTTTTTTTTTATCTTATAGGTGTTGTCTAATATTGTAAAGCGCTTAGAGCTTCTAAAGATGAGGCGCTATACAAAGTTCTAATTATTATTATTATTATTATTATAACTGCATTCTCTCTGATGAAAAGGTACACTCTGAATGTGTCCATGGTGATGAATAGAGTTCCAACACCCTTTGAATGAAGTGACAGCAAGGGAACCATCTGACATATTCAACGTAGGCTTAATATTTATTTAACCATTCACAGATTTCGATTTTTTTCAAGCTTTACTCTGTCGACTTCGTCAGAGTACACAAATTCTACTGCAGCTAAAGCCTTGACAATAGGTCCGTCAAGATATGTTAACCCTTTCCCAGCAAACGTGTTCGATCTAATGGCCAAATCACAATACCTCAGCAGGTCTGCTCTCATCTGTGATGTTTCATAATAACCACTGGCTGATTCTGGAACGATCGGTTTTACAATCTTTCTGTGGTGTGGTTTGTGGAAAGCATCTGAGAGATGGACAGGCTTGCTATACTATTGATGATAACTTGCAGAGTTTGACACTTCCTTTTATATTTGAGGTTAGCCTTAATGTACATTATTGTAATTAGGACGTCGCACCCTTTTCTAGTATACGATGTTATATACCGTCTTCAGTGAATTACTGAAGATTTGTAGTCGGCATTTTAAAGTCGCCAAGGATTGAATGATGCATCTTCACATAGCGTTGTGCGCAGGTACAAATCCCATCAATATTGGAGAGAGCATATGTATCCTTATGTTGGTTTGTCTCCAACACTGCTATACGGCTGTGTTAAAATATGTATATGTACTATATTAAATATTGTTCTAAATCTACCAAAATGCAAATAATATTTAGACCTAAAATTTCTATATTTGGATACTAATCCAACCCAGATGGCTACTTTATATTGTTTACTGACCTGATCCTGGAACTTAAGGCCACTTTCATAAGAAATGAGCAATATAGAATATTTGGTATCAAGAAGATAATTTAAACTGATTATCATGCAGTACAGGTGCTTACAAAAGACAGAAAGTAGTCGTTGTCGCTTATAACAACATTGGTAGGATATCTGAAGAAATATAGAAATGGTTTTAATAAAACACGTAGGTGGAAAGTTTAAATAACAAGAGGGTTTCTCGTCATAAAAGCAAAGTTCCATCCTTCAACATCCAGATGAAATACACCCGATAGCTGAACGCTGTTTGAGGAAGGAGGTGGGGCTGGTGGGTAATGTTTGAAACTACATCAAGGCTTTACATGTGTCATTTATTTTAGAAGAAATGAAAACATCCAGCCAAATAAGATAAGGAGCTGCAGCATAAACATAGAAGAAGACCCTATTTAATGTACGAACTGAATAATATACCTTTGGTGAAGACAGATGATAATTTTAGTCCATAATTTATCTTTTGGAGGACAAATAATTGCGTCATGCCCTTTACTAAAATGTGAAAAAGTGCTAATAATTACAATGAAAATTAATTTATTTCCGTGATACTAAACCAGACAAAATTCGTAGTTGTGATATTCAGTAAATGAAGGAAGTTAAAATGATGTATCAGAACCATCCAGTCACCAAAGAAGTCAAAGAAGCCCCTCTTCAGTATGATGTTCGCTGTTATGCTTACTGGTGCTTACCGTGGCTGTGACAAAAGGGTTGACATCAGGTACCGAATTGATGGCATTCCATTCAGTTGGAGGAGACTAAAGGCAAAATGTTAAAGACAGTGACTGTTCGTGAATCCCAAATCTGTGTCTGTTATGCAAAAATATGTATGGCAATGGTTACCAACCTCTTTTGGCCCCGACCCTACAATATATTCTTTCTGAGTCTCACGACTCCATTTCCACCTTCTGATAAGTTTTGCCACCCTAAAAAAAAATCCTGGCCAACCTCCAGAACGACTCGGGGTTGGGACCAATATTTGTAAAGACTAATTCGCTTCAGCTTGAAACAGTGTTACTCTCACAATCAGTATAAGTAGGACAGTGGTGCTAAACCAACCTACAACAGGAAAGCCTTATGTAGAACCTACCATCACAGCAAAATGTCTAAACTCTCGAGGTAGTGGATAAGTTCAACTAACTCAGCAGTACACTGTCAGGTGCAATTCACATCTATGAAGAAAGCAACGCCGAAACGGCTAAAGTAAATGTGGTCTTTGGCAGACTATAAGCAAATTAGAAGAGCGCATAGGGATCAATCTGCAAACAAGCCTAAATGTCAACAAAGCTATTGTAATGCCGACCCTGCTGTATGCACGATAAATTTGAATGGTATACAGACGTCATGCCAAAAAGCTGAACTATTTTCACATTGGCTGCATGAAGAAAATACAGAGGATAAGTTGGCAGGACATTCTCCTAGACAATGAGGTTTTCGCATTGGCAAGCATTACAAGGATCGAGACAATTCTGATGAATCATAGAAGAAATGGACCGCTTAATTCAGGCAAATGCGCCATGAAACTGGCAACAATGTCAAAAAATGTTGGCCCTTATTATATGTGACAATTATTTTCTTACGGTTCTACTTTGGAACTGATTGCCGTTTGACATCGAAATAGTTAAACTGACCGTTTGGCAACGATCTTCATTTTCATTAATCATTTCGAGATTCGGGATCAATTTCCATGATAGACAGGGAGAGACAGAGAGAGAGAGAGAGAGAGAGAGAGAAAAAAAAGTGTGAGAGAGTGATTGAGAGAGAATGATGTAGAAAGAGAGGTAGCACATGATTCACCACGATCATAAGAATCCTGGGGAGACAGAGGACTTGTATCTTTTATTTTATGGCTATGTTTTTATTACAGCTTTGTTACCAATGATGCTGGCATTGCGTATGAAACGTCATTTGTATCTTACATGCGATTTCCATGAAAGCTAACTGCACACATAAACTATACCACCATGCTATTCATACAGTATCTTTAAAAGCGCAGGAGAGGTACGATGATTAAGCAGCTATTAGCTGTCCAAGCGAGAATGGGGACAGGCAGTTGAGTCGCAAAACTTAAACCAATCAGCATGCCCCGATCTTTGGGCATGTTTACAAAATTCGTTGATGCTGTGCTAAAGAAAATTGCCATTTTCTACATATCATTGTTCTCTAATCGACTATGGATATTCGAAATGTATTAAACAACTCCAGAATTACCTCTTATAATCATATTATCTAAGTTTGGGGTCATTTGTTTAAGTACTACGTTTTATGTTGGTGACATAATTCTCTACAATCATTATGTATGTCTGTATGCATTCGGTGTAATAGCATGTCAGCACAATACTGTATAGTTCCGATTAAATACCAAGACACTGCTGTCGAATACTGGATATCTTTCATTGATTTTGATGCAACCAATACTTCAGAACGGCAAGGTCAGTTCCTTCTAAATATGTTCTTTTCTTATCCAAGGTGGGTTTTATGTAGGACAAATAATGCGTAGGAATTACTATTAACTTGGTGGCCTAAACGACATCCCACTCAAATCAGGATATAACTATATGTGTTTTGTGTATGAGCGCCCGTTGTCTTTAGTGTGGTAGCAAGTTTGTGTGCATAGTGAATGGATAATCTTACCCTTTAGAGATATATTAGTAACTTTGTATATATATGAAAGCACTCCTACATATTTCTTTCCTTTCACTAGATGTACGATAGTAATTAAATATGTTTCTATATACGGTATATGAGCAGTACAACACTATTCATGGCTGCTTCTGTTGATGTGTGTGCATGATCATTTCTACCCTTTCATGGATGGTTGTGTGTATGTGTTAGCATCCCATTGCTTTGTCGTTTATTAATAAGTTTGGGTTTGGGCAACCAAAACGGCATGTTCGTGAGTATGTGTTGTTCAAGTGGAGATTAGGTGCTGGTGAGTTTAAGCGGCGTGATGGTTAGTAAATGTTGGTGTGACTCAAAAGATGAATGTATGTTGCTCAGTCAAAAGTTTGCATTGGTTAGTAGACGTGGTTTGAACATTGCATTTCCCCTTTGTAAATACTGATGCTCATTTAACACATGGACATGTTCAACATTATCCTTTCCCTTGAGGTCAGAATGTCATACCAATGTTAAACATATGGTTCATGTTAAATTGTCGAGGGAGTGTTAGTTTTCAAACTAGAGGCGTAATGTTAGTTCCCATTGTCGCCCGAGCGTCATTGTTGTCGCCAGAGTGCTACTACTCCAATATGTATCAGTATGTCTATCTTAAAACTAACTACTTCAAATTCTCGTAAATATTCACTATATTTATGATGTACTATAACGTTGAAAACTTAGTGCGGCACACTTTTGGGTTGGCGAAAATTAAGAAATGTCCTTATTAAACTGTACCATAAAAAGCCTTTGATTCATATTTCAGCTTGATTGCGGCATGTTTTGCATGTTGATTCAGACAGTGCTAATTTTCGACGTTACTCTGGAAACATATCCTACTTTTTTGCTTAGTATGAAAGATCTGACTATTGATTGATATAATGTATGCAACTTATGAATGGCAGTAATGACGAAATATGATGAACAAAAATGGATTAACAGCAGAAGGTGCATCAATGGTATTCCGCTTGTCCTCTTAAATTTATCCGTCAACAATGCGGTTATTTTATATTTCACACGGGTAATTTTGTAAGTATTTGTTTGATATCTAAGAACAGTTCGAAGCGCCATATACAAAGGAACTGTACAATAACTCAAAGCTAGAGTGAATTTTTAGTCTTAGAAGGTATGGGTGCGTTCAGCACACGGAGGAGAAAGAGAGAGAGTAAACCGATTTCAGCGCCTAGTTATCTAAGTTTCTTGTTAGGCATTGTGGATTGAAAAAAAAGACATAGGAATCACTGAGATAGTAATGAGGCCAAATTGTTGACCCAATACCATCACATTTCAAAGTTCAAAATTTGTCTAATTTCTACCTGCTTTTAGCTACAAATACTGTCTGATCAATGAGATTCGAAGCCCTTTGCTTACTTCCAAAAACATTCTAAAATTTCGCTTTTTGGTATGGGCATAAGAAATATTGAAATGCTCATTTTGATCTTTTGATCTATTAAATATATTTAATTACTATTTGTATAACAACTATACTGCATTTGTCTGTATTACCATTTAAAAGAACATATACATCACTAATTTATTATTAAACCGGAATCAATGCATTTATATTTCCTTTTATAAATTACAATCATTCCTTCCTTTTCTCAATTAATGCATCTATTGTTTCAACCTGAAGAAAAACAAATGGCAGTGGAAAGGAATGTCCAGTCAGTTCATGTCATACGACTATAGTCAGCTTAAGATATTCGTTATCACTAACTGAGATGCAACTAAATGAGAAACGATTCATGTTATAAACTCAATCTACTTAACCTTGTTTTAGTAAGCTTCCATCTCTTGGACTTTCGCATCATTCAAAATTGTCTACACGCACTAAATATCATCACTTTTCACATGTAACGAATTTTTATATGGCTATATGCACAGAAAAATATAAATAATACCAAAATCAAAATCAGTGTATCGATCGATAACGGCGTTAACGTGAACAACACTCAATAGAAGGAAATTCTCTGAGTACATTATTTAGCATACTTTATATATTTTTGCCCACTGTCACAATAATCAAATCTCTTATTCTACCTAGATGCCGGTGGTCGAGAATTCTAACCCATTTACGAAGGAGTTGTTGTGTGCGGTCTATTTAATCCTTACAAAATATTTATAACTAAATAATTTATACTCATTATTCCCACTTTGAAAACAAAGACATATGGACAGCGTTCGTTTGCATACCAGGGCCCAGCAACGTCGAATGAATTGCCCACTGAACTTAGACACAAAGACACAGTGATCCCATTCAAGAGTGATCTCAAAACTCACTTATTTCGACTGCAAGAACAAACTTAAAGCCTAATAATGTTTCCTACCTTAAATATTTTCAGCATGTTTTTCATGTTTTCTAATTTCATGGTGTTTGTTTTTGTAATCATTTCATTAGTGATCCCATTCAAGAGTGCTCTCAAAACTCACTTATTTCGACTGCAAGAACAAACTTAAAGCCTAATAATGTTTCCTACCTTAAATATTTTCAGCATGTTTTTATGTTTTCTAATTTCATGGTGTCTGTTTTTGTAATCATTTCATTATATATCTTTTTTTTATCTTATAGGTGTTGTCTAATATTGTAAAGCGCTTAGAGCTTCTAAAGATGAGGCGCTATACAAAGTTCTAATTATTATTATTATTATTATTATAACTGCATTCTCTCTGATGAAAAGGTACACTCTGAATGTGTCCATGGTGATGAATAGAGTTCCAACACCCTTTGAATGAAGTGACAGCAAGGGAACCATCTGACATATTCAACGTAGGCTTAATATTTATTTAACCATTCACAGATTTCGATTTTTTTCAAGCTTTACTCTGTCGACTTCGTCAGAGTACACAAATTCTACTGCAGCTAAAGCCTTGACAATAGGTCCGTCAAGATATGTTAACCCTTTCCCAGCAAACGTGTTCGATCTAATGGCCAAATCACAATACCTCAGCAGGTCTGCTCTCATCTGTGATGTTTCATAATAACCACTGGCTGATTCTGGAACGATCGGTTTTACAATCTTTCTGTGGTGTGGTTTGTGGAAAGCATCTGAGAGATGGACAGGCTTGCTATACTATTGATGATAACTTGCAGAGTTTGACACTTCCTTTTATATTTGAGGTTAGCCTTAATGTACATTATTGTAATTAGGACGTCGCACCCTTTTCTAGTATACGATGTTATATACCGTCTTCAGTGAATTACTGAAGATTTGTAGTCGGCATTTTAAAGTCGCCAAGGATTGAATGATGCATCTTCACATAGCGTTGTGCGCAGGTACAAATCCCATCAATATTGGAGAGAGCATATGTATCCTTATGTTGGTTTGTCTCCAACACTGCTATACGGCTGTGTTAAAATATGTATATGTACTATATTAAATATTGTTCTAAATCTACCAAAATGCAAATAATATTTAGACCTAAAATTTCTATATTTGGATACTAATCCAACCCAGATGGCTACTTTATATTGTTTACTGACCTGATCCTGGAACTTAAGGCCACTTTCATAAGAAATGAGCAATATAGAATATTTGGTATCAAGAAGATAATTTAAACTGATTATCATGCAGTACAGGTGCTTACAAAAGACAGAAAGTAGTCGTTGTCGCTTATAACAACATTGGTAGGATATCTGAAGAAATATAGAAATGGTTTTAATAAAACACGTAGGTGGAAAGTTTAAATAACAAGAGGGTTTCTCGTCATAAAAGCAAAGTTCCATCCTTCAACATCCAGATGAAATACACCCGATAGCTGAACGCTGTTTGAGGAAGGAGGTGGGGCTGGTGGGTAATGTTTGAAACTACATCAAGGCTTTACATGTGTCATTTATTTTAGAAGAAATGAAAACATCCAGCCAAATAAGATAAGGAGCTGCAGCATAAACATAGAAGAAGACCCTATTTAATGTACGAACTGAATAATATACCTTTGGTGAAGACAGATGATAATTTTAGTCCATAATTTATCTTTTGGAGGACAAATAATTGCGTCATGCCCTTTACTAAAATGTGAAAAAGTGCTAATAATTACAATGAAAATTAATTTATTTCCGTGATACTAAACCAGACAAAATTCGTAGTTGTGATATTCAGTAAATGAAGGAAGTTAAAATGATGTATCAGAACCATCCAGTCACCAAAGAAGTCAAAGAAGCCCCTCTTCAGTATGATGTTCGCTGTTATGCTTACTGGTGCTTACCGTGGCTGTGACAAAAGGGTTGACATCAGGTACCGAATTGATGGCATTCCATTCAGTTGGAGGAGACTAAAGGCAAAATGTTAAAGACAGTGACTGTTCGTGAATCCCAAATCTGTGTCTGTTATGCAAAAATATGTATGGCAATGGTTACCAACCTCTTTTGGCCCCGACCCTACAATATATTCTTTCTGAGTCTCACGACTCCATTTCCACCTTCTGATAAGTTTTGCCACCCTAAAAAAAAATCCTGGCCAACCTCCAGAACGACTCGGGGTTGGGACCAATATTTGTAAAGACTAATTCGCTTCAGCTTGAAACAGTGTTACTCTCACAATCAGTATAAGTAGGACAGTGGTGCTAAACCAACCTACAACAGGAAAGCCTTATGTAGAACCTACCATCACAGCAAAATGTCTAAACTCTCGAGGTAGTGGATAAGTTCAACTAACTCAGCAGTACACTGTCAGGTGCAATTCACATCTATGAAGAAAGCAACGCCGAAACGGCTAAAGTAAATGTGGTCTTTGGCAGACTATAAGCAAATTAGAAGAGCGCATAGGGATCAATCTGCAAACAAGCCTAAATGTCAACAAAGCTATTGTAATGCCGACCCTGCTGTATGCACGATAAATTTGAATGGTATACAGACGTCATGCCAAAAAGCTGAACTATTTTCACATTGGCTGCATGAAGAAAACACAGAGGATAAGTTGGCAGGACATTCTCCTAGACAATGAGGTTTTCGCATTGGCAAGCATTACAAGGATCGAGACAATTCTGATGAATCATAGAAGAAATGGACCGCTTAATTCAGGCAAATGCGCCATGAAACTGGCAACAATGTCAAAAAATGTTGGCCCTTATTATATGTGACAATTATTTTCTTACGGTTCTACTTTGGAACTGATTGCCGTTTGACATCGAAATAGTTAAACTGACCGTTTGGCAACGATCTTCATTTTCATTAATCATTTCGAGATTCGGGATCAATTTCCATGATAGACAGGGAGAGACAGAGAGAGAGAGAGAGAGAGAGAGAGAAAAAAAAGTGTGAGAGAGTGATTGAGAGAGAATGATGTAGAAAGAGAGGTAGCACATGATTCACCACGATCATAAGAATCCTGGGGAGACAGAGGACTTGTATCTTTTATTTTATGGCTATGTTTTTATTACAGCTTTGTTACCAATGATGCTGGCATTGCGTATGAAACGTCATTTGTATCTTACATGCGATTTCCATGAAAGCTAACTGCACACATAAACTATACCACCATGCTATTCATACAGTATCTTTAAAAGCGCAGGAGAGGTACGATGATTAAGCAGCTATTAGCTGTCCAAGCGAGAATGGGGACAGGCAGTTGAGTCGCAAAACTTAAACCAATCAGCATGCCCCGATCTTTGGGCATGTTTACAAAATTCGTTGATGCTGTGCTAAAGAAAATTGCCATTTTCTACATATCATTGTTCTCTAATCGACTATGGATATTCGAAATGTATTAAACAACTCCAGAATTACCTCTTATAATCATATTATCTAAGTTTGGGGTCATTTGTTTAAGTACTACGTTTTATGTTGGTGACATAATTCTCTACAATCATTATGTATGTCTGTATGCATTCGGTGTAATAGCATGTCAGCACAATACTGTATAGTTCCGATTAAATACCAAGACACTGCTGTCGAATACTGGATATCTTTCATTGATTTTGATGCAACCAATACTTCAGAACGGCAAGGTCAGTTCCTTCTAAATATGTTCTTTTCTTATCCAAGGTGGGTTTTATGTAGGACAAATAATGCGTAGGAATTACTATTAACTTGGTGGCCTAAACGACATCCCACTCAAATCAGGATATAACTATATGTGTTTTGTGTATGAGCGCCCGTTGTCTTTAGTGTGGTAGCAAGTTTGTGTGCATAGTGAATGGATAATCTTACCCTTTAGAGATATATTAGTAACTTTGTATATATATGAAAGCACTCCTACATATTTCTTTCCTTTCACTAGATGTACGATAGTAATTAAATATGTTTCTATATACGGTATATGAGCAGTACAACACTATTCATGGCTGCTTCTGTTGATGTGTGTGCATGATCATTTCTACCCTTTCATGGATGGTTGTGTGTATGTGTTAGCATCCCATTGCTTTGTCGTTTATTAATAAGTTTGGGTTTGGGCAACCAAAACGGCATGTTCGTGAGTATGTGTTGTTCAAGTGGAGATTAGGTGCTGGTGAGTTTAAGCGGCGTGATGGTTAGTAAATGTTGGTGTGACTCAAAAGATGAATGTATGTTGCTCAGTCAAAAGTTTGCATTGGTTAGTAGACGTGGTTTGAACATTGCATTTCCCCTTTGTAAATACTGATGCTCATTTAACACATGGACATGTTCAACATTATCCTTTCCCTTGAGGTCAGAATGTCATACCAATGTTAAACATATGGTTCATGTTAAATTGTCGAGGGAGTGTTAGTTTTCAAACTAGAGGCGTAATGTTAGTTCCCATTGTCGCCCGAGCGTCATTGTTGTCGCCAGAGTGCTACTACTCCAATATGTATCAGTATGTCTATCTTAAAACTAACTACTTCAAATTCTCGTAAATATTCACTATATTTATGATGTACTATAACGTTGAAAACTTAGTGCGGCACACTTTTGGGTTGGCGAAAATTAAGAAATGTCCTTATTAAACTGTACCATAAAAAGCCTTTGATTCATATTTCAGCTTGATTGCGGCATGTTTTGCATGTTGATTCAGACAGTGCTAATTTTCGACGTTACTCTGGAAACATATCCTACTTTTTTGCTTAGTATGAAAGATCTGACTATTGATTGATATAATGTATGCAACTTATGAATGGCAGTAATGACGAAATATGATGAACAAAAATGGATTAACAGCAGAAGGTGCATCAATGGTATTCCGCTTGTCCTCTTAAATTTATCCGTCAACAATGCGGTTATTTTATATTTCACACGGGTAATTTTGTAAGTATTTGTTTGATATCTAAGAACAGTTCGAAGCGCCATATACAAAGGAACTGTACAATAACTCAAAGCTAGAGTGAATTTTTAGTCTTAGAAGGTATGGGTGCGTTCAGCACACGGAGGAGAAAGAGAGAGAGTAAACCGATTTCAGCGCCTAGTTATCTAAGTTTCTTGTTAGGCATTGTGGATTGAAAAAAAAGACATAGGAATCACTGAGATAGTAATGAGGCCAAATTGTTGACCCAATACCATCACATTTCAAAGTTCAAAATTTGTCTAATTTCTACCTGCTTTTAGCTACAAATACTGTCTGATCAATGAGATTCGAAGCCCTTTGCTTACTTCCAAAAACATTCTAAAATTTCGCTTTTTGGTATGGGCATAAGAAATATTGAAATGCTCATTTTGATCTTTTGATCTATTAAATATATTTAATTACTATTTGTATAACAACTATACTGCATTTGTCTGTATTACCATTTAAAAGAACATATACATCACTAATTTATTATTAAACCGGAATCAATGCATTTATATTTCCTTTTATAAATTACAATCATTCCTTCCTTTTCTCAATTAATGCATCTATTGTTTCAACCTGAAGAAAAACAAATGGCAGTGGAAAGGAATGTCCAGTCAGTTCATGTCATACGACTATAGTCAGCTTAAGATATTCGTTATCACTAACTGAGATGCAACTAAATGAGAAACGATTCATGTCATAAACTCAATCTACTTAACCTTGTTTTAGTAAGCTTCCATCTCTTGGACTTTCGCATCATTCAAAATTGTCTACACGCACTAAATATCATCACTTTTCACATGTAACGAATTTTTATATGGCTATATGCACAGAAAAATATAAATAATACCAAAATCAAAATCAGTGTATCGATCGATAACGGCGTTAACGTGAACAACACTCAATAGAAGGAAATTCTCTGAGTACATTATTTAGCATACTTTATATATTTTTGCCCACTGTCACAATAATCAAATCTCTTATTCTACCTAGATGCCGGTGGTCGAGAATTCTAACCCATTTACGAAGGAGTTGTTGTGTGCGGTCTATTTAATCCTTACAAAATATTTATAACTAAATAATTTATACTCATTATTCCCACTTTGAAAACAAAGACATATGGACAGCGTTCGTTTGCATACCAGGGCCCAGCAACGTCGAATGAATTGCCCACTGAACTTAGACACAAAGACACAGTGATCCCATTCAAGAGTGATCTCAAAACTCACTTATTTCGACTGCAAGAACAAACTTAAAGCCTAATAATGTTTCCTACCTTAAATATTTTCAGCATGTTTTTCATGTTTTCTAATTTCATGGTGTTTGTTTTTGTAATCATTTCATTAGTGATCCCATTCAAGAGTGCTCTCAAAACTCACTTATTTCGACTGCAAGAACAAACTTAAAGCCTAATAATGTTTCCTACCTTAAATATTTTCAGCATGTTTTTATGTTTTCTAATTTCATGGTGTCTGTTTTTGTAATCATTTCATTATATATCTTTTTTTTATCTTATAGGTGTTGTCTAATATTGTAAAGCGCTTAGAGCTTCTAAAGATGAGGCGCTATACAAAGTTCTAATTATTATTATTATTATTATTATTATTATTATAACTGCATTCTCTCTGATGAAAAGGTACACTCTGAATGTGTCCATGGTGATGAATAGAGTTCCAACACCCTTTGAATGAAGTGACAGCAAGGGAACCATCTGACATATTCAACGTAGGCTGAATATTTATTTAACCATTCACAGATTTCGATTTTTTTCAAGCTTTACTCTGTCGACTTCGTCAGAGTACACAAATTCTACTGCAGCTAAAGCCTTGACAATAGGTCCGTCAAGATATGTTAACCCTTTCCCAGCAAACGTGTTCGATCTAATGGCCAAATCACAATACCTCAGCAGGTCTGCTCTCATCTGTGATGTTTCATAATAACCACTGGCTGATTCTGGAACGATCGGTTTTACAATCTTTCTGTGGTGTGGTTTGTGGAAAGCATCTGAGAGATGGACAGGCTTGCTATACTATTGATGATAACTTGCAGAGTTTGACACTTCCTTTTTATACTTGAGGTTAGCATTAATGTACATTATTGTAATTAGGACGTCGCACCCTTTTCTAGTATACGATGTTATATACCGTCTTCAATGAATTACTGAAGATTTGTAGTCGGCATTTTAAAGTCGCCAAGGATTGAATGATGCATCTTCACATAGCGTTGTGCGCAGGTACAAATCCCATCAATATTGGAGAGAGAATATGTATCCTTATCTTGGTTTGTCTCCAACACTGCTATACGGCTGTGTTAAAATATGTATATGTACTATATTAAATATTGTTCTAAATCTACCAAAATGCAAATAATATTTAGACCTAAAATTTCTATATTTGGATACTAATCCAACCCAGATGGCTACTTTATATTGTTTACTGACCTGATCCTGGAACTTAAGGCCACTTTCATAAGAAATGAGCAATATAGAATATTTGGTATCAAGAAGATAATTTAAACTGATTATCATGCAGTACAGGTGCTTACAAAAGATAGAAAGTAGTCGTTGTCGTTTATAACAACTTTGGTAGGATATCTGAAGAAATATAGAAATGGTTTTAATAAAACACGTAGGTGGAAAGTTTAAATAACAAGAGGGTTTCTCGTCATAAAAGCAAAGTTCCATCCTTCAACATCCAGATGAAATACACCCGATAGCTGAACGCTGTTTGAGGAAGGAGGTGGGGCTGGTGGGTAATGTTTGAAACTACATCAAGGCTTTACATGTGTCATTTATTTTAGAAGAAATGAAAACATCCAGCCAAATAAGATAAGGAGCTGCAGCATAAACATAGAAGAAGACCCTATTTAATGTACGAACTGAATAATATACCTTTGGTGAAGACAGATGATAATTTTAGTCCATAATTTATCTTTTGGAGGACAAATAATTGCGTCATGCCCTTTACTAAAATGTGAAAAAGTGCTAATAATTACAATGAAAATTAATTTATTTCCGTGATACTAAACCAGACAAAATTCGTAGTTGCGATATTCAGTAAATGAAGGAAGTTAAAATGATGTATCAGAACCATCCAGTCACCAAAGAAGTCAAAGAAGCCCCTCTTCAGTATGATGTTCGCTGTTATGCTTACTGGTGCTTACCGTGGCTGTGACAAAAGGGTTGACATCAGGTACCGAATTGATGGCATTCCATTCAGTTGGAGGAGACTAAAGGCAAAATGTTAAAGACAGTGACTGTTCGTGAATCCCAAATCTGTGTCTGTTATGCAAAAATATGTATGGCAATGGTTACCAACCTCTTTTGGCCCCGACCCTACAATATATTCTTTCTGAGTCTCACGACTCCATTTCCACCTTCTGATAAGTTTTGCCACCCTAAAAAAAAATCCTGGCCAACCTCCAGAACGACTCGGGGTTGGGACCAATATTTGTAAAGACTAATTCGCTTCAGCTTGAAACAGTGTTACTCTCACAATCAGTATAAGTAGGACAGTGGTGCTAAACCAACCTACAACAGGAAAGCCTTATGTAGAACCTACCATCACAGTAAAATGGCTAAACTCTCGAGGTAGTGGATAAGTTCAACTAACTCAGCAGTACACTGTCAGGTGCAATTCACATCTATGATGAAAGCAACGCCGAAACGGCTAAAGTAAATGTGGTCTTTGGCAGACTATAAGCAAATTAGAAGAGCGCATAGGGATCAATCTGCAAACAAGCCTAAATGTCAACAAAGCTATTGTAATGCCGACCCTGCTGTATGCACGATAAATTTGAATGGTATACAGACGTCATGCCAAAAAGCTGAACTATTTTCACATTGGCTGCATGAAGAAAACACAGAGGATAAGTTGGCAGGACATTCTCCTAGACAATGAGGTTTTCGCATTGGCAAGCATTACAAGGATCGAGACAATTCTGATGAATCATAGAAGAAATGGACCGCTTAATTCAGGCAAATGCGCCATGAAACTGGCAACAATGTCAAAAAATGTTGGCCCTTATTATATGTGACAATTATTTTCTTACGGTTCTACTTTGGAACTGATTGCCGTTTGACATCGAAATAGTTAAACTGACCGTTTGGCAACGATCTTCATTTTCATTAATCATTTCGAGATTCGGGATCAATTTCCATGATAGACAGGGAGAGACAGAGAGAGAGAGAGAGAGAGAGAGAGAGAGAGAGAAAAAAAGTGTGAGAGAGTGATTGAGAGAGAATGATGTAGAAAGAGAGGTAGCACATGATTCACCACGATCATAAGAATCCTGGGGAGACAGAGGACTTGTATCTTTTATTTTATGGCTATGTTTTTATTACAGCTTTGTTACCAATGATGCTGGCATTGCGTATGAAACGTCATTTGTATCTTACATGCGATTTCCATGAAAGCTAACTGCACACATAAACTATACCACCATGCTATTCATACAGTATCTTTAAAAGCGCAGGAGAGGTACGATGATTAAGCAGCTATTAGCTGTCCAAGCGAGAATGGGGACAGGCAGTTGAGTCGCAAAACTAAAACCAATCAGCATGCCCCGATCTTTGGGCATGTTTACAAAATTCGTTGATGCTGTGCTAAAGAAAATTGCCATTTTCTACATATCATTGTTCTCTAATCGACTATGGATATTCGAAATGTATTAAACAACTCCAGAATTACCTCTTATAATCATATTATCTAAGTTTGGGGTCATTTGTTTAAGTACTACGTTTTATGTTGGTGACATAATTCTCTACAATCATTATGTATGTCTGTATGCATTCGGTGTAATAGCATGTCAGCACAATACTGTATAGTTCCGATTAAATACCAAGACACTGCTGTCGAATACTGGATATCTTTCATTGATTTTGATGCAACCAATACTTCAGAACGGCAAGGTCAGTTCCTTCTAAATATGTTCTTTTCTTATCCAAGGTGGGTTTTATGTAGGACAAATAATGCGTAGGAATTACTATTAACTTGGTGGCCTAAACGACATCCCACTCAAATCAGGATATAACTATATGTGTTTTGTGTATGAGCGCCCGTTGCCTTTAGTGTGGTAGCAAGTTTGTGTGCATAGTGAATGGATAATCTTACCCTTTAGAGATATATTAGTAACTTTGTATATATATGAAAGCACTCCTACATATTTCTTTCCTTTCACTAGATGTACGATAGTAATTAAATATGTTTCTATATACAGTATATGAGCAGTACAACACTATTCATGGCTGCTTCTGTTGATGTGTGTGCATGATCATTTCTACCCTTTCATGGATGGTTGTGTGTATGTGTTAGCATCCCATTGCTTTGTCGTTTATTAATAAGTTTGGGTTTGGGCAACCAAAACGGCATGTTCGTGAGTATGTGTTGTTCAAGTGGAGATTAGGTGCTGGTGAGTTTAAGCGGCGTGATGGTTAGTAAATGTTGGTGTGACTCAAAAGATGAATGTATGTTGCTCAGTCAAAAGTTTGCATTGGTTAGTAGACGTGGTTTGAACATTGCATTTCCCCTTTGTAAATACTGATGCTCATTTAACACATGGACATGTTCAACATTATCCTTTCCCTTCAGGTCAGAATGTCATACTAATGTTAAACATATGGTTCATGTTAAATTGTCGAGGGAGTGTTAGTTTTCAAACTAGAGGCGTAATGTTAGTTCCCATTGTCGCCCGAGCGTCATTGTTGTCGCCAGAGTGCTACTACTCCAATATGTATCAGTATGTCTATCTTAAAACTAACTACTTCAAATTCTCGTAAATATTCACTATATTTATGATGTACTATAACGTTGAAAACTTAGTGCGGCACACTTTTGGGTTGGCGAAAATTAAGAAATGTCCTTATTAAACTGTACCATAAAAAGCCTTTGATTCATATTTCAGCTTGATTGCGGCATGTTTTGCATGTTGATTCAGACAGTGCTAATTTTCGACGTTACTCTGGAAACATATCCTACTTTTTTGCTTAGTATGAAAGATCTGACTATTGATTGATATAATGGACCAAATGTATGCAACTTATGAATGGCAGTAATGACGAAATACGATGAACAAAAATGGATTAACAGCAGAAGGTGCATCAATGGTATTCCGCTTGTCCTCTTAAATTTATCCGTCAACAATGCGGTTATTTTATATTTCACACGGGTAATTTTGTAAGTATTTGTTTGATATCTAAGAACAGTTCGAAGCGCCATATACAAAGGAACTGTACAATAACTCAAAGCTAGAGTGAATTTTTAGTCTTAGAAGGTATGGGTGCGTTCAGCACACGGAGGAGAAAGAGAGAGAGAGAGAGTAAACCGATTTCAGCGCCTAGTTATCTAAGTTTCTTGTTAGGCATTGTGGATTGAAAAAAAGACATAGGAATCACTGAGATAGTAATGAGGCCAAATTGTTGACCCAATACCATCACATTTCAAAGTTCAAAATTTGTCTAATTTCTACCTGCTTTTAGCTACAAATACTGTCTGATCAATGAGATTCGAAGCCCTTTGCTTACTTCCAAAAACATTCTAAAATTTCGCTTTTTGGTATGGGCATAAGAAATATTGAAATGCTCATTTTGATCTTTTGATCTATTAAATATATTTAATTACTATTTGTATAACAACTATACTGCATTTGTCTGTATTACCATTTAAAAGAACATATACATCACTAATTTATTATTAAACCGGAATCAATGCATTTATATTTCCTTTTATAAATTACAATCATTCCTTCCTTTTCTCAATTAATGCATCTATTGTTTCAACCTGAAGAAAAACAAATGGCAGTGGAAAGGAATGTCCAGTCAGTTCATGTCATACGACTATAGTCAGCTTAAGATATTCGTTATCACTAACTGAGATGCAACTAAATGAGAAACGATTCATGTCATAAACTCAATCTACTTAACCTTGTTTTAGTAAGCTTCCATCTCTTGGACTTTCGCATCATTCAAAATTGTCTACACGAACTAAATATCATCACTTTTCACATGTAACGAATTTTTATATGGCTATATGCACAGAAAAATATAAATAATACCAAAATCAAAATCAGTGTATCGATCGATAACGGCGTTAACGTGAACAACACTCAATAGAAGGAAATTCTCTGAGTACATTATTTAGCATACTTTATATATTTTTGCCCACTGTCACAATAATCAAATCTCTTATTCTACCTAGATGCCGGTGGTCGAGAATTCTAACCCATTTACGAAGGAGTTGTTGTGTGCGGTCTATTTAATCCTTACAAAATATTTATAACTAAATAATTTATACTCATTATTCCCACTTTGAAAACAAAGACATATGGACAGCGTTCGTTTGCATACCAGGGCCCAGCAACGTCGAATGAATTGCCCACTGAACTTAGACACAAAGACACAGTGATCCCATTCAAGAGTGATCTCAAAACTCACTTATTTCGACTGCAAGAACAAACTTAAAGCCTAATAATGTTTCCTACCTTAAATATTTTCAGCATGTTTTTCATGTTTTCTAATTTCATGGTGTTTGTTTTTGTAATCATTTCATTAGTGATCCCATTCAAGAGTGCTCTCAAAACTCACTTATTTCGACTGCAAGAACAAACTTAAAGCCTAATAATGTTTCCTACCTTAAATATTTTCAGCATGTTTTTTATGTTTTCTAATTTCATGGTGTCTGTTTTTGTAATCATTTCATTATATATGTTTTTTTTTATCTTATAGGTGTTGTCTAATATTGTAAAGCGCTTAGAGCTTCTAAAGATGAGGCGCTATACAAAGTTCTAATTATTATTATTATTATTATTATAACTGCATTCTCTCTGATGAAAAGGTACACTCTGAATGTGTCCATGGTGATGAATAGAGTTCCAACACCCTTTGAATGAAGTGACAGCAAGGGAACCATCTGACATATTCAACGTAGGCTGAATATTTATTTAACCATTCACAGATTTCGATTTTTTTCAAGCTTTACTCTGTCGACTTCGTCAGAGTACACAAATTCTACTGCAGCTAAAGCCTTGACAATAGGTCCGTCAAGATATGTTAACCCTTTCCCAGCAAACGTGTTCGATCTAATGGCCAAATCACAATACCTCAGCAGGTCTGCTCTCATCTGTGATGTTTCATAATAACCACTGGCTGATTCTGGAACGATCGGTTTTACAATCTTTCTGTGGTGTGGTTTGTGGAAAGCATCTGAGAGATGGACAGGCTTGCTATACTATTGATGATAACTTGCAGAGTTTGACACTTCCTTTTTATATTTGAGGTTAGCCTTAATGTACATTATTGTAATTAGGACGTCGCACCATTTTCTAGTATACGATGTTATATACCGTCTTCAGTGAATTACTGAAGATTTGTAGTCGGCATTTTAAAGTCGCCAAGGATTGAATGATGCATCTTCACATAGCGTTGTGCGCAGGTACAAATCCCATCAATATTGGAGAGAGAATATGTATCCTTATCTTGGTTTGTCTCCAACACTGCTATACGGCTGTGTTAAAATATGTATATGTACTATATTAAATATTGTTCTAAATCTACCAAAATGCAAATAATATTTAGACCTAAAATTTCTATATTTGGATACTAATCCAACCCAGATGGCTACTTTATATTGTTTACTGACCTGATCCTGGAACTTAAGGCCACTTTCATAAGAAATGAGCAATATAGAATATTTGGTATCAAGAAGATAATTTAAACTGATTATCATGCAGTACAGGTGCTTACAAAAGATAGAAAGTAGTCGTTGTCGCTTATAACAACATTGGTAGGATATCTGAAGAAATATAGAAATGGTTTTAATAAAACACGTAGGTGGAAAGTTTAAATAACAAGAGGGTTTCTCGTCATAAAAGCAAAGTTCCATCCTTCAACATCCAGATGAAATACACCCGATAGCTGAACGCTGTTTGAGGAAGGAGGAGGGGCTGGTGGGTAATGTTTGAAACTACATCAAGGCTTTACATGTGTCATTTATTTTAGAAGAAATGAAAACATCCAGCCAAATAAGATAAGGAGCTACAGCATAAACATAGAAGAAGACCCTATTTAATGTACGAACTGAATAATATACCTTTGGTGAAGACAGATGATAATTTTAGTCCATAATTTATCTTTTGGAGGACAAATAATTGCGTCATGCCCTTTACTAAAATGTGAAAAAGTGCTAATAATTACAATGAAAATTAATTTATTTCCGTGATACTAAACCAGACAAAATTCGTAGTTGTGATATTCAGTAAATGAAGGAAGTTAAAATGATGTATCAGAACCATCCAGTCACCAAAGAAGTCAAAGAAGCCCCTCTTCAGTATGATGTTCGCTGTTATGCTTACTGGTGCTTACCGTGGCTGTGACAAAAGGGTTGACATCAGGTACCGAATTGATGGCATTCCATTCAGTTGGAGGAGACTAAAGGCAAAATGTTAAAGACAGTGACTGTTCGTGAATCCCAAATCTGTGTCTGTTATGCAAAAATATGTATGGCAATGGTTACCAACCTCTTTTGGCCCCGACCCTACAATATATTCTTTCTGAGTCTCACGACTCCATTTCCACCTTCTGATAAGTTTTGCCACCCTAAAAAAAATCCTGGCCAACCTCCAGAACGACTCGGGGTTGGGACCAATATTTGTAAAGACTAATTCGCTTCAGCTTGAAACAGTGTTACTCTCACAATCAGTATAAGTAGGACAGTGGTGCTAAACCAACCTACAACAGGAAAGCCTTATGTAGAACCTACCATCACAGTAAAATGGCTAAACTCTCGAGGTAGTGGATAAGTTCAACTAACTCAGCAGTACACTGTCAGGTGCAATTCACATCTATGATGAAAGCAACGCCGAAACGGCTAAAGTAAATGTGGTCTTTGGCAGACTATAAGCAAATTAGAAGAGTGCATAGGGATCAATCTGCAAACAAGCCTAAATGTCAACAAAGCTATTGTAATGCCGACCCTGCTGTATGCACGATAAATTTGAATGGTATACAGACGTCATGCCAAAAAGCTGAACTATTTTCACATTGGCTGCATGAAGAAAACACAGAGGATAAGTTGGCAAGACATTCTCCTAGACAATGAGGTTTTCGCATTGGCAAGCATTACAAGGATCGAGACAATTCTGATGAATCATAGAAGAAATGGACCGCTTAATTCAGGCAAATGCGCCATGAAACTGGCAACAATGTCAAAAAATGTTGGCCCTTATTATATGTGACAATTATTTTCTTACGGTTCTACTTTGGAACTGATTGCCGTTTGACATCGAAATAGTTAAACTGACCGTTTGGCAACGATCTTCATTTTCATTAATCATTTCGAGATTCGGGACCAATTTCCATGATAGACAGGGAGAGACAGAGAGAGAGAGAGAGAGAGAGAGAGAGAGAGAGAGAGAGAGAGAGAGAAAGTGTGAGAGAGTGATTGAGAGAGAATGATGTAGAAAGAGAGGTAGCACATGATTCACCACTATCATAAGAATCCTGGGGAGACAGAGGACTTGTATCTTTTATTTTATGGCTATGTTTTTATTACAACTTTGTTACCAATGATGCTGGCATTGCGTATGAAACGTCATTTGTATCTTACATGCGATTTCCATGAAAGCTAACTGCACACATAAACTATACCACCATGCTATTCATACAGTATCTTTAAAAGCGCAGGAGAGGTACGATGATTAAGCAGCTATTAGCTGTCCAAGCGAGAATGGGGACAGGCAGTTGAGTCGCAAAACTTAAACCAATCAGCATGCCCCGATCTTTGGGCATGTTTACAAAATTCGTTGATGCTGTGCTAAAGAAAATTGCCATTTTCTACATATCATTGTTCTCTAATCGACTATGGATACTCGAAATGTATTAAACAACTCCAGAATTACCTCTTATAATCATATTATCTAAGTTTGGGGTCATTTGTTTAAGTACTACGTTTTCTGTTGGTGACATAATTCTCTACAATCATTATGTATGTCTGTATGCATTCGGTGTAATAGCATGTCAGCACAATACTGTATAGTTCCGATTAAATACCAAGACACTGCTGTCGAATACTGGATATCTTTCATTGATTTTGATGCAACCAATACTTCAGAACGGCAAGGTCAGTTCCTTCTAAATATGTTCTTTTCTTATCCAAGGTGGGTTTTATGTAGGACAAATAATGCGTAGGAATTACTATTAACTTGGTGGCCTAAACGATATCCCACTCAAATCAGGATATAACTATATGTGTTGTGTGTATGAGCGCCCGTTGCCTTTAGTGTGGTAGCAAGTTTGTGTGCATAGTGAATGGATAATCTTACCCTTTAGAGATATATTAGTAACTTTGTATATATATGAAAGCACTCCTACATATTTCTTTCCTTTCACTAGATGTACGATAGTAATTAAATATGTTTCTATATACAGTATATGAGCAGTACAACACTATTCATGGCTGCTTCTGTTGATGTGTGTGCATGATCATTTCTACCCTTTCATGGATGGTTGTGTGTATGTGTTAGCATCCCATTGCTTTGTCGTTTATTAATAAGTTTGGGTTTGGGCAACCAAAACGGCATGTTCGTGAGTATGTGTTGTTCAAGTGGAGATTAGGTGCTGGTGAGTTTAAGCGGCGTGATGGTTAGTAAATGTTGGTGTGACTCAAAAGATGAATGTATGTTGCTCAGTCAAAAGTTTGCATTGGTTAGTAGACGTGGTTTGAACATTGCATTTCCCCTTTGTAAATACTGATGCTCATTTAACACATGGACATGTTCAACATTATCCTTTCCCTTCAGGTCAGAATGTCATACTAATGTTAAACATATGGTTCATGTTAAATTGTCGAGGGAGTGTTAGTTTTCAAACTAGAGGCGTAATGTTAGTTCCCATTGTCGCCCGAGCGTCATTGTTGTCGCCAGAGTGCTACTACTCCAATATGTATCAGTATGTCTATCTTAAAACTAACTACTTCAAATTCTCGTAAATATTCACTATATTTATGATGTACTATAACGTTGAAAACTTAGTGCGGCACACTTTTGGGTTGGCGAAAATTAAGAAATGTCCTTATTAAACTGTACCATAAAAAGCCTTTGATTCATATTTCAGCTTGATTGAGGCATGTTTTGCATGTTGATTCAGACAGTGCTAATTTTCGACGTTACTCTGGAAACATATCCTACTTTTTTGCTTAGTATGAAAGATCTGACTATTGATTGATATAATGGACCAAATGTATGCAACTTATGAATGGCAGTAATGACGAAATACGATGAACAAAAATGGATTAACAGCAGAAGGTGCATCAATGGTATTCCGCTTGTCCTCTTAAATTTATCCGTCAACAATGCGGTTATTTTATATTTCACACGGGTAATTTTGTAAGTATTTGTTTGATATCTAAGAACAGTTCGAAGCGCCATATACAAAGGAACTGTACAATAACTCAAAGCTAGAGTGAATTTTTAGTCTTAGAAGGTATGGGTGCGTTCAGCACACGGAGGAGAAAGAGAGAGAGAGAGAGTAAACCGATTTCAGCGCCTAGTTATCTAAGTTTCTTGTTAGGCATTGTGGATTGAAAAAAAGACATAGGAATCACTGAGATAGTAATGAGGCCAAATTGTTGACCCAATACCATCACATTTCAAAGTTCAAAATTTGTCTAATTTCTACCTGCTTTTAGCTACAAATACTGTCTGATCAATGAGATTCGAAGCCCTTTGCTTACTTCCAAAAACATTCTAAAATTTCGCTTTTTGGTATGGGCATAAGAAATATTGAAATGCTCATTTTGATCTTTTGATCTATTAAATATATTTAATTACTATTTGTATAACAACTATACTGCATTTGTCTGTATTACCATTTAAAAGAACATATACATCACTAATTTATTATTAAACCGGAATCAATGCATTTATATTTCCTTTTATAAATTACAATCATTCCTTCCTTTTCTCAATTAATGCATCTATTGTTTCAACCTGAAGAAAAACAAAAGGCAGTGGAAAGGAATGTCCAGTCAGTTCATGTCATACGACTATAGTCAGCTTAAGATATTCGTTATCACTAACTGAGATGCAACTAAATGAGAAACGATTCATGTCATAAACTCAATCTACTTAACCTTGTTTTAGTAAGCTTCCATCTCTTGGACTTTCGCATCATTCAAAATTGTCTACACGAACTAAATATCATCACTTTTCACATGTAACGAATTTTTATATGGCTATATGCACAGAAAAATATAAATAATACCAAAATCAAAATCAGTGTATCGATCGATAACGGCGTTAACGTGAACAACACTCAATAGAAGGAAATTCTCTGAGTACATTATTTAGCATACTTTATATATTTTTGCCCACTGTCACAATAATCAAATCTCTTATTCTACCTAGATGCCGGTGGTCGAGAATTCTAACCCATTTACGAAGGAGTTGTTGTGTGCGGTCTATTTAATCCTTACAAAATATTTATAACTAAATAATTTATACTCATTATTCCCACTTTGAAAACAAAGACATATGGACAGCGTTCGTTTGCATACCAGGGCCCAGCAACGTCGAATGAATTGCACACTGAACTTAGACACAAAGACACAGTGATCCCATTCAAGAGTGATCTCAAAACTCACTTATTTCGACTGCAAGAACAAACTTAAAGCCTAATAATGTTTCCTACCTTAAATATTTTCAGCATGTTTTTCATGTTTTCTAATTTCATGGTGTTTGTTTTTGTAATCATTTCATTAGTGATCCCATTCAAGAGTGCTCTCAAAACTCACTTATTTCGACTGCAAGAACAAACTTAAAGCCTAATAATGTTTCCTACCTTAAATATTTTCAGCATGTTTTTTATGTTTTCTAATTTCATGGTGTCTGTTTTTGTAATAATTTCATTATATATGTTTTTTTTTATCTTATTGGTGCTGTCTAATATTGTAAAGCGCTTAGAGCTTCTAAAGATGAGGCGCTATACAAAGTTCTAATTATTATTATTATTATTATTATAACTGCATTCTCTCTGATGAAAAGGTACACTCTGAATGTGTCCATGGTGATGAATAGAGTTCCAACACCCTTTGAATGAAGTGACAGCAAGGGAACCATCTGACATATTCAACGTAGGCTGAATATTTATTTAACCATTCACAGATTTCGATTTTTTTCAAGCTTTACTCTGTCGACTTCGTCAGAGTACACAAATTCTACTGCAGCTAAAGCCTTGACAATAGGTCCGTCAAGATATGTTAACCCTTTCCCAGCAAACGTGTTCGATCTAATGGCCAAATCACAATACCTCAGCAGGTCTGCTCTCATCTGTGATGTTTCATAATAACCACTGGCTGATTCTGGAACGATCGGTTTTACAATCTTTCTGTGGTGTGGTTTGTGGAAAGCATCTGAGAGATGGACAGGCTTGCTATACTATTGATGATAACTTGCAGAGTTTGACACTTCCTTTTTATATTTGAGGTTAGCCTTAATGTACATTATTGTAATTAGGACGTCGCACCCTTTTCTAGTATACGATGTTATATACCGTCTTCAGTGAATTACTGAAGATTTGTAGTCGGCATTTTAAAGTCGCCAAGGATTGAATGATGCATCTTCACATAGCGTTGTGCGCAGGTACAAATCCCATCAATATTGGAGAGAGAATATGTATCCTTATCTTGGTTTGTCTCCAACACTGCTATACGGCTGTGTTAAAATATGTATATGTACTATATTAAATATTGTTCTAAATCTACCAAAATGCAAATAATATTTAGACCTAAAATTTCTATATTTGGATACTAATCCAACCCAGATGGCTACTTTATATTGTTTACTGACCTGATCCTGGAACTTAAGGCCACTTTCATAAGAAATGAGCAATATAGAATATTTGGTATCAAGAAGATAATTTAAACTGATTATCATGCAGTACAGGTGCTTACAAAAGATAGAAAGTAGTCGTTGTCGCTTATAACAACATTGGTAGGATATCTGAAGAAATATAGAAATGGTTTTAATAAAACACGTAGGTGGAAAGTTTAAATAACAAGAGGGTTTCTCGTCATAAAAGCAAAGTTCCATCCTTCAACATCCAGATGAAATACACCCGATAGCTGAACGCTGTTTGAGGAAGGAGGAGGGGCTGGTGGGTAATGTTTGAAACTACATCAAGGCTTTACATGTGTCATTTATTTTAGAAGAAATGAAAACATCCAGCCAAATAAGATAAGGAGCTACAGCATAAACATAGAAGAAGACCCTATTTAATGTACGAACTGAATAATATACCTTTGGTGAAGACAGATGATAATTTTAGTCCATAATTTATCTTTTGGAGGACAAATAATTGCGTCATGCCCTTTACTAAAATGTGAAAAAGTGCTAATAATTACAATGAAAATTAATTTATTTCCGTGATACTAAACCAGACAAAATTCGTAGTTGTGATATTCAGTAAATGAAGGAAGTTAAAATGATGTATCAGAACCATCCAGTCACCAAAGAAGTCAAAGAAGCCCCTCTTCAGTATGATGTTCGCTGTTATGCTTACTGGTGCTTACCGTGGCTGTGACAAAAGGGTTGACATCAGGTACCGAATTGATGGCATTCCATTCAGTTGGAGGAGACTAAAGGCAAAATGTTAAAGACAGTGACTGTTCGTGAATCCCAAATCTGTGTCTGTTATGCAAAAATATGTATGGCAATGGTTACCAACCTCTTTTGGCCCCGACCCTACAATATATTCTTTCTGAGTCTCACGACTCCATTTCCACCTTCTGATAAGTTTTGCCACCCTAAAAAAAATCCTGGCCAACCTCCAGAACGACTCGGGGTTGGGACCAATATTTGTAAAGACTAATTCGCTTCAGCTTGAAACAGTGTTACTCTCACAATCAGTATAAGTAGGACAGTGGTGCTAAACCAACCTACAACAGGAAAGCCTTATGTAGAACCTACCATCACAGTAAAATGGCTAAACTCTCGAGGTAGTGGATAAGTTCAACTAACTCAGCAGTACACTGTCAGGTGCAATTCACATCTATGATGAAAGCAACGCCGAAACGGCTAAAGTAAATGTGGTCTTTGGCAGACTATAAGCAAATTAGAAGAGTGCATAGGGATCAATCTGCAAACAAGCCTAAATGTCAACAAAGCTATTGTAATGCCGACCCTGCTGTATGCACGATAAATTTGAATGGTATACAGACGTCATGCCAAAAAGCTGAACTATTTTCACATTGGCTGCATGAAGAAAACACAGAGGATAAGTTGGCAAGACATTCTCCTAGACAATGAGGTTTTCGCATTGGCAAGCATTACAAGGATCGAGACAATTCTGATGAATCATAGAAGAAATGGACCGCTTAATTCAGGCAAATGCGCCATGAAACTGGCAACAATGTCAAAAAATGTTGGCCCTTATTATATGTGACAATTATTTTCTTACGGTTCTACTTTGGAACTGATTGCCGTTTGACATCGAAATAGTTAAACTGACCGTTTGGCAACGATCTTCATTTTCATTAATCATTTCGAGATTCGGGACCAATTTCCATGATAGACAGGGAGAGACAGAGAGAGAGAGAGAGAGAGAGAGAGAGAGAGAGAGAGAGAGAGAGAGAGAGAAAGTGTGAGAGAGTGATTGAGAGAGAATGATGTAGAAAGAGAGGTAGCACATGATTCACCACTATCATAAGAATCCTGGGGAGACAGAGGACTTGTATCTTTTATTTTATGGCTATGTTTTTATTACAACTTTGTTACCAATGATGCTGGCATTGCGTATGAAACGTCATTTGTATCTTACATGCGATTTCCATGAAAGCTAACTGCACACATAAACTATACCACCATGCTATTCATACAGTATCTTTAAAAGCGCAGGAGAGGTACGATGATTAAGCAGCTATTAGCTGTCCAAGCGAGAATGGGGACAGGCAGTTGAGTCGCAAAACTTAAACCAATCAGCATGCCCCGATCTTTGGGCATGTTTACAAAATTCGTTGATGCTGTGCTAAAGAAAATTGCCATTTTCTACATATCATTGTTCTCTAATCGACTATGGATACTCGAAATGTATTAAACAACTCCAGAATTACCTCTTATAATCATATTATCTAAGTTTGGGGTCATTTGTTTAAGTACTACGTTTTCTGTTGGTGACATAATTCTCTACAATCATTATGTATGTCTGTATGCATTCGGTGTAATAGCATGTCAGCACAATACTGTATAGTTCCGATTAAATACCAAGACACTGCTGTCGAATACTGGATATCTTTCATTGATTTTGATGCAACCAATACTTCAGAACGGCAAGGTCAGTTCCTTCTAAATATGTTCTTTTCTTATCCAAGGTGGGTTTTATGTAGGACAAATAATGCGTAGGAATTACTATTAACTTGGTGGCCTAAACGACATCCCACTCAAATCAGGATATAACTATATGTGTTGTGTGTATGAGCGCCCGTTGCCTTTAGTGTGGTAGCAAGTTTGTGTGCATAGTGAATGGATAATCTTACCCTTTAGAGATATATTAGTAACTTTGTATATATATGAAAGCACTCCTACATATTTCTTTCCTTTCACTAGATGTACGATAGTAATTAAATATGTTTCTATATACAGTATATGAGCAGTACAACACTATTCATGGCTGCTTCTGTTGATGTGTGTGCATGATCATTTCTACCCTTTCATGGATGGTTGTGTGTATGTGTTAGCATCCCATTGCTTTGTCGTTTATTAATAAGTTTGGGTTTGGGCAACCAAAACGGCATGTTCGTGAGTATGTGTTGTTCAAGTGGAGATTAGGTGCTGGTGAGTTTAAGCGGCGTGATGGTTAGTAAATGTTGGTGTGACTCAAAAGATGAATGTATGTTGCTCAGTCAAAAGTTTGCATTGGTTAGTAGACGTGGTTTGAACATTGCATTTCCCCTTTGTAAATACTGATGCTCATTTAACACATGGACATGTTCAACATTATCCTTTCCCTTGAGGTCAGAATGTCATACTAATGTTAAACATATGGTTCATGTTAAATTGTCGAGGGAGTGTTAGTTTTCAAACTAGAGGCGTAATGTTAGTTCCCATTGTCGCCCGAGCGTCATTGTTGTCGCCAGAGTGCTACTACTCCAATATGTATCAGTATGTCTATCTTAAAACTAACTACTTCAAATTCTCGTAAATATTCACTATATTTATGATGTACTATAACGTTGAAAACTTAGTGCGGCACACTTTTGGGTTGGCGAAAATTAAGAAATGTCCTTATTAAACTGTACCATAAAAAGCCTTTGATTCATATTTCAGCTTGATTGCGGCATGTTTTGCATGTTGATTCAGACAGTGCTAATTTTCGACGTTACTCTGGAAACATATCCTACTTTTTTGCTTAGTATGAAAGATCTGACTATTGATTGATATAATGGACCAAATGTATGCAACTTATGAATGGCAGTAATGACGAAATACGATGAACAAAAATGGATTAACAGCAGAAGGTGCATCAATGGTATTCCGCTTGTCCTCTTAAATTTATCCGTCAACAATGCGGTTATTTTATATTTCACACGGGTAATTTTGTAAGTATTTGTTTGATATCTAAGAACAGTTCGAAGCGCCATATACAAAGGAACTGTACAATAACTCAAAGCTAGAGTGAATTTTTAGTCTTAGAAGGTATGGGTGCGTTCAGCACACGGAGGAGAAAGAGAGAGAGAGAGAGTAAACCGATTTCAGCGCCTAGTTATCTAAGTTTCTTGTTAGGCATTGTGGATTGAAAAAAAGACATAGGAATCACTGAGATAGTAATGAGGCCAAATTGTTGACCCAATACCATCACATTTCAAAGTTCAAAATTTGTCTAATTTCTACCTGCTTTTAGCTACAAATACTGTCTGATCAATGAGATTCGAAGCCCTTTGCTTACTTCCAAAAACATTCTAAAATTTCGCTTTTTGGTATGGGCATAAGAAATATTGAAATGCTCATTTTGATCTTTTGATCTATTAAATATATTTAATTACTATTTGTATAACAACTATACTGCATTTGTCTGTATTACCATTTAAAAGAACATATACATCACTAATTTATTATTAAACCGGAATCAATGCATTTATATTTCCTTTTATAAATTACAATCATTCCTTCCTTTTCTCAATTAATGCATCTATTGTTTCAACCTGAAGAAAAACAAATGTCAGTGGAAAGGAATGTCCAGTCAGTTCATGTCATACGACTATAGTCAGCTTAAGATATTCGTTATCACTAACTGAGATGCAACTAAATGAGAAACGATTCATGTCATAAACTCAATCTACTTAACCTTGTTTTAGTAAGCTTCCATCTCTTGGACTTTCGCATCATTCAAAATTGTCTACACGAACTAAATATCATCACTTTTCACATGTAACGAATTTTTATATGGCTATATGCACAGAAAAATATAAATAATACCAAAATCAAAATCAGTGTATCGATCGATAACGGCGTTAACGTGAACAACACTCAATAGAAGGAAATTCTCTGAGTACATTATTTAGCATACTTTATATATTTTTGCCCACTGTCACAATAATCAAATCTCTTATTCTACCTAGATGCCGGTGGTCGAGAATTCTAACCCATTTACGTAGGAGTTGTTGTGTGCGGTCTATTTAATCCTTACAAAATATTTATAACTAAATAATTTATACTCATTATTCCCACTTTGAAAACAAAGACATATGGACAGCGTTCGTTTGCATACCAGGGCCCAGCAACGTCGAATGAATTGCACACTGAACTTAGACACAAAGACACAGTGATCCCATTCAAGAGTGATCTCAAAACTCACTTATTTCGACTGCAAGAACAAACTTAAAGCCTAATAATGTTTCCTACCTTAAATATTTTCAGCATGTTTTTCATGTTTTCTAATTTCATGGTGTTTGTTTTTGTAATCATTTCATTAGTGATCCCATTCAAGAGTGCTCTCAAAACTCACTTATTTCGACTGCAAGAACAAACTTAAAGCCTAATAATGTTTCCTACCTTAAATATTTTCAGCATGTTTTTTATGTTTTCTAATTTCATGGTGTCTGTTTTTGTAATCATTTCTTTATATATGTTTTTTTTTTTATCTTATAGGTGTTGTCTAATATTGTAAAGCGCTTAGAGCTTCTAAAGATGAGGCGCTATACAAAGTTCTAATTATTATTATTATTATTATTATAACTGCATTCTCTCTGATGAAAAGGTACACTCTGAATGTGTCCATGGTGATGAATAGAGTTCCAACACCCTTTGAATGAAGTGACAGCAAGGGAACCATCTGACATATTCAACGTAGGCTGAATATTTATTTAACCATTCACAGATTTCGATTTTTTTCAAGCTTTACTCTGTCGACTTCGTCAGAGTACACAAATTCTACTGCAGCTAAAGCCTTGACAATAGGTCCGTCAAGATATGTTAACCCTTTCCCAGCAAACGTGTTCGATCTAATGGCCAAATCACAATACCTCAGCAGGTCTGCTCTCATCTGTGATGTTTCATAATAACCACTGGCTGATTCTGGAACGATCGGTTTTACAATCTTTCTGTGGTGTGGTTTGTGGAAAGCATCTGAGAGATGGACAGGCTTGCTATACTATTGATGATAACTTGCAGAGTCTGACACTTCCTTTTTATATTTGAGGTTAGCCTTAATGTACATTATTGTAATTAGGACGTCGCACCCTTTTCTAGTATACGATGTTATATACCGTCTTCAGTGAATTACTGAAGATTTGTAGTCGGCATTTTAAAGTCGCCAAGGATTGAATGATGCATCTTCACATAGCGTTGTGCGCAGGTACAAATCCCATCAATATTGGAGAGAGAATATGTATCCTTATCTTGGTTTGTCTCCAACACTGCTATACGGCTGTGTTAAAATATGTATATGTACTATATTAAATATTGTTCTAAATCTACCAAAATGCAAATAATATTTAGACCTAAAATTTCTATATTTGGATACTAATCCAACCCAGATGGCTACTTTATATTGTTTACTGACCTGATCCTGGAACTTAAGGCCACTTTCATAAGAAATGAGCAATATAGAATATTTGGTATCAAGAAGATAATTTAAACTGATTATCATGCAGTACAGGTGCTTACAAAAGATAGAAAGTAGTCGTTGTCGCTTATAACAACATTGGTAGGATATCTGAAGAAATATAGAAATGGTTTTAATAAAACACGTAGGTGGAAAGTTTAAATAACAAGAGGGTTTCTCGTCATAAAAGCAAAGTTCCATCCTTCAACATCCAGATGAAATACACCCGATAGCTGAACGCTGTTTGAGGAAGGAGGTGGGGCTGGTGGGTAATGTTTGAAACTACATCAAGGCTTTACATGTGTCATTTATTTTAGAAGAAATGAAAACATCCAGCCAAATAAGATAAGGAGCTGCAGCATAAACATAGAAGAAGACCCTATTTAATGTACGAACTGAATAATATACCTTTGGTGAAGACAGATGATAATTTTAGTCCATAATTTATCTTTTGGAGGACAAATAATTGCGTCATGCCCTTTACTAAAATGTGAAAAAGTGCTAATAATTACAATGAAAATTAATTTATTTCCGTGATACTAAACCAGACAAAATTCGTAGTTGTGATATTCAGTAAATGAAGGAAGTTAAAATGATGTATCAGAACCATCCAGTCACCAAAGAAGTCAAAGAAGCCCCTCTTCAGTATGATGTTCGCTGTTATGCTTACTGGTGCTTACCGTGGCTGTGACAAAAGGGTTGACATCAGGTACCGAATTGATGGCATTCCATTCAGTTGGAGGAGACTAAAGGCAAAATGTTAAAGACAGTGACTGTTCGTGAATCCCAAATCTGTGTCTGTTATGCAAAAATATGTATGGCAATGGTTACCAACCTCTTTTGGCCCCGACCCTACAATATATTCTTTCTGAGTCTCACGACTCCATTTCCACCTTCTGATAAGTTTTGCCACCCTAAAAAAAAATCCTGGCCAACCTCCAGAACGATTCGGGGTTGGGACCAATATTTGTAAAGACTAATTCGCTTCAGCTTGAAACAGTGTTACTCTCACAATCAGTATAAGTAGGACAGTGGTGCTAAACCAACCTACAACAGGAAAGCCTTATGTAGAACCTACCATCACAGTAAAATGGCTAAACTCTCGAGGTAGTGGATAAGTTCAACTAACTCAGCAGTACACTGTCAGGTGCAATTCACATCTATGATGAAAGCAACGCCGAAACGGCTAAAGTAACTGTGGTCTTTGGCAGACTATAAGCAAATTAGAAGAGCGCATAGGGATCAATCTGCAAACAAGCCTAAATGTCAACAAAGCTATTGTAATGCCGACCCTGCTGTATGCACGATAAATTTGAATGGTATACAGACGTCATGCCAAAAAGCTGAACTATTTTCACATTGGCTGCATGAAGAAAACACAGAGGATAAGTTGGCAGGACATTCTCCTAGACAATGAGGTTTTCGCATTGGCAAGCATTACAAGGATCGAGACAATTCTGATGAATCATAGAAGAAATGGACCGCTTAATTCAGGCAAATGCGCCATGAAACTGGCAACAATGTCAAAAAATGTTGGCCCTTATTATATGTGACAATTATTTTCTTACGGTTCTACTTTGGAACTGATTGCCGTTTGACATCGAAATAGTTAAACTGACCGTTTGGCAACGATCTTCATTTTCATTAATCATTTCGAGATTCGGGACCAATTTCCATGATAGACAGGGAGAGACAGAGAGAGAGAGAGAGAGAGAGAGAGAGAGAGAGAGAGAGAGAGAGAGAAAGTGTGAGAGAGTGATTGAGAGAGAATGATGTAGAAAGAGAGGTAGCACATGATTCACCACGATCATAAGAATCCTGGGGAGACAGAGGACTTGTATCTTTTATTTTATGGCTATGTTTTTATTACAACTTTGTTACCAATGATGCTGGCATTGCGTATGAAACGTCATTTGTATCTTACATGCGATTTCCATGAAAGCTAACTGCACACATAAACTATACCACCATGCTATTCATACAGTATCTTTAAAAGCGCAGGAGAGGTACGATGATTAAGCAGCTATTAGCTGTCCAAGCGAGAATGGGGACAGGCAGTTGAGTCGCAAAACTTAAACCAATCAGCATGCCCCGATCTTTGGGCATGTTTACAAAATTCGTTGATGCTGTGCTAAAGAAAATTGCCATTTTCTACATATCATTGTTCTCTAATCGACTATGGATACTCGAAATGTATTAAACAACTCCAGAATTACCTCTTATAATCATATTATCTAAGTTTGGGGTCATTTGTTTAAGTACTACGTTTTCTGTTGGTGACATAATTCTCTACAATCATTATGTATGTCTGTATGCATTCGGTGTAATAGCATGTCAGCACAATACTGTATAGTTCCGATTAAGTACCAAGACACTGCTGTCGAATACTGGATATCTTTCATTGATTTTGATGCAACCAATACTTCAGAACGGCAAGGTCAGTTCCTTCTAAATATGTTCTTTTCTTATCCAAGGTGGGTTTTATGTAGGACAAATAATGCGTAGGAATTACTATTAACTTGGTGGCCTAAACGATATCCCACTCAAATCAGGATATAACTATATGTGTTGTGTGTATGAGCGCCCGTTGCCTTTAGTGTGGTAGCAAGTTTGTGTGCATAGTGAATGGATAATCTTACCCTTTAGAGATATATTAGTAACTTTGTATATATATGAAAGCACTCCTACATATTTCTTTCCTTTCACTAGATGTACGATAGTAATTAAATATGTTTCTATATACAGTATATGAGCAGTACAACACTATTCATGGCTGCTTCTGTTGATGTGTGTGCATGATCATTTCTACCCTTTCATGGATGGTTGTGTGTATGTGTTAGCATCCCATTGCTTTGTCGTTTATTAATAAGTTTGGGTTTGGGCAACCAAAACGGCATGTTCGTGAGTATGTGTTGTTCAAGTGGAGATTAGGTGCTGGTGAGTTTAAGCGGCGTGATGGTTAGTAAATGTTGGTGTGACTCAAAAGATGAATGTATGTTGCTCAGTCAAAAGTTTGCATTGGTTAGTAGACGTGGTTTGAACATTGCATTTCCCCTTTGTAAATACTGATGCTCATTTAACACATGGACATGTTCAACATTATCCTTTCCCTTCAGGTCAGAATGTCATACTAATGTTAAACATATGGTTCATGTTAAATTGTCGAGGGAGTGTTAGTTTTCAAACTAGAGGCGTAATGTTAGTTCCCATTGTCGCCCGAGCGTCATTGTTGTCGCCAGAGTGCTACTACTCCAATATGTATCAGTATGTCTATCTTAAAACTAACTACTTCAAATTCTCGTAAATATTCACTATATTTATGATGTACTATAACGTTGAAAACTTAGTGCGGCACACTTTTGGGTTGGCGAAAATTAAGAAATGTCCTTATTAAACTGTACCATAAAAAGCCTTTGATTCATATTTCAGCTTGATTGAGGCATGTTTTGCATGTTGATTCAGACAGTGCTAATTTTCGACGTTACTCTGGAAACATATCCTACTTTTTTGCTTAGTATGAAAGATCTGACTATTGATTGATATAATGGACCAAATGTATGCAACTTATGAATGGCAGTAATGACGAAATACGATGAACAAAAATGGATTAACAGCAGAAGGTGCATCAATGGTATTCCGCTTGTCCTCTTAAATTTATCCGTCAACAATGCGGTTATTTTATATTTCACACGGGTAATTTTGTAAGTATTTGTTTGATATCTAAGAACAGTTCGAAGCGCCATATACAAAGGAACTGTACAATAATTCAAAGCTAGAGTGAATTTTTAGTCTTAGAAGGTATGGGTGCGTTCAGCACACGGAGGAGAAAGAGAGAGAGAGAGAGTAAACCGATTTCAGCGCCTAGTTATCTAAGTTTCTTGTTAGGCATTGTGGATTGAAAAAAAGACATAGGAATCACTGAGATAGTAATGAGGCCAAATTGTTGACCCAATACCATCACATTTCAAAGTTCAAAATTTGTCTAATTTCTACCTGCTTTTAGCTACAAATACTGTCTGATCAATGAGATTCGAAGCCCTTTGCTTACTTCCAAAAACATTCTAAAATTTCGCTTTTTGGTATGGGCATAAGAAATATTGAAATGCTCATTTTGATCTTTTGATCTATTAAATATATTTAATTACTATTTGTATAACAACTATACTGCATTTGTCTGTATTACCATTTAAAAGAACATATACATCACTAATTTATTATTAAACCGGAATCAATGCATTTATATTTCCTTTTATAAATTACAATCATTCCTTCCTTTTCTCAATTAATGCATCTATTGTTTCAACCTGAAGAAAAACAAAAGGCAGTGGAAAGGAATGTCCAGTCAGTTCATGTCATACGACTATAGTCAGCTTAAGATATTCGTTATCACTAACTGAGATGCAACTAAATGAGAAACGATTCATGTCATAAACTCAATCTACTTAACCTTGTTTTAGTAAGCTTCCATCTCTTGGACTTTCGCATCATTCAAAATTGTCTACACGAACTAAATATCATCACTTTTCACATGTAACGAATTTTTATATGGCTATATGCACAGAAAAATATAAATAATACCAAAATCAAAATCAGTGTATCGATCGATAACGGCGTTAACGTGAACAACACTCAATAGAAGGAAATTCTCTGAGTACATTATTTAGCATACTTTATATATTTTTGCCCACTGTCACAATAATCAAATCTCTTATTCTACCTAGATGCCGGTGGTCGAGAATTCTAACCCATTTACGAAGGAGTTGTTGTGTGCGGTCTATTTAATCCTTACAAAATATTTATAACTAAATAATTTATACTCATTATTCCCACTTTGAAAACAAAGACATATGGACAGCGTTCGTTTGCATACCAGGGCCCAGCAACGTCGAATGAATTGCCCACTGAACTTAGACACAAAGACACAGTGATCCCATTCAAGAGTGATCTCAAAACTCACTTATTTCGACTGCAAGAACAAACTTAAAGCCTAATAATGTTTCCTACCTTAAATATTTTCAGCATGTTTTTCATGTTTTCTAATTTCATGGTGTTTGTTTTTGTAATCATTTCATTAGTGATCCCATTCAAGAGTGCTCTCAAAACTCACTTATTTCGACTGCAAGAACAAACTTAAAGCCTAATAATGTTTCCTACCTTAAATATTTTCAGCATGTTTTTTATGTTTTCTAATTTCATGGTGTCTGTTTTTGTAATCATTTCTTTATATATGTTTTTTTTTTTTTATCTTATAGGTGTTGTCTAATATTGTAAAGCGCTTAGAGCTTCTAAAGATGAGGCGCTATACAAAGTTCTAATTATTATTATTATTATTATTATAACTGCATTCTCTCTGATGAAAAGGTACACTCTGAATGTGTCCATGGTGATGAATAGAGTTCCAACACCCTTTGAATGAAGTGACAGCAAGGGAACCATCTGACATATTCAACGTAGGCTGAATATTTATTTAACCATTCACAGATTTCGATTTTTTTCAAGCTTTACTCTGTCGACTTCGTCAGAGTACACAAATTCTACTGCAGCTAAAGCCTTGACAATAGGTCCGTCAAGATATGTTAACCCTTTCCCAGCAAACGTGTTCGATCTAATGGCCAAATCACAATACCTCAGCAGGTCTGCTCTCATCTGTGATGTTTCATAATAACCACTGGCTGATTCTGGAACGATCGGTTTTACAATCTTTCTGTGGTGTGGTTTGTTGAAAGCATCTGAGAGATGGACAGGCTTGCTATACTATTGATGATAACTTGCAGAGTTTGACACTTCCTTTTTATATTTGAGGTTAGCCTTAATGTACATTATTGTAATTAGGACGTCGCACCCTTTTCTAGTATACGATGTTATATACCGTCTTCAGTGAATTACTGAAGATTTGTAGTCGGCATTTTAAAGTCGCCAAGGATTGAATGATGCATCTTCACATAGCGTTGTGCGCAGGTACAAATCCCATCAATATTGGAGAGAGAATATGTATCCTTATCTTGGTTTGTCTCCAACACTGCTATACGGCTGTGTTAAAATATGTATATGTACTATATTAAATATTGTTCTAAATCTACCAAAATGCAAATAATATTTAGACCTAAAATTTCTATATTTGGATACTAATCCAACCCAGATGGCTACTTTATATTGTTTACTGACCTGATCCTGGAACTTAAGGCCACTTTCATAAGAAATGAGCAATATAGAATATTTGGTATCAAGAAGATAATTTAAACTGATTATCATGCAGTACAGGTGCTTACAAAAGATAGAAAGTAGTCGTTGTCGCTTATAACAACATTGGTAGGATATCTGAAGAAATATAGAAATGGTTTTAATAAAACACGTAGGTGGAAAGTTTAAATAACAAGAGGGTTTCTCGTCATAAAAGCAAAGTTCCATCCTTCAACATCCAGATGAAATACACCCGATAGCTGAACGCTGTTTGAGGAAGGAGGTGGGGCTGGTGGGTAATGTTTGAAACTACATCAAGGCTTTACATGTGTCATTTATTTTAGAAGAAATGAAAACATCCAGCCAAATAAGATAAGGAGCTGCAGCATAAACATAGAAGAAGACCCTATTTAATGTACGAACTGAATAATATACCTTTGGTGAAGACAGATGATAATTTTAGTCCATAATTTATCTTTTGGAGGACAAATAATTGCGTCATGCCCTTTACTAAAATGTGAAAAAGTGCTAATAATTACAATGAAAATTAATTTATTTCCGTGATACTAAACCAGACAAAATTCGTAGTTGTGATATTCAGTAAATGAAGGAAGTTAAAATGATGTATCAGAACCATCCAGTCACCAAAGAAGTCAAAGAAGCCCCTCTTCAGTATGATGTTCGCTGTTATGCTTACTGGTGCTTACCGTGGCTGTGACAAAAGGGTTGACATCAGGTACCGAATTGATGGCATTCCATTCAGTTGGAGGAGACTAAAGGCAAAATGTTAAAGACAGTGACTGTTCGTGAATCCCAAATCTGTGTCTGTTATGCAAAAATATGTATGGCAATGGTTACCAACCTCTTTTGGCCCCGACCCTACAATATATTCTTTCTGAGTCTCACGACTCCATTTCCACCTTCTGATAAGTTTTGCCACCCTAAAAAAAAAATCCTGGCCAACCTCCAGAACGACTCGTGGTTGGGACCAATATTTGTAAAGACTAATTCGCTTCAGCTTGAAACAGTGTTACTCTCACAATCAGTATAAGTAGGACAGTGGTGCTAAACCAACCTACAACAGGAAAGCCTTATGTAGAACCTACCATCACAGCAAAATGTCTAAACTCTCGAGGTAGTGGATAAGTTCAACTAACTCAGCAGTACACTGTCAGGTGCAATTCACATCTATGAAGAAAGCAACGCCGAAACGGCTAAAGTAAATGTGGTCTTTGGCAGACTATAAGCAAATTAGAAGAGCGCATAGGGATCAATCTGCAAACAAGCCTAAATGTCAACAAAGCTATTGTAATGCCGACCCTGCTGTATGCACGATAAATTTGAATGGTATACAGACGTCATGCCAAAAAGCTGAACTATTTTCACATTGGCTGCATGAAGAAAACACAGAGGATAAGTTGGCAGGACATTCTCCTAGACAATGAGGTTTTCGCATTGGCAAGCATTACAAGGATCGAGACAATTCTGATGAATCATAGAAGAAATGGACCGCTTAATTCAGGCAAATGCGCCATGAAACTGGCAACAATGTCAAAAAATGTTGGCCCTTATTATATGTGACAATTATTTTCTTACGGTTCTACTTTGGAACTGATTGCCGTTTGACATCGAAATAGTTAAACTGACCGTTTGGCAACGATCTTCATTTTCATTAATCATTTCGAGATTCGGGACCAATTTCCATGATAGACAGGGAGAGACAGAGAGAGAGAGAGAGAGAGAGAGAGAAAAAAAAGTGTGAGAGAGTGATTGAGAGAGAATGATGTAGAAAGAGAGGTAGCACATGATTCACCACGATCATAAGAATCCTGGGGAGACAGAGGACTTGTATCTTTTATTTTATGGCTATGTTTTTATTACAGCTTTGTTACCAATGATGCTGGCATTGCGTATGAAACGTCATTTGTATCTTACATGCGATTTCCATGAAAGCTAACTGCACACATAAACTATACCACCATGCTATTCATACAGTATCTTTAAAAGCGCAGGAGAGGTACGATGATTAAGCAGCTATTAGCTGTCCAAGCGAGAATGGGGACAGGCAGTTGAGTCGCAAAACTTAAACCAATCAGCATGCCCCGATCTTTGGGCATGTTTACAAAATTCGTTGATGCTGTGCTAAAGAAAATTGCCATTTTCTACATATCATTGTTCTCTAATCGACTATGGATATTCGAAATGTATTAAACAACTCCAGAATTACCTCTTATAATCATATTATCTAAGTTTGGGGTCATTTGTTTAAGTACTACGTTTTATGTTGGTGACATAATTCTCTACAATCATTATGTATGTCTGTATGCATTCGGTGTAATATCATGTCAGCACAATACTGTATAGTTCCGATTAAATACCAAGACACTGCTGTCGAATACTGGATATCTTTCATTGATTTTGATGCAACCAATACTTCAGAACGGCAAGGTCAGTTCCTTCTAAATATGTTCTTTTCTTATCCAAGTTGGGTTTTATGTAGGACAAATAATGCGTAGGAATTACTATTAACTTGGTGGCCTAAACGACATCCCACTCAAATCAGGATATAACTATATGTGTTTTGTGTATGAGCGCCCGTTGCCTTTAGTGTGGTAGCAAGTTTGTGTGCATAGTGAATGGATAATCTTACCCTTTAGAGATATATTAGTAACTTTGTATATATATGAAAGCACTCCTACATATTTCTTTCCTTTCACTAGATGTACGATAGTAATTAAATATGTTTCTATATACAGTATATGAGCAGTACAACACTATTCATGGCTGCTTCTGTTGATGTGTGTGCATGATCATTTCTACCCTTTCATGGATGGTTGTGTGTATGTGTTAGCATCCCATTGCTTTGTCGTTTATTAATAAGTGTGGGTTTGGGCAACCAAAACGGCATGTTCGTGAGTATGTGTTGTTCAAGTGGAGATTAGGTGCTGGTGAGTTTAAGCGGCGTGATGGTTAGTAAATGTTGGTGTGACTCAAAAGATGAATGTATGTTGCTCAGTCAAAAGTTTGCATTGGTTAGTAGACGTGGTTTGAACATTGCATTTCCCCTTTGTAAATACTGATGCTCATTTAACACATGGACATGTTCAACATTATCCTTTCCCTTCAGGTCAGAATGTCATACTAATGTTAAACATATGGTTCATGTTAAATTGTCGAGGGAGTGTTAGTTTTCAAACTAGAGGCGTAATGTTAGTTCCCATTGTCGCCCGAGCGTCATTGTTGTCGCCAGAGTGCTACTACTCCAATATGTATCAGTATGTCTATCTTAAAACTAACTACTTCAAATTCTCGTAAATATTCACTATATTTATGATGTACTATAACGTTGAAAACTTAGTGCGGCACACTTTTGGGTTGGCGAAAATTAAGAAATGTCCTTATTAAACTGTACCATAAAAAGCCTTTGATTCATATTTCAGCTTGATTGCGGCATGTTTTGCATGTTGATTCAGACAGTGCTAATTTTCGACGTTACTCTGGAAACATATCCTACTTTTTTGCTTAGTATGAAAGATCTGACTATTGATTGATATAATGGACCAAATGTATGCAACTTATGAATGGCAGTAATGACGAAATACGATGAACAAAAATGGATTAACAGCAGAAGGTGCATCAATGGTATTCCGCTTGTCCTCTTAAATTTATCCGTCAACAATGCGGTTATTTTATATTTCACACGGGTAATTTTGTAAGTATTTGTTTGATATCTAAGAACAGTTCGAAGCGCCATATACAAAGGAACTGTACAATAACTCAAAGCTAGAGTGAATTTTTAGTCTTAGAAGGTATGGGTGCGTTCAGCACACGGAGGAGAAAGAGAGAGAGAGAGAGTAAACCGATTTCAGCGCCTAGTTATCTAAGTTTCTTGTTAGGCATTGTGGATTGAAAAAAAGACATAGGAATCACTGAGATAGTAATGAGGCCAAATTGTTGACCCAATACCATCACATTTCAAAGTTCAAAATTTGTCTAATTTCTACCTGCTTTTAGCTACAAATACTGTCTGATCAATGAGATTCGAAGCCCTTTGCTTACTTCCAAAAACATTCTAAAATTTCGCTTTTTGGTATGGGCATAAGAAATATTGAAATGCTCATTTTGATCTTTTGATCTATTAAATATATTTAATTACTATTTGTATAACAACTATACTGCATTTGTCTGTATTACCATTTAAAAGAACATATACATCACTAATTTATTATTAAACCGGAATCAATGCATTTATATTTCCTTTTATAAATTACAATCATTCCTTCCTTTTCTCAATTAATGCATCTATTGTTTCAACCTGAAGAAAAACAAATGGCAGTGTAAAGGAATGTCCAGTCAGTTCATGTCATACGACTATAGTCAGCTTAAGATATTCGTTATCACTAACTGAGATGCAACTAAATGAGAAACGATTCATGTCATAAACTCAATCTACTTAACCTTGTTTTAGTAAGCTTCCATCTCTTGGACTTTCGCATCATTCAAAATTGTCTACACGAACTAAATATCATCACTTTTCACATGTAACGAATTTTTATATGGCTATATGCACAGAAAAATATAAATAATACCAAAATCAAAATCAGTGTATCGATCGATAACGGCGTTAACGTGAACAACACTCAATAGAAGGAAATTCTCTGAGTACATTATTTAGCATACTTTATATATTTTTGCCCACTGTCACAATAATCAAATCTCTTATTCTACCTAGATGCCGGTGGTCGAGAATTCTAACCCATTTACGAAGGAGTTGTTGTGTGCGGTCTATTTAATCCTTACAAAATATTTATAACTAAATAATTTATACTCATTATTCCCACTTTGAAAACAAAGACATATGGACAGCGTTCGTTTGCATACCAGGGCCCAGCAACGTCGAATGAATTGCCCACTGAACTTAGACACAAAGACACAGTGATCCCATTCAAGAGTGATCTCAAAACTCACTTATTTCGACTGCAAGAACAAACTTAAAGCCTAATAATGTTTCCTACCTTAAATATTTTCAGCATGTTTTTCATGTTTTCTAATTTCATGGTGTTTGTTTTTGTAATCATTTCATTAGTGATCCCATTCAAGAGTGCTCTCAAAACTCACTTATTTCGACTGCAAGAACAAACTTAAAGCCTAATAATGTTTCCTACCTTAAATATTTTCAGCATGTTTTTTATGTTTTCTAATTTCATGGTGTCTGTTTTTGTAATCATTTCTTTATATATGTTTTTTTTTTTTTTTATCTTATAGGTGTTGTCTAATATTGTAAAGCGCTTAGAGCTTCTAAAGATGAGGCGCTATACAAAGTTCTAATTATTATTATTATTATTATTATAACTGCATTCTCTCTGATGAAAAGGTACACTCTGAATGTGTCCATGGTGATGAATAGAGTTCCAACACCCTTTGAATGAAGTGACAGCAAGGGAACCATCTGACATATTCAACGTAGGCTGAATATTTATTTAACCATTCACAGATTTCGATTTTTTTCAAGCTTTACTCTGTCGACTTCGTCAGAGTACACAAATTCTACTGCAGCTAAAGCCTTGACAATAGGTCCGTCAAGATATGTTAACCCTTTCCCAGCAAACGTGTTCGATCTAATGGCCAAATCACAATACCTCAGCAGGTCTGCTCTCATCTGTGATGTTTCATAATAACCACTGGCTGATTCTGGAACGATCGGTTTTACAATCTTTCTGTGGTGTGGTTTGTGGAAAGCATCTGAGAGATGGACAGGCTTGCTATACTATTGATGATAACTTGCAGAGTTTGACACTTCCTTTTTATATTTGAGGTTAGCCTTAATGTACATTATTGTAATTAGGACGTCGCACCCTTTTCTAGTATACGATGTTATATACCGTCTTCAGTGAATTACTGAAGATTTGTAGTCGGCATTTTAAAGTCGCCAAGGATTGAATGATGCATCTTCACATAGCGTTGTGCGCAGGTACAAATCCCATCAATATTGGAGAGAGAATATGTATCCTTATCTTGGTTTGTCTCCAACACTGCTATACGGCTGTGTTAAAATATGTATATGTACTATATTAAATATTGTTCTAAATCTACCAAAATGCAAATAATATTTAGACCTAAAATTTCTATATTTGGATACTAATCCAACCCAGATGGCTACTTTATATTGTTTACTGACCTGATCCTGGAACTTAAGGCCACTTTCATAAGAAATGAGCAATATAGAATATTTGGTATCAAGAAGATAATTTAAACTGATTATCATGCAGTACAGGTGCTTACAAAAGATAGAAAGTAGTCGTTGTCGCTTATAACAACATTGGTAGGATATCTGAAGAAATATAGAAATGGTTTTAATAAAACACGTAGGTGGAAAGTTTAAATAACAAGAGGGTTTCTCGTCATAAAAGCAAAGTTCCATCCTTCAACATCCAGATGAAATACACCCGATAGCTGAACGCTGTTTGAGGAAGGAGGTGGGGCTGGTGGGTAATGTTTGAAACTACATCAAGGCTTTACATGTGTCATTTATTTTAGAAGAAATGAAAACATCCAGCCAAATAAGATAAGGAGCTGCAGCATAAACATAGAAGAAGACCCTATTTAATGTACGAACTGAATAATATACCTTTGGTGAAGACAGATGATAATTTTAGTCCATAATTTATCTTTTGGAGGACAAATAATTGCGTCATGCCCTTTACTGAAATGTGAAAAAGTGCTAATAATTACAATGAAAATTAATTTATTTCCGTGATACTAAACCAGACAAAATTCGTAGTTGTGATATTCAGTAAATGAAGGAAGTTAAAATGATGTATCAGAACCATCCAGTCACCAAAGAAGTCAAAGAAGCCCCTCTTCAGTATGATGTTCGCTGTTATGCTTACTGGTGCTTACCGTGGCTGTGACAAAAGGGTTGACATCAGGTACCGAATTGATGGCATTCCATTCAGTTGGAGGAGACTAAAGGCAAAATGTTAAAGACAGTGACTGTTCGTGAATCCCAAATCTGTGTCTGTTATGCAAAAATATGTATGGCAATGGTTACCAACCTCTTTTGGCCCCGACCCTACAATATATTCTTTCTGAGTCTCACGACTCCATTTCCACCTTCTGATAAGTTTTGCCACCCTAAAAAAAAATCCTGGCCAACCTCCAGAACGACTCGGGGTTGGGACCAATATTTGTAAAGACTAATTCGCTTCAGCTTGAAACAGTGTTACTCTCACAATCAGTATAAGTAGGACAGTGGTGCTAAACCAACCTACAACAGGAAAGCCTTATGTAGAACCTACCATCACAGTAAAATGGCTAAACTCTCGAGGTAGTGGATAAGTTCAACTAACTCAGCAGTACACTGTCAGGTGCAATTCACATCTATGATGAAAGCAACGCCGAAACGGCTAAAGTAAATGTGGTCTTTGGCAGACTATAAGCAAATTAGAAGAGCGCATAGGGATCAATCTGCAAACAAGCCTAAATGTCAACAAAGCTATTGTAATGCCGACCCTGCTGTATGCACGATAAATTTGAATGGTATACAGACGTCATGCCAAAAAGCTGAACTATTTTCACATTGGCTGCATGAAGAAAACACAGAGGATAAGTTGGCAGGACATTCTCCTAGACAATGAGGTTTTCGCATTGGCAAGCATTACAAGGATCGAGACAATTCTGATGAATCATAGAAGAAATGGACCGCTTAATTCAGGCAAATGCGCCATGAAACTGGCAACAATGTCAAAAAATGTTGGCCCTTATTATATGTGACAATTATTTTCTTACGGTTCTACTTTGGAACTGATTGCCGTTTGACATCGAAATAGTTAAACTGACCGTTTGGCAACGATCTTCATTTTCATTAATCATTTCGAGATTCGGGACCAATTTCCATGATAGACAGGGAGAGACAGAGAGAGAGAGAGGGAGAGAGAGAAAAAAAGTGTGAGAGAGTGATTGAGAGAGAATGATGTAGAAAGAGAGGTAGCACATGATTCACCACGATCATAAGAATCCTGGGGAGACAGAGGACTTGTATCTTTTATTTTATGGCTATGTTTTTATTACAGCTTTGTTACCAATGATGCTGGCATTGCGTATGAAACGTCATTTGTATCTTACATGCGATTTCCATGAAAGCTAACTGCACACATAAACTATACCACCATGCTATTCATACAGTATCTTTAAAAGCGCAGGAGAGGTACGATGATTAAGCAGCTATTAGCTGTCCAAGCGAGAATGGGGACAGGCAGTTGAGTCGCAAAACTTAAACCAATCAGCATGCCCCGATCTTTGGGCATGTTTACAAAATTCGTTGATGCTGTGCTAAAGAAAATTGCCATTTTCTACATATCATTGTTCTCTAATCGACTATGGATATTCGAAATGTATTAAACAACTCCAGAATTACCTCTTATAATCATATTATCTAAGTTTGGGGTCATTTGTTTAAGTACTACGTTTTATGTTGGTGACATAATTCTCTACAATCATTATGTATGTCTGTATGCATTCGGTGTAATATCATGTCAGCACAATACTGTATAGTTCCGATTAAATACCAAGACACTGCTGTCGAATACTGGATATCTTTCATTGATTTTGATGCAACCAATACTTCAGAACGGCAAGGTCAGTTCCTTCTAAATATGTTCTTTTCTTATCCAAGTTGGGTTTTATGTAGGACAAATAATGCGTAGGAATTACTATTAACTTGGTGGCCTAAACGACATCCCACTCAAATCAGGATATAACTATATGTGTTTTGTGTATGAGCGCCCGTTGCCTTTAGTGTGGTAGCAAGTTTGTGTGCATAGTGAATGGATAATCTTACCCTTTAGAGATATATTAGTAACTTTGTATATATATGAAAGCACTCCTACATATTTCTTTCCTTTCACTAGATGTACGATAGTAATTAAATATGTTTCTATATACAGTATATGAGCAGTACAACACTATTCATGGCTGCTTCTGTTGATGTGTGTGCATGATCATTTCTACCCTTTCATGGATGGTTGTGTGTATGTGTTAGCATCCCATTGCTTTGTCGTTTATTAATAAGTGTGGGTTTGGGCAACCAAAACGGCATGTTCGTGAGTATGTGTTGTTCAAGTGGAGATTAGGTGCTGGTGAGTTTAAGCGGCGTGATGGTTAGTAAATGTTGGTGTGACTCAAAAGATGAATGTATGTTGCTCAGTCAAAAGTTTGCATTGGTTAGTAGACGTGGTTTGAACATTGCATTTCCCCTTTGTAAATACTGATGCTCATTTAACACATGGACATGTTCAACATTATCCTTTCCCTTCAGGTCAGAATGTCATACTAATGTTAAACATATGGTTCATGTTAAATTGTCGAGGGAGTGTTAGTTTTCAAACTAGAGGCGTAATGTTAGTTCCCATTGTCGCCCGAGCGTCATTGTTGTCGCCAGAGTGCTACTACTCCAATATGTATCAGTATGTCTATCTTAAAACTAACTACTTCAAATTCTCGTAAATATTCACTATATTTATGATGTACTATAACGTTGAAAACTTAGTGCGGCACACTTTTGGGTTGGCGAAAATTAAGAAATGTCCTTATTAAACTGTACCATAAAAAGCCTTTGATTCATATTTCAGCTTGATTGCGGCATGTTTTGCATGTTGATTCAGACAGTGCTAATTTTCGACGTTACTCTGGAAACATATCCTACTTTTTTGCTTAGTATGAAAGATCTGACTATTGATTGATATAATGGACCAAATGTATGCAACTTATGAATGGCAGTAATGACGAAATACGATGAACAAAAATGGATTAACAGCAGAAGGTGCATCAATGGTATTCCGCTTGTCCTCTTAAATTTATCCGTCAACAATGCGGTTATTTTATATTTCACACGGGTAATTTTGTAAGTATTTGTTTGATATCTAAGAACAGTTCGAAGCGCCATATACAAAGGAACTGTACAATAACTCAAAGCTAGAGTGAATTTTTAGTCTTAGAAGGTATGGGTGCGTTCAGCACACGGAGGAGAAAGAGAGAGAGAGAGAGTAAACCGATTTCAGCGCCTAGTTATCTAAGTTTCTTGTTAGGCATTGTGGATTGAAAAAAAGACATAGGAATCACTGAGATAGTAATGAGGCCAAATTGTTGACCCAATACCATCACATTTCAAAGTTCAAAATTTGTCTAATTTCTACCTGCTTTTAGCTACAAATACTGTCTGATCAATGAGATTCGAAGCCCTTTGCTTACTTCCAAAAACATTCTAAAATTTCGCTTTTTGGTATGGGCATAAGAAATATTGAAATGCTCATTTTGATCTTTTGATCTATTAAATATATTTAATTACTATTTGTATAACAACTATACTGCATTTGTCTGTATTACCATTTAAAAGAACATATACATCACTAATTTATTATTAAACCGGAATCAATGCATTTATATTTCCTTTTATAAATTACAATCATTCCTTCCTTTTCTCAATTAATGCATCTATTGTTTCAACCTGAAGAAAAACAAATGGCAGTGGAAAGGAATGTCCAGTCAGTTCATGTCATACGACTATAGTCAGCTTAAGATATTCGTTATCACTAACTGAGATGCAACTAAATGAGAAACGATTCATGTCATAAACTCAATCTACTTAACCTTGTTTTAGTAAGCTTCCATCTCTTGGACTTTCGCATCATTCAAAATTGTCTACACGAACTAAATATCATCACTTTTCACATGTAACGAATTTTTATATGGCTATATGCACAGAAAAATATAAATAATACCAAAATCAAAATCAGTGTATCGATCGATAACGGCGTTAACGTGAACAACACTCAATAGAAGGAAATTCTCTGAGTACATTATTTAGCATACTTTATATATTTTTGCCCACTGTCACAATAATCAAATCTCTTATTCTACCTAGATGCCGGTGGTCGAGAATTCTAACCCATTTACGAAGGAGTTGTTGTGTGCGGTCTATTTAATCCTTACAAAATATTTATAACTAAATAATTTATACTCATTATTCCCACTTTGAAAACAAAGACATATGGACAGCGTTCGTTTGCATACCAGGGCCCAGCAACGTCGAATGAATTGCCCACTGAACTTAGACACAAAGACACAGTGATCCCATTCAAGAGTGATCTCAAAACTCACTTATTTCGACTGCAAGAACAAACTTAAAGCCTAATAATGTTTCCTACCTTAAATATTTTCAGCATGTTTTTCATGTTTTCTAATTTCATGGTGTTTGTTTTTGTAATCATTTCATTAGTGATCCCATTCAAGAGTGCTCTCAAAACTCACTTATTTCGACTGCAAGAACAAACTTAAAGCCTAATAATGTTTCCTACCTTAAATATTTTCAGCATGTTTTTTATGTTTTCTAATTTCATGGTGTCTGTTTTTGTAATCATTTCTTTATATATGTTTTTTTTTTTTATCTTATAGGTGTTGTCTAATATTGTAAAGCGCTTAGAGCTTCTAAAGATGAGGCGCTATACAAAGTTCTAATTATTATTATTATTATTATTATAACTGCATTCTCTCTGATGAAAAGGTACACTCTGAATGTGTCCATGGTGATGAATAGAGTTCCAACACCCTTTGAATGAAGTGACAGCAAGGGAACCATCTGACATATTCAACGTAGGCTGAATATTTATTTAACCATTCACAGATTTCGATTTTTTCAAGCTTTACTCTGTCGACTTCGTCAGAGTACACAAATTCTACTGCAGCTAAAGCCTTGACAATAGGTCCGTCAAGATATGTTAACCCTTTCCCAGCAAACGTGTTCGATCTAATGGCCAAATCACAATACCTCAGCAGGTCTGCTCTCATCTGTGATGTTTCATAATAACCACTGGCTGATTCTGGAACGATCGGTTTTACAATCTTTCTGTGGTGTGGTTTGTGGAAAGCATCTGAGAGATGGACAGGCTTGCTATACTATTGATGATAACTTGCAGAGTCTGACACTTCCTTTTTATATTTGAGGTTAGCCTTAATGTACATTATTGTAATTAGGACGTCGCACCCTTTTCTAGTATACGATGTTATATACCGTCTTCAGTGAATTACTGAAGATTTGTAGTCGGCATTTTAAAGTCGCCAAGGATTGAATGATGCATCTTCACATAGCGTTGTGCGCAGGTACAAATCCCATCAATATTGGAGAGAGAATATGTATCCTTATCTTGGTTTGTCTCCAACACTGCTATACGGCTGTGTTAAAATATGTATATGTACTATATTAAATATTGTTCTAAATCTACCAAAATGCAAATAATATTTAGACCTAAAATTTCTATATTTGGATACTAATCCAACCCAGATGGCTACTTTATATTGTTTACTGACCTGATCCTGGAACTTAAGGCCACTTTCATAAGAAATGAGCAATATAGAATATTTGGTATCAAGAAGATAATTTAAACTGATTATCATGCAGTACAGGTGCTTACAAAAGATAGAAAGTAGTCGTTGTCGCTTATAACAACATTGGTAGGATATCTGAAGAAATATAGAAATGGTTTTAATAAAACACGTAGGTGGAAAGTTTAAATAACAAGAGGGTTTCTCGTCATAAAAGCAAAGTTCCATCCTTCAACATCCAGATGAAATACACCCGATAGCTGAACGCTGTTTGAGGAAGGAGGTGGGGCTGGTGGGTAATGTTTGAAACTACATCAAGGCTTTACATGTGTCATTTATTTTAGAAGAAATGAAAACATCCAGCCAAATAAGATAAGGAGCTGCAGCATAAACATAGAAGAAGACCCTATTTAATGTACGAACTGAATAATATACCTTTGGTGAAGACAGATGATAATTTTAGTCCATAATTTATCTTTTGGAGGACAAATAATTGCGCCATGCCCTTTACTAAAATGTGAAAAAGTGCTAATAATTACAATGAAAATTAATTTATTTCCGTGATACTAAACCAGACAAAATTCGTAGTTGTGATATTCAGTAAATGAAGGAAGTTAAAATGATGTATCAGAACCATCCAGTCACCAAAGAAGTCAAAGAAGCCCCTCTTCAGTATGATGTTCGCTGTTATGCTTACTGGTGCTTACCGTGGCTGTGACAAAAGGGTTGACATCAGGTACCGAATTGATGGCATTCCATTCAGTTGGAGGAGACTAAAGGCAAAATGTTAAAGACAGTGACTGTTCGTGAATCCCAAATCTGTGTCTGTTATGCAAAAATATGTATGGCAATGGTTACCAACCTCTTTTGGCCCCGACCCTACAATATATTCTTTCTGAGTCTCACGACTCCATTTCCACCTTCTGATAAGTTTTGCCACCCTAAAAAAAAATCCTGGCCAACCTCCAGAACGACTCGGGGTTGGGACCAATATTTGTAAAGACTAATTCGCTTCAGCTTGAAACAGTGTTACTCTCACAATCAGTATAAGTAGGACAGTGGTGCTAAACCAACCTACAACAGGAAAGCCTTATGTAGAACCTACCATCACAGTAAAATGGCTAAACTCTCGAGGTAGTGGATAAGTTCAACTAACTCAGCAGTACACTGTCAGGTGCAATTCACATCTATGATGAAAGCAACGCCGAAACGGCTAAAGTAACTGTGGTCTTTGGCAGACTATAAGCAAATTAGAAGAGCGCATAGGGATCAATCTGCAAACAAGCCTAAATGTCAACAAAGCTATTGTAATGCCGACCCTGCTGTATGCACGATAAATTTGAATGGTATACAGACGTCATGCCAAAAAGCTGAACTATTTTCACATTGGCTGCATGAAGAAAACACAGAGGATAAGTTGGCAGGACATTCTCCTAGACAATGAGGTTTTCGCATTTGCAAGCATTACAAGGATCGAGACAATTCTGATGAATCATAGAAGAAATGGACCGCTTAATTCAGGCAAATGCGCCATGAAACTGGCAACAATGTCAAAAAATGTTGGCCCTTATTATATGTGACAATTATTTTCTTACGGTTCTACTTTGGAACTGATTGCCGTTTGACATCGAAATAGTTAAACTGACCGTTTGGCAACGATCTTCATTTTCATTAATCATTTCGAGATTCGGGACCAATTTCCATGATAGACAGGGAGAGACAGAGAGAGAGAGAGGGAGAGAGAGAAAAAAAGTGTGAGAGAGTGATTGAGAGAGAATGATGTAGAAAGAGAGGTAGCACATGATTCACCACGATCATAAGAATCCTGGGGAGACAGAGGACTTGTATCTTTTATTTTATGGCTATGTTTTTATTACAGCTTTGTTACCAATGATGCTGGCATTGCGTATGAAACGTCATTTGTATCTTACATGCGATTTCCATGAAAGCTAACTGCACACATAAACTATACCACCATGCTATTCATACAGTATCTTTAAAAGCGCAGGAGAGGTACGATGATTAAGCAGCTATTAGCTGTCCAAGCGAGAATGGGGACAGGCAGTTGAGTCGCAAAACTTAAACCAATCAGCATGCCCCGATCTTTGGGCATGTTTACAAAATTCGTTGATGCTGTGCTAAAGAAAATTGCCATTTTCTACATATCATTGTTCTCTAATCGACTATGGATATTCGAAATGTATTAAACAACTCCAGAATTACCTCTTATAATCATATTATCTAAGTTTGGGGTCATTTGTTTAAGTACTACGTTTTATGTTGGTGACATAATTCTCTACAATCATTATGTATGTCTGTATGCATTCGGTGTAATATCATGTCAGCACAATACTGTATAGTTCCGATTAAATACCAAGACACTGCTGTCGAATACTGGATATCTTTCATTGATTTTGATGCAACCAATACTTCAGAACGGCAAGGTCAGTTCCTTCTAAATATGTTCTTTTCTTATCCAAGTTGGGTTTTATGTAGGACAAATAATGCGTAGGAATTACTATTAACTTGGTGGCCTAAACGACATCCCACTCAAATCAGGATATAACTATATGTGTTTTGTGTATGAGCGCCCGTTGCCTTTAGTGTGGTAGCAAGTTTGTGTGCATAGTGAATGGATAATCTTACCCTTTAGAGATATATTAGTAACTTTGTATATATATGAAAGCACTCCTACATATTTCTTTCCTTTCACTAGATGTACGATAGTAATTAAATATGTTTCTATATACAGTATATGAGCAGTACAACACTATTCATGGCTGCTTCTGTTGATGTGTGTGCATGATCATTTCTACCCTTTCATGGATGGTTGTGTGTATGTGTTAGCATCCCATTGCTTTGTCGTTTATTAATAAGTGTGGGTTTGGGCAACCAAAACGGCATGTTCGTGAGTATGTGTTGTTCAAGTGGAGATTAGGTGCTGGTGAGTTTAAGCGGCGTGATGGTTAGTAAATGTTGGTGTGACTCAAAAGATGAATGTATGTTGCTCAGTCAAAAGTTTGCATTGGTTAGTAGACGTGGTTTGAACATTGCATTTCCCCTTTGTAAATACTGATGCTCATTTAACACATGGACATGTTCAACATTATCCTTTCCCTTCAGGTCAGAATGTCATACTAATGTTAAACATATGGTTCATGTTAAATTGTCGAGGGAGTGTTAGTTTTCAAACTAGAGGCGTAATGTTAGTTCCCATTGTCGCCCGAGCGTCATTGTTGTCGCCAGAGTGCTACTACTCCAATATGTATCAGTATGTCTATCTTAAAACTAACTACTTCAAATTCTCGTAAATATTCACTATATTTATGATGTACTATAACGTTGAAAACTTAGTGCGGCACACTTTTGGGTTGGCGAAAATTAAGAAATGTCCTTATTAAACTGTACCATAAAAAGCCTTTGATTCATATTTCAGCTTGATTGCGGCATGTTTTGCATGTTGATTCAGACAGTGCTAATTTTCGACGTTACTCTGGAAACATATCCTACTTTTTTGCTTAGTATGAAAGATCTGACTATTGATTGATATAATGGACCAAATGTATGCAACTTATGAATGGCAGTAATGACGAAATACGATGAACAAAAATGGATTAACAGCAGAAGGTGCATCAATGGTATTCCGCTTGTCCTCTTAAATTTATCCGTCAACAATGCGGTTATTTTATATTTCACACGGGTAATTTTGTAAGTATTTGTTTGATATCTAAGAACAGTTCGAAGCGCCATATACAAAGGAACTGTACAATAACTCAAAGCTAGAGTGAATTTTTAGTCTTAGAAGGTATGGGTGCGTTCAGCACACGGAGGAGAAAGAGAGAGAGAGAGAGTAAACCGATTTCAGCGCCTAGTTATCTAAGTTTCTTGTTAGGCATTGTGGATTGAAAAAAAGACATAGGAATCACTGAGATAGTAATGAGGCCAAATTGTTGACCCAATACCATCACATTTCAAAGTTCAAAATTTGTCTAATTTCTACCTGCTTTTAGCTACAAATACTGTCTGATCAATGAGATTCGAAGCCCTTTGCTTACTTCCAAAAACATTCTAAAATTTCGCTTTTTGGTATGGGCATAAGAAATATTGAAATGCTCATTTTGATCTTTTGATCTATTAAATATATTTAATTACTATTTGTATAACAACTATACTGCATTTGTCTGTATTACCATTTAAAAGAACATATACATCACTAATTTATTATTAAACCGGAATCAATGCATTTATATTTCCTTTTATAAATTACAATCATTCCTTCCTTTTCTCAATTAATGCATCTATTGTTTCAACCTGAAGAAAAACAAATGGCAGTGGAAAGGAATGTCCAGTCAGTTCATGTCATACGACTATAGTCAGCTTAAGATATTCGTTATCACTAACTGAGATGCAACTAAATGAGAAACGATTCATGTCATAAACTCAATCTACTTAACCTTGTTTTAGTAAGCTTCCATCTCTTGGACTTTCGCATCATTCAAAATTGTCTACACGAACTAAATATCATCACTTTTCACATGTAACGAATTTTTATATGGCTATATGCACAGAAAAATATAAATAATACCAAAATCAAAATCAGTGTATCGATCGATAACGGCGTTAACGTGAACAACACTCAATAGAAGGAAATTCTCTGAGTACATTATTTAGCATACTTTATATATTTTTGCCCACTGTCACAATAATCAAATCTCTTATTCTACCTAGATGCCGGTGGTCGAGAATTCTAACCCATTTACGAAGGAGTTGTTGTGTGCGGTCTATTTAATCCTTACAAAATATTTATAACTAAATAATTTATACTCATTATTCCCACTTTGAAAACAAAGACATATGGACAGCGTTCGTTTGCATACCAGGGCCCAGCAACGTCGAATGAATTGCCCACTGAACTTAGACACAAAGACACAGTGATCCCATTCAAGAGTGATCTCAAAACTCACTTATTTCGACTGCAAGAACAAACTTAAAGCCTAATAATGTTTCCTACCTTAAATATTTTCAGCATGTTTTTCATGTTTTCTAATTTCATGGTGTTTGTTTTTGTAATCATTTCATTAGTGATCCCATTCAAGAGTGCTCTCAAAACTCACTTATTTCGACTGCAAGAACAAACTTAAAGCCTAATAATGTTTCCTACCTTAAATATTTTCAGCATGTTTTTTATGTTTTCTAATTTCATGGTGTCTGTTTTTGTAATCATTTCTTTATATATGTTTTTTTTTTTTATCTTATAGGTGTTGTCTAATATTGTAAAGCGCTTAGAGCTTCTAAAGATGAGGCGCTATACAAAGTTCTAATTATTATTATTATTATTATTATAACTGCATTCTCTCTGATGAAAAGGTACACTCTGAATGTGTCCATGGTGATGAATAGAGTTCCAACACCCTTTGAATGAAGTGACAGCAAGGGAACCATCTGACATATTCAACGTAGGCTGAATATTTATTTAACCATTCACAGATTTCGATTTTTTCAAGCTTTACTCTGTCGACTTCGTCAGAGTACACAAATTCTACTGCAGCTAAAGCCTTGACAATAGGTCCGTCAAGATATGTTAACCCTTTCCCAGCAAACGTGTTCGATCTAATGGCCAAATCACAATACCTCAGCAGGTCTGCTCTCATCTGTGATGTTTCATAATAACCACTGGCTGATTCTGGAACGATCGGTTTTACAATCTTTCTGTGGTGTGGTTTGTGGAAAGCATCTGAGAGATGGACAGGCTTGCTATACTATTGATGATAACTTGCAGAGTCTGACACTTCCTTTTTATATTTGAGGTTAGCCTTAATGTACATTATTGTAATTAGGACGTCGCACCCTTTTCTAGTATACGATGTTATATACCGTCTTCAGTGAATTACTGAAGATTTGTAGTCGGCATTTTAAAGTCGCCAAGGATTGAATGATGCATCTTCACATAGCGTTGTGCGCAGGTACAAATCCCATCAATATTGGAGAGAGAATATGTATCCTTATCTTGGTTTGTCTCCAACACTGCTATACGGCTGTGTTAAAATATGTATATGTACTATATTAAATATTGTTCTAAATCTACCAAAATGCAAATAATATTTAGACCTAAAATTTCTATATTTGGATACTAATCCAACCCAGATGGCTACTTTATATTGTTTACTGACCTGATCCTGGAACTTAAGGCCACTTTCATAAGAAATGAGCAATATAGAATATTTGGTATCAAGAAGATAATTTAAACTGATTATCATGCAGTACAGGTGCTTACAAAAGATAGAAAGTAGTCGTTGTCGCTTATAACAACATTGGTAGGATATCTGAAGAAATATAGAAATGGTTTTAATAAAACACGTAGGTGGAAAGTTTAAATAACAAGAGGGTTTCTCGTCATAAAAGCAAAGTTCCATCCTTCAACATCCAGATGAAATACACCCGATAGCTGAACGCTGTTTGAGGAAGGAGGTGGGGCTGGTGGGTAATGTTTGAAACTACATCAAGGCTTTACATGTGTCATTTATTTTAGAAGAAATGAAAACATCCAGCCAAATAAGATAAGGAGCTGCAGCATAAACATAGAAGAAGACCCTATTTAATGTACGAACTGAATAATATACCTTTGGTGAAGACAGATGATAATTTTAGTCCATAATTTATCTTTTGGAGGACAAATAATTGCGCCATGCCCTTTACTAAAATGTGAAAAAGTGCTAATAATTACAATGAAAATTAATTTATTTCCGTGATACTAAACCAGACAAAATTCGTAGTTGTGATATTCAGTAAATGAAGGAAGTTAAAATGATGTATCAGAACCATCCAGTCACCAAAGAAGTCAAAGAAGCCCCTCTTCAGTATGATGTTCGCTGTTATGCTTACTGGTGCTTACCGTGGCTGTGACAAAAGGGTTGACATCAGGTACCGAATTGATGGCATTCCATTCAGTTGGAGGAGACTAAAGGCAAAATGTTAAAGACAGTGACTGTTCGTGAATCCCAAATCTGTGTCTGTTATGCAAAAATATGTATGGCAATGGTTACCAACCTCTTTTGGCCCCGACCCTACAATATATTCTTTCTGAGTCTCACGACTCCATTTCCACCTTCTGATAAGTTTTGCCACCCTAAAAAAAAATCCTGGCCAACCTCCAGAACGACTCGGGGTTGGGACCAATATTTGTAAAGACTAATTCGCTTCAGCTTGAAACAGTGTTACTCTCACAATCAGTATAAGTAGGACAGTGGTGCTAAACCAACCTACAACAGGAAAGCCTTATGTAGAACCTACCATCACAGTAAAATGGCTAAACTCTCGAGGTAGTGGATAAGTTCAACTAACTCAGCAGTACACTGTCAGGTGCAATTCACATCTATGATGAAAGCAACGCCGAAACGGCTAAAGTAACTGTGGTCTTTGGCAGACTATAAGCAAATTAGAAGAGCGCATAGGGATCAATCTGCAAACAAGCCTAAATGTCAACAAAGCTATTGTAATGCCGACCCTGCTGTATGCACGATAAATTTGAATGGTATACAGACGTCATGCCAAAAAGCTGAACTATTTTCACATTGGCTGCATGAAGAAAACACAGAGGATAAGTTGGCAGGACATTCTCCTAGACAATGAGGTTTTCGCATTTGCAAGCATTACAAGGATCGAGACAATTCTGATGAATCATAGAAGAAATGGACCGCTTAATTCAGGCAAATGCGCCATGAAACTGGCAACAATGTCAAAAAATGTTGGCCCTTATTATATGTGACAATTATTTTCTTACGGTTCTACTTTGGAACTGATTGCCGTTTGACATCGAAATAGTTAAACTGACCGTTTGGCAACGATCTTCATTTTCATTAATCATTTCGAGATTCGGGACCAATTTCCATGATAGACAGGGAGAGACAGAGAGAGAGAGAGGGAGAGAGAGAAAAAAAGTGTGAGAGAGTGATTGAGAGAGAATGATGTAGAAAGAGAGGTAGCACATGATTCACCACGATCATAAGAATCCTGGGGAGACAGAGGACTTGTATCTTTTATTTTATGGCTATGTTTTTATTACAGCTTTGTTACCAATGATGCTGGCATTGCGTATGAAACGTCATTTGTATCTTACATGCGATTTCCATGAAAGCTAACTGCACACATAAACTATACCACCATGCTATTCATACAGTATCTTTAAAAGCGCAGGAGAGGTACGATGATTAAGCAGCTATTAGCTGTCCAAGCGAGAATGGGGACAGGCAGTTGAGTCGCAAAACTTAAACCAATCAGCATGCCCCGATCTTTGGGCATGTTTACAAAATTCGTTGATGCTGTGCTAAAGAAAATTGCCATTTTCTACATATCATTGTTCTCTAATCGACTATGGATATTCGAAATGTATTAAACAACTCCAGAATTACCTCTTATAATCATATTATCTAAGTTTGGGGTCATTTGTTTAAGTACTACGTTTTATGTTGGTGACATAATTCTCTACAATCATTATGTATGTCTGTATGCATTCGGTGTAATATCATGTCAGCACAATACTGTATAGTTCCGATTAAATACCAAGACACTGCTGTCGAATACTGGATATCTTTCATTGATTTTGATGCAACCAATACTTCAGAACGGCAAGGTCAGTTCCTTCTAAATATGTTCTTTTCTTATCCAAGTTGGGTTTTATGTAGGACAAATAATGCGTAGGAATTACTATTAACTTGGTGGCCTAAACGACATCCCACTCAAATCAGGATATAACTATATGTGTTGTGTGTATGAGCGCCCGTTGCCTTTAGTGTGGTAGCAAGTTTGTGTGCATAGTGAATGGATAATCTTACCCTTTAGAGATATATTAGTAACTTTGTATATATATGAAAGCACTCCTACATATTTCTTTCCTTTCACTAGATGTACGATAGTAATTAAATATGTTTCTATATACAGTATATGAGCAGTACAACACTATTCATGGCTGCTTCTGTTGATGTGTGTGCATGATCATTTCTACCCTTTCATGGATGGTTGTGTGTATGTGTTAGCATCCCATTGCTTTGTCGTTTATTAATAAGTGTGGGTTTGGGCAACCAAAACGGCATGTTCGTGAGTATGTGTTGTTCAAGTGGAGATTAGGTGCTGGTGAGTTTAAGCGGCGTGATGGTTAGTAAATGTTGGTGTGACTCAAAAGATGAATGTATGTTGCTCAGTCAAAAGTTTGCATTGGTTAGTAGACGTGGTTTGAACATTGCATTTCCCCTTTGTAAATACTGATGCTCATTTAACACATGGACATGTTCAACATTATCCTTTCCCTTCAGGTCAGAATGTCATACTAATGTTAAACATATGGTTCATGTTAAATTGTCGAGGGAGTGTTAGTTTTCAAACTAGAGGCGTAATGTTAGTTCCCATTGTCGCCCGAGCGTCATTGTTGTCGCCAGAGTGCTACTACTCCAATATGTATCAGTATGTCTATCTTAAAACTAACTACTTCAAATTCTCGTAAATATTCACTATATTTATGATGTACTATAACGTTGAAAACTTAGTGCGGCACACTTTTGGGTTGGCGAAAATTAAGAAATGTCCTTATTAAACTGTACCATAAAAAGCCTTTGATTCATATTTCAGCTTGATTGCGGCATGTTTTGCATGTTGATTCAGACAGTGCTAATTTTCGACGTTACTCTGGAAACATATCCTACTTTTTTGCTTAGTATGAAAGATCTGACTATTGATTGATATAATGGACCAAATGTATGCAACTTATGAATGGCAGTAATGACGAAATACGATGAACAAAAATGGATTAACAGCAGAAGGTGCATCAATGGTATTCCGCTTGTCCTCTTAAATTTATCCGTCAACAATGCGGTTATTTTATATTTCACACGGGTAATTTTGTAAGTATTTGTTTGATATCTAAGAACAGTTCGAAGCGCCATATACAAAGGAACTGTACAATAACTCAAAGCTAGAGTGAATTTTTAGTCTTAGAAGGTATGGGTGCGTTCAGCACACGGAGGAGAAAGAGAGAGAGAGAGAGTAAACCGATTTCAGCGCCTAGTTATCTAAGTTTCTTGTTAGGCATTGTGGATTGAAAAAAAGACATAGGAATCACTGAGATAGTAATGAGGCCAAATTGTTGACCCAATACCATCACATTTCAAAGTTCAAAATTTGTCTAATTTCTACCTGCTTTTAGCTACAAATACTGTCTGATCAATGAGATTCGAAGCCCTTTGCTTACTTCCAAAAACATTCTAAAATTTCGCTTTTTGGTATGGGCATAAGAAATATTGAAATGCTCATTTTGATCTTTTGATCTATTAAATATATTTAATTACTATTTGTATAACAACTATACTGCATTTGTCTGTATTACCATTTAAAAGAACATATACATCACTAATTTATTATTAAACCGGAATCAATGCATTTATATTTCCTTTTATAAATTACAATCATTCCTTCCTTTTCTCAATTAATGCATCTATTGTTTCAACCTGAAGAAAAACAAATGGCAGTGGAAAGGAATGTCCAGTCAGTTCATGTCATACGACTATAGTCAGCTTAAGATATTCGTTATCACTAACTGAGATGCAACTAAATGAGAAACGATTCATGTCATAAACTCAATCTACTTAACCTTGTTTTAGTAAGCTTCCATCTCTTGGACTTTCGCATCATTCAAAATTGTCTACACGAACTAAATATCATCACTTTTCACATGTAACGAATTTTTATATGGCTATATGCACAGAAAAATATAAATAATACCAAAATCAAAATCAGTGTATCGATCGATAACGGCGTTAACGTGAACAACACTCAATAGAAGGAAATTCTCTGAGTACATTATTTAGCATACTTTATATATTTTTGCCCACTGTCACAATAATCAAATCTCTTATTCTACCTAGATGCCGGTGGTCGAGAATTCTAACCCATTTACGAAGGAGTTGTTGTGTGCGGTCTATTTAATCCTTACAAAATATTTATAACTAAATAATTTATACTCATTATTCCCACTTTGAAAACAAAGACATATGGACAGCGTTCGTTTGCATACCAGGGCCCAGCAACGTCGAATGAATTGCCCACTGAACTTAGACACAAAGACACAGTGATCCCATTCAAGAGTGATCTCAAAACTCACTTATTTCGACTGCAAGAACAAACTTAAAGCCTAATAATGTTTCCTACCTTAAATATTTTCAGCATGTTTTTCATGTTTTCTAATTTCATGGTGTTTGTTTTTGTAATCATTTCATTAGTGATCCCATTCAAGAGTGCTCTCAAAACTCACTTATTTCGACTGCAAGAACAAACTTAAAGCCTAATAATGTTTCCTACCTTAAATATTTTCAGCATGTTTTTTATGTTTTCTAATTTCATGGTGTCTGTTTTTGTAATCATTTCTTTATATATGTTTTTTTTTTTTTTATCTTATAGGTGTTGTCTAATATTGTAAAGCGCTTAGAGCTTCTAAAGATGAGGCGCTATACAAAGTTCTAATTATTATTATTATTATTATTATAACTGCATTCTCTCTGATGAAAAGGTACACTCTGAATGTGTCCATGGTGATGAATAGAGTTCCAACACCCTTTGAATGAAGTGACAGCAAGGGAACCATCTGACATATTCAACGTAGGCTGAATATTTATTTAACCATTCACAGATTTCGATTTTTTTCAAGCTTTACTCTGTCGACTTCGTCAGAGTACACAAATTCTACTGCAGCTAAAGCCTTGACAATAGGTCCGTCAAGATATGTTAACCCTTTCCCAGCAAACGTGTTCGATCTAATGGCCAAATCACAATACCTCAGCAGGTCTGCTCTCATCTGTGATGTTTCATAATAACCACTGGCTGATTCTGGAACGATCGGTTTTACAATCTTTCTGTGGTGTGGTTTGTGGAAAGCATCTGAGAGATGGACAGGCTTGCTATACTATTGATGATAACTTGCAGAGTTTGACACTTCCTTTTTATATTTGAGGTTAGCCTTAATGTACATTATTGTAATTAGGACGTCGCACCCTTTTCTAGTATACGATGTTATATACCGTCTTCAGTGAATTACTGAAGATTTGTAGTCGGCATTTTAAAGTCGCCAAGGATTGAATGATGCATCTTCACATAGCGTTGTGCGCAGGTACAAATCCCATCAATATTGGAGAGAGAATATGTATCCTTATCTTGGTTTGTCTCCAACACTGCTATACGGCTGTGTTAAAATATGTATATGTACTATATTAAATATTGTTCTAAATCTACCAAAATGCAAATAATATTTAGACCTAAAATTTCTATATTTGGATACTAATCCAACCCAGATGGCTACTTTATATTGTTTACTGACCTGATCCTGGAACTTAAGGCCACTTTCATAAGAAATGAGCAATATAGAATATTTGGTATCAAGAAGATAATTTAAACTGATTATCATGCAGTACAGGTGCTTACAAAAGATAGAAAGTAGTCGTTGTCGCTTATAACAACATTGGTAGGATATCTGAAGAAATATAGAAATGGTTTTAATAAAACACGTAGGTGGAAAGTTTAAATAACAAGAGGGTTTCTCGTCATAAAAGCAAAGTTCCATCCTTCAACATCCAGATGAAATACACCCGATAGCTGAACGCTGTTTGAGGAAGGAGGTGGGGCTGGTGGGTAATGTTTGAAACTACATCAAGGCTTTACATGTGTCATTTATTTTAGAAGAAATGAAAACATCCAGCCAAATAAGATAAGGAGCTGCAGCATAAACATAGAAGAAGACCCTATTTAATGTACGAACTGAATAATATACCTTTGGTGAAGACAGATGATAATTTTAGTCCATAATTTATCTTTTGGAGGACAAATAATTGCGTCATGCCCTTTGCTGAAATGTGAAAAAGTGCTAATAATTACAATGAAAATTAATTTATTTCCGTGATACTAAACCAGACAAAATTCGTAGTTGTGATATTCAGTAAATGAAGGAAGTTAAAATGATGTATCAGAACCATCCAGTCACCAAAGAAGTCAAAGAAGCCCCTCTTCAGTATGATGTTCGCTGTTATGCTTACTGGTGCTTACCGTGGCTGTGACAAAAGGGTTGACATCAGGTACCGAATTGATGGCATTCCATTCAGTTGGAGGAGACTAAAGGCAAAATGTTAAAGACAGTGACTGTTCGTGAATCCCAAATCTGTGTCTGTTATGCAAAAATATGTATGGCAATGGTTACCAACCTCTTTTGGCCCCGACCCTACAATATATTCTTTCTGAGTCTCACGACTCCATTTCCACCTTCTGATAAGTTTTGCCACCCTAAAAAAAAATCCTGGCCAACCTCCAGAACGACTCGGGGTTGGGACCAATATTTGTAAAGACTAATTCGCTTCAGCTTGAAACAGTGTTACTCTCACAATCAGTATAAGTAGGACAGTGGTGCTAAACCAACCTACAACAGGAAAGCCTTATGTAGAACCTACCATCACAGTAAAATGGCTAAACTCTCGAGGTAGTGGATAAGTTCAACTAACTCAGCAGTACACTGTCAGGTGCAATTCACATCTATGATGAAAGCAACGCCGAAACGGCTAAAGTAAATGTGGTCTTTGGCAGACTATAAGCAAATTAGAAGAGCGCATAGGGATCAATCTGCAAACAAGCCTAAATGTCAACAAAGCTATTGTAATGCCGACCCTGCTGTATGCACGATAAATTTGAATGGTATACAGACGTCATGCCAAAAAGCTGAACTATTTTCACATTGGCTGCATGAAGAAAACACAGAGGATAAGTTGGCAGGACATTCTCCTAGACAATGAGGTTTTCGCATTGGCAAGCATTACAAGGATCGAGACAATTCTGATGAATCATAGAAGAAATGGACCGCTTAATTCAGGCAAATGCGCCATGAAACTGGCAACAATGTCAAAAAATGTTGGCCCTTATTATATGTGACAATTATTTTCTTACGGTTCTACTTTGGAACTGATTGCCGTTTGACATCGAAATAGTTAAACTGACCGTTTGGCAACGATCTTCATTTTCATTAATCATTTCGAGATTCGGGACCAATTTCCATGATAGACAGGGAGAGACAGAGAGAGAGAGAGGGAGAGAGAGAAAAAAAGTGTGAGAGAGTGATTGAGAGAGAATGATGTAGAAAGAGAGGTAGCACATGATTCACCACGATCATAAGAATCCTGGGGAGACAGAGGACTTGTATCTTTTATTTTATGGCTATGTTTTTATTACAGCTTTGTTACCAATGATGCTGGCATTGCGTATGAAACGTCATTTGTATCTTACATGCGATTTCCATGAAAGCTAACTGCACACATAAACTATACCACCATGCTATTCATACAGTATCTTTAAAAGCGCAGGAGAGGTACGATGATTAAGCAGCTATTAGCTGTCCAAGCGAGAATGGGGACAGGCAGTTGAGTCGCAAAACTTAAACCAATCAGCATGCCCCGATCTTTGGGCATGTTTACAAAATTCGTTGATGCTGTGCTAAAGAAAATTGCCATTTTCTACATATCATTGTTCTCTAATCGACTATGGATATTCGAAATGTATTAAACAACTCCAGAATTACCTCTTATAATCATATTATCTAAGTTTGGGGTCATTTGTTTAAGTACTACGTTTTATGTTGGTGACATAATTCTCTACAATCATTATGTATGTCTGTATGCATTCGGTGTAATATCATGTCAGCACAATACTGTATAGTTCCGATTAAATACCAAGACACTGCTGTCGAATACTGGATATCTTTCATTGATTTTGATGCAACCAATACTTCAGAACGGCAAGGTCAGTTCCTTCTAAATATGTTCTTTTCTTATCCAAGTTGGGTTTTATGTAGGACAAATAATGCGTAGGAATTACTATTAACTTGGTGGCCTAAACGACATCCCACTCAAATCAGGATATAACTATATGTGTTTTGTGTATGAGCGCCCGTTGCCTTTAGTGTGGTAGCAAGTTTGTGTGCATAGTGAATGGATAATCTTACCCTTTAGAGATATATTAGTAACTTTGTATATATATGAAAGCACTCCTACATATTTCTTTCCTTTCACTAGATGTACGATAGTAATTAAATATGTTTCTATATACAGTATATGAGCAGTACAACACTATTCATGGCTGCTTCTGTTGATGTGTGTGCATGATCATTTCTACCCTTTCATGGATGGTTGTGTGTATGTGTTAGCATCCCATTGCTTTGTCGTTTATTAATAAGTGTGGGTTTGGGCAACCAAAACGGCATGTTCGTGAGTATGTGTTGTTCAAGTGGAGATTAGGTGCTGGTGAGTTTAAGCGGCGTGATGGTTAGTAAATGTTGGTGTGACTCAAAAGATGAATGTATGTTGCTCAGTCAAAAGTTTGCATTGGTTAGTAGACGTGGTTTGAACATTGCATTTCCCCTTTGTAAATACTGATGCTCATTTAACACATGGACATGTTCAACATTATCCTTTCCCTTCAGGTCAGAATGTCATACTAATGTTAAACATATGGTTCATGTTAAATTGTCGAGGGAGTGTTAGTTTTCAAACTAGAGGCGTAATGTTAGTTCCCATTGTCGCCCGAGCGTCATTGTTGTCGCCAGAGTGCTACTACTCCAATATGTATCAGTATGTCTATCTTAAAACTAACTACTTCAAATTCTCGTAAATATTCACTATATTTATGATGTACTATAACGTTGAAAACTTAGTGCGGCACACTTTTGGGTTGGCGAAAATTAAGAAATGTCCTTATTAAACTGTACCATAAAAAGCCTTTGATTCATATTTCAGCTTGATTGCGGCATGTTTTGCATGTTGATTCAGACAGTGCTAATTTTCGACGTTACTCTGGAAACATATCCTACTTTTTTGCTTAGTATGAAAGATCTGACTATTGATTGATATAATGGACCAAATGTATGCAACTTATGAATGGCAGTAATGACGAAATACGATGAACAAAAATGGATTAACAGCAGAAGGTGCATCAATGGTATTCCGCTTGTCCTCTTAAATTTATCCGTCAACAATGCGGTTATTTTATATTTCACACGGGTAATTTTGTAAGTATTTGTTTGATATCTAAGAACAGTTCGAAGCGCCATATACAAAGGAACTGTACAATAACTCAAAGCTAGAGTGAATTTTTAGTCTTAGAAGGTATGGGTGCGTTCAGCACACGGAGGAGAAAGAGAGAGAGAGAGAGTAAACCGATTTCAGCGCCTAGTTATCTAAGTTTCTTGTTAGGCATTGTGGATTGAAAAAAAGACATAGGAATCACTGAGATAGTAATGAGGCCAAATTGTTGACCCAATACCATCACATTTCAAAGTTCAAAATTTGTCTAATTTCTACCTGCTTTTAGCTACAAATACTGTCTGATCAATGAGATTCGAAGCCCTTTGCTTACTTCCAAAAACATTCTAAAATTTCGCTTTTTGGTATGGGCATAAGAAATATTGAAATGCTCATTTTGATCTTTTGATCTATTAAATATATTTAATTACTATTTGTATAACAACTATACTGCATTTGTCTGTATTACCATTTAAAAGAACATATACATCACTAATTTATTATTAAACCGGAATCAATGCATTTATATTTCCTTTTATAAATTACAATCATTCCTTCCTTTTCTCAATTAATGCATCTATTGTTTCAACCTGAAGAAAAACAAATGGCAGTGGAAAGGAATGTCCAGTCAGTTCATGTCATACGACTATAGTCAGCTTAAGATATTCGTTATCACTAACTGAGATGCAACTAAATGAGAAACGATTCATGTCATAAACTCAATCTACTTAACCTTGTTTTAGTAAGCTTCCATCTCTTGGACTTTCGCATCATTCAAAATTGTCTACACGAACTAAATATCATCACTTTTCACATGTAACGAATTTTTATATGGCTATATGCACAGAAAAATATAAATAATACCAAAATCAAAATCAGTGTATCGATCGATAACGGCGTTAACGTGAACAACACTCAATAGAAGGAAATTCTCTGAGTACATTATTTAGCATACTTTATATATTTTTGCCCACTGTCACAATAATCAAATCTCTTATTCTACCTAGATGCCGGTGGTCGAGAATTCTAACCCATTTACGAAGGATTTGTTGTGTGCGGTCTATTTAATCCTTACAAAATATTTATAACTAAATAATTTATACTCATTATTCCCACTTTGAAAACAAAGACATATGGACAGCGTTCGTTTGCATACCAGGGCCCAGCAACGTCGAATGAATTGCCCACTGAACTTAGACACAAAGACACAGTGATCCCATTCAAGAGTGATCTCAAAACTCACTTATTTCGACTGCAAGAACAAACTTAAAGCCTAATAATGTTTCCTACCTTAAATATTTTCAGCATGTTTTTCATGTTTTCTAATTTCATGGTGTTTGTTTTTGTAATCATTTCATTAGTGATCCCATTCAAGAGTGCTCTCAAAACTCACTTATTTCGACTGCAAGAACAAACTTAAAGCCTAATAATGTTTCCTACCTTAAATATTTTCAGCATGTTTTTTATGTTTTCTAATTTCATGGTGTCTGTTTTTGTAATCATTTCTTTATATATGTTTTTTTTTTTTTTATCTTATAGGTGTTGTCTAATATTGTAAAGCGCTTAGAGCTTCTAAAGATGAGGCGCTATACAAAGTTCTAATTATTATTATTATTATTATTATAACTGCATTCTCTCTGATGAAAAGGTACACTCTGAATGTGTCCATGGTGATGAATAGAGTTCCAACACCCTTTGAGTGAAGTGACAGCAAGGGAACCATCTGACATATTCAACGTAGGCTGAATATTTATTTAACCATTCACAGATTTCGATTTTTTTCAAGCTTTACTCTGTCGACTTCGTCAGAGTACACAAATTCTACTGCAGCTAAAGCCTTGACAATAGGTCCGTCAAGATATGTTAACCCTTTCCCAGCAAACGTGTTCGATCTAATGGCCAAATCACAATACCTCAGCAGGTCTGCTCTCATCTGTGATGTTTCATAATAACCACTGGCTGATTCTGGAACGATCGGTTTTACAATCTTTCTGTGGTGTGGTTTGTGGAAAGCATCTGAGAGATGGACAGGCTTGCTATACTATTGATGATAACTTGCAGAGTTTGACACTTCCTTTTTATATTTGAGGTTAGCCTTAATGTACATTATTGTAATTAGGACGTCGCACCCTTTTCTAGTATACGATGTTATATACCGTCTTCAGTGAATTACTGAAGATTTGTAGTCGGCATTTTAAAGTCGCCAAGGATTGAATGATGCATCTTCACATAGCGTTGTGCGCAGGTACAAATCCCATCAATATTGGAGAGAGAATATGTATCCTTATCTTGGTTTGTCTCCAACACTGCTATACGGCTGTGTTAAAATATGTATATGTACTATATTAAATATTGTTCTAAATCTACCAAAATGCAAATAATATTTAGACCTAAAATTTCTATATTTGGATACTAATCCAACCCAGATGGCTACTTTATATTGTTTACTGACCTGATCCTGGAACTTAAGGCCACTTTCATAAGAAATGAGCAATATAGAATATTTGGTATCAAGAAGATAATTTAAACTGATTATCATGCAGTACAGGTGCTTACAAAAGATAGAAAGTAGTCGTTGTCGCTTATAACAACATTGGTAGGATATCTGAAGAAATATAGAAATGGTTTTAATAAAACACGTAGGTGGAAAGTTTAAATAACAAGAGGGTTTCTCGTCATAAAAGCAAAGTTCCATCCTTCAACATCCAGATGAAATACACCCGATAGCTGAACGCTGTTTGAGGAAGGAGGTGGGGCTGGTGGGTAATGTTTGAAACTACATCAAGGCTTTACATGTGTCATTTATTTTAGAAGAAATGAAAACATCCAGCCAAATAAGATAAGGAGCTGCAGCATAAACATAGAAGAAGACCCTATTTAATGTACGAACTGAATAATATACCTTTGGTGAAGACAGATGATAATTTTAGTCCATAATTTATCTTTTGGAGGACAAATAATTGCGTCATGCCCTTTACTGAAATGTGAAAAAGTGCTAATAATTACAATGAAAATTAATTTATTTCCGTGATACTAAACCAGACAAAATTCGTAGTTGTGATATTCAGTAAATGAAGGAAGTTAAAATGATGTATCAGAACCATCCAGTCACCAAAGAAGTCAAAGAAGCCCCTCTTCAGTATGATGTTCGCTGTTATGCTTACTGGTGCTTACCGTGGCTGTGACAAAAGGGTTGACATCAGGTACCGAATTGATGGCATTCCATTCAGTTGGAGGAGACTAAAGGCAAAATGTTAAAGACAGTGACTGTTCGTGAATCCCAAATCTGTGTCTGTTATGCAAAAATATGTATGGCAATGGTTACCAACCTCTTTTGGCCCCGACCCTACAATATATTCTTTCTGAGTCTCACGACTCCATTTCCACCTTCTGATAAGTTTTGCCACCCTAAAAAAAAATCCTGGCCAACCTCCAGAACGACTCGGGGTTGGGACCAATATTTGTAAAGACTAATTCGCTTCAGCTTGAAACAGTGTTACTCTCACAATCAGTATAAGTAGGACAGTGGTGCTAAACCAACCTACAACAGGAAAGCCTTATGTAGAACCTACCATCACAGTAAAATGGCTAAACTCTCGAGGTAGTGGATAAGTTCAACTAACTCAGCAGTACACTGTCAGGTGCAATTCACATCTATGATGAAAGCAACGCCGAAACGGCTAAAGTAAATGTGGTCTTTGGCAGACTATAAGCAAATTAGAAGAGCGCATAGGGATCAATCTGCAAACAAGCCTAAATGTCAACAAAGCTATTGTAATGCCGACCCTGCTGTATGCACGATAAATTTGAATGGTATACAGACGTCATGCCAAAAAGCTGAACTATTTTCACATTGGCTGCATGAAGAAAACACAGAGGATAAGTTGGCAGGACATTCTCCTAGACAATGAGGTTTTCGCATTGGCAAGCATTACAAGGATCGAGACAATTCTGATGAATCATAGAAGAAATGGACCGCTTAATTCAGGCAAATGCGCCATGAAACTGGCAACAATGTCAAAAAATGTTGGCCCTTATTATATGTGACAATTATTTTCTTACGGTTCTACTTTGGAACTGATTGCCGTTTGACATCGAAATAGTTAAACTGACCGTTTGGCAACGATCTTCATTTTCATTAATCATTTCGAGATTCGGGACCAATTTCCATGATAGACAGGGAGAGACAGAGAGAGAGAGAGGGAGAGAGAGAAAAAAAGTGTGAGAGAGTGATTGAGAGAGAATGATGTAGAAAGAGAGGTAGCACATGATTCACCACGATCATAAGAATCCTGGGGAGACAGAGGACTTGTATCTTTTATTTTATGGCTATGTTTTTATTACAGCTTTGTTACCAATGATGCTGGCATTGCGTATGAAACGTCATTTGTATCTTACATGCGATTTCCATGAAAGCTAACTGCACACATAAACTATACCACCATGCTATTCATACAGTATCTTTAAAAGCGCAGGAGAGGTACGATGATTAAGCAGCTATTAGCTGTCCAAGCGAGAATGGGGACAGGCAGTTGAGTCGCAAAACTTAAACCAATCAGCATGCCCCGATCTTTGGGCATGTTTACAAAATTCGTTGATGCTGTGCTAAAGAAAATTGCCATTTTCTACATATCATTGTTCTCTAATCGACTATGGATATTCGAAATGTATTAAACAACTCCAGAATTACCTCTTATAATCATATTATCTAAGTTTGGGGTCATTTGTTTAAGTACTACGTTTTATGTTGGTGACATAATTCTCTACAATCATTATGTATGTCTGTATGCATTCGGTGTAATATCATGTCAGCACAATACTGTATAGTTCCGATTAAATACCAAGACACTGCTGTCGAATACTGGATATCTTTCATTGATTTTGATGCAACCAATACTTCAGAACGGCAAGGTCAGTTCCTTCTAAATATGTTCTTTTCTTATCCAAGTTGGGTTTTATGTAGGACAAATAATGCGTAGGAATTACTATTAACTTGGTGGCCTAAACGACATCCCACTCAAATCAGGATATAACTATATGTGTTTTGTGTATGAGCGCCCGTTGCCTTTAGTGTGGTAGCAAGTTTGTGTGCATAGTGAATGGATAATCTTACCCTTTAGAGATATATTAGTAACTTTGTATATATATGAAAGCACTCCTACATATTTCTTTCCTTTCACTAGATGTACGATAGTAATTAAATATGTTTCTATATACAGTATATGAGCAGTACAACACTATTCATGGCTGCTTCTGTTGATGTGTGTGCATGATCATTTCTACCCTTTCATGGATGGTTGTGTGTATGTGTTAGCATCCCATTGCTTTGTCGTTTATTAATAAGTGTGGGTTTGGGCAACCAAAACGGCATGTTCGTGAGTATGTGTTGTTCAAGTGGAGATTAGGTGCTGGTGAGTTTAAGCGGCGTGATGGTTAGTAAATGTTGGTGTGACTCAAAAGATGAATGTATGTTGCTCAGTCAAAAGTTTGCATTGGTTAGTAGACGTGGTTTGAACATTGCATTTCCCCTTTGTAAATACTGATGCTCATTTAACACATGGACATGTTCAACATTATCCTTTCCCTTCAGGTCAGAATGTCATACTAATGTTAAACATATGGTTCATGTTAAATTGTCGAGGGAGTGTTAGTTTTCAAACTAGAGGCGTAATGTTAGTTCCCATTGTCGCCCGAGCGTCATTGTTGTCGCCAGAGTGCTACTACTCCAATATGTATCAGTATGTCTATCTTAAAACTAACTACTTCAAATTCTCGTAAATATTCACTATATTTATGATGTACTATAACGTTGAAAACTTAGTGCGGCACACTTTTGGGTTGGCGAAAATTAAGAAATGTCCTTATTAAACTGTACCATAAAAAGCCTTTGATTCATATTTCAGCTTGATTGCGGCATGTTTTGCATGTTGATTCAGACAGTGCTAATTTTCGACGTTACTCTGGAAACATATCCTACTTTTTTGCTTAGTATGAAAGATCTGACTATTGATTGATATAATGGACCAAATGTATGCAACTTATGAATGGCAGTAATGACGAAATACGATGAACAAAAATGGATTAACAGCAGAAGGTGCATCAATGGTATTCCGCTTGTCCTCTTAAATTTATCCGTCAACAATGCGGTTATTTTATATTTCACACGGGTAATTTTGTAAGTATTTGTTTGATATCTAAGAACAGTTCGAAGCGCCATATACAAAGGAACTGTACAATAACTCAAAGCTAGAGTGAATTTTTAGTCTTAGAAGGTATGGGTGCGTTCAGCACACGGAGGAGAAAGAGAGAGAGAGAGAGTAAACCGATTTCAGCGCCTAGTTATCTAAGTTTCTTGTTAGGCATTGTGGATTGAAAAAAAGACATAGGAATCACTGAGATAGTAATGAGGCCAAATTGTTGACCCAATACCATCACATTTCAAAGTTCAAAATTTGTCTAATTTCTACCTGCTTTTAGCTACAAATACTGTCTGATCAATGAGATTCGAAGCCCTTTGCTTACTTCCAAAAACATTCTAAAATTTCGCTTTTTGGTATGGGCATAAGAAATATTGAAATGCTCATTTTGATCTTTTGATCTATTAAATATATTTAATTACTATTTGTATAACAACTATACTGCATTTGTCTGTATTACCATTTAAAAGAACATATACATCACTAATTTATTATTAAACCGGAATCAATGCATTTATATTTCCTTTTATAAATTACAATCATTCCTTCCTTTTCTCAATTAATGCATCTATTGTTTCAACCTGAAGAAAAACAAATGGCAGTGGAAAGGAATGTCCAGTCAGTTCATGTCATACGACTATAGTCAGCTTAAGATATTCGTTATCACTAACTGAGATGCAACTAAATGAGAAACGATTCGTGTCATAAACTCAATCTACTTAACCTTGTTTTAGTAAGCTTCCATCTCTTGGACTTTCGCATCATTCAAAATTGTCTACACGAACTAAATATCATCACTTTTCACATGTAACGAATTTTTATATGGCTATATGCACAGAAAAATATAAATAATACCAAAATCAAAATCAGTGTATCGATCGATAACGGCGTTAACGTGAACAACACTCAATAGAAGGAAATTCTCTGAGTACATTATTTAGCATACTTTATATATTTTTGCCCACTGTCACAATAATCAAATCTCTTATTCTACCTAGATGCCGGTGGTCGAGAATTCTAACCCATTTACGAAGGAGTTGTTGTGTGCGGTCTATTTAATCCTTACAAAATATTTATAACTAAATAATTTATACTCATTATTCCCACTTTGAAAACAAAGACATATGGACAGCGTTCGTTTGCATACCAGGGCCCAGCAACGTCGAATGAATTGCCCACTGAACTTAGACACAAAGACACAGTGATCCCATTCAAGAGTGATCTCAAAACTCACTTATTTCGACTGCAAGAACAAACTTAAAGCCTAATAATGTTTCCTACCTTAAATATTTTCAGCATGTTTTTCATGTTTTCTAATTTCATGGTGTTTGTTTTTGTAATCATTTCATTAGTGATCCCATTCAAGAGTGCTCTCAAAACTCACTTATTTCGACTGCAAGAACAAACTTAAAGCCTAATAATGTTTCCTACCTTAAATATTTTCAGCATGTTTTTTATGTTTTCTAATTTCATGGTGTCTGTTTTTGTAATCATTTCATTATATATGTTTTTTTTTTTATCTTATAGGTGTTGTCTAATATTGTAAAGCGCTTAGAGCTTCTAAAGATGAGGCGCTATACAAAGATCTAATTATTATTATTATTATTATTATTATTATAACTGCATTCTCTCTGATGAAAAGGTACACTCTGAATGTGTCCATGGTGATGAATAGAGTTCCAACACCCTTTGAATGAAGTGACAGCAAGGGAACCATCTGACATATTCAACGTAGGCTGAATATTTATTTAACCATTCACAGATTTCGATTTTTTTCAAGCTTTACTCTGTCGACTTCGTCAGAGTACACAAATTCTACTGCAGCTAAAGCCTTGACAATAGGTCCGTCAAGATATGTTAACCCTTTCCCAGCAAACGTGTTCGATCTAATGGCCAAATCACAATACCTCAGCAGGTCTGCTCTCATCTGTGATGTTTCATAATAACCACTGGCTGATTCTGGAACGATCGGTTTTACAATCTTTCTGTGGTGTGGTTTGTGGAAAGCATCTGAGAGATGGACAGGCTTGCTATACTATTGATGATAACTTGCAGAGTTTGACACTTCCTTTTTATATTTGAGGTTAGCCTTAATGTACATTATTGTAATTAGGACGTCGCACCCTTTTCTAGTATACGATGTTATATACCGTCTTCAGTGAATTACTGAAGATTTGTAGTCGGCATTTTAAAGTCGCCAAGGATTGAATGATGCATCTTCACATAGCGTTGTGCGCAGGTACAAATCCCATCAATATTGGAGAGAGAATATGTATCCTTATCTTGGTTTGTCTCCAACACTGCTATACGGCTGTGTTAAAATATGTATATGTACTATATTAAATATTGTTCTAAATCTACCAAAATGCAAATAATATTTAGACCTAAAATTTCTATATTTGGATACTAATCCAACCCAGATGGCTACTTTATATTGTTTACTGACCTGATCCTGGAACTTAAGGCCACTTTCATAAGAAATGAGCAATATAGAATATTTGGTATCAAGAAGATAATTTAAACTGATTATCATGCAGTACAGGTGCTTACAAAAGATAGAAAGTAGTCGTTGTCGCTTATAACAACAGTGGTAGGATATCTGAAGAAATATAGAAATGGTTTTAATAAAACACGTAGGTGGAAAGTTTAAATAACAAGAGGGTTTCTCGTCATAAAAGCAAAGTTTCATCCTTCAACATCCAGATGAAATACACCCGATAGCTGAACGCTGTTTGAGGAAGGAGGTGGGGCTGGTGGGTAATGTTTGAAACTACATCAAGGCTTTACATGTGTCATTTATTTTAGAAGAAATGAAAACATCCAGCCAAATAAGATAAGGAGCTGCAGCATAAACATAGAAGAAGACCCTATTTAATGTACGAACTGAATAATATACCTTTGGTGAAGACAGATGATAATTTTAGTCCATAATTTATCTTTTGGAGGACAAATAATTGCGTCATGCCCTTTACTAAAATGTGAAAAAGTGCTAATAATTACAATGAAAATTAATTTATTTCCGTGATACTAAACCAGACAAAATTCGTAGTTGCGATATTCAGTAAATGAAGGAAGTTAAAATGATGTATCAGAACCATCCAGTCACCAAAGAAGTCAAAGAAGCCCCTCTTCAGTATGATGTTCGCTGTTATGCTTACTGGTGCTTACCGTGGCTGTGACAAAAGGGTTGACATCAGGTACCGAATTGATGGCATTCCATTCAGTTGGAGGAGACTAAAGGCAAAATGTTAAAGACAGTGACTGTTCGTGAATCCCAAATCTGTGTCTGTTATGCAAAAATATGTATGGCAATGGTTACCAACCTCTTTTGGCCCCGACCCTACAATATATTCTTTCTGAGTCTCACGACTCCATTTCCACCTTCTGATAAGTTTTGCCACCCTAAAAAAAAATCCTGGCCAACCTCCAGAACGACTCGGGGTTGGGACCAATATTTGTAAAGACTAATTCGCTTCAGCTTGAAACAGTGTTACTCTCACAATCAGTATAAGTAGGACAGTGGTGCTAAACCAACCTACAACAGGAAAGCCTTATGTAGAACCTACCATCACAGTAAAATGGCTAAACTCTCGAGGTAGTGGATAAGTTCAACTAACTCAGCAGTACACTGTCAGGTGCAATTCACATCTATGATGAAAGCAACGCCGAAACGGCTAAAGAAACTGTGGTCTTTGGCAGACTATAAGCAAATTAGAAGAGCGCATAGGGATCAATCTGCAAACAAGCCTAAATGTCAACAAAGCTATTGTAATGCCGACCCTGCTGTATGCACGATAAATTTGAATGGTATACAGACGTCATGCCAAAAAGCTGAACTTTTTTCACATTGGCTGCATGAAGAAAACACAGAGGATAAGTTGGCAGGACATTCTCCTAGACAATGAGGTTTTCGCATTGGCAAGCATTACAAGGATCGAGACAATTCTGATGAATCATAGAAGAAATGGACCGCTTAATTCAGGCAAATGCGCCATGAAACTGGCAACAATGTCAAAAAATGTTGGCCCTTATTATATGTGACAATTATTTTCTTACGGTTCTACTTTGGAACTGATTGCCGTTTGACATCGAAATAGTTAAACTGACCGTTTGGCAACGATCTTCATTTTCATTAATCATTTCGAGATTCGGGACCAATTTCCATGATAGACAGGGAGAGACAGAGAGAGAGAGAGAGAGAGAGAGAGAGAGAGAGAGAAAAAGTGTGAGAGAGTGATTGAGAGAGAATGATGTAGAAAGAGAGGTAGCACATGATTCACCACGATCATAAGAATCCTGGGGAGACAGAGGACTTGTATCTTTTATTTTATGGCTATGTTTTTATTACAACTTTGTTACCAATGATGCTGGCATTGCGTATGAAACGTCATTTGTATCTTACATGCGATTTCCATGAAAGCTAACTGCACACATAAACTATACCACCATGCTATTCATACAGTATCTTTAAAAGCGCAGGAGAGGTACGATGATTAAGCAGCTATTAGCTGTCCAAGCGAGAATGGGGACAGGCAGTTGAGTCGCAAAACTTAAACCAATCAGCATGCCCCGATCTTTGGGCATGTTTACAAAATTCGTTGATGCTGTGCTAAAGAAAATTGCCATTTTCTACATATCATTGTTCTCTAATCGACTATGGATACTCGAAATGTATTAAACAACTCCAGAATTACCTCTTATAATCATATTATCTAAGTTTGGGGTCATTTGTTTAAGTACTACGTTTTCTGTTGGTGACATAATTCTCTACAATCATTATGTATGTCTGTATGCATTCGGTGTAATAGCATGTCAGCACAATACTGTATAGTTCCGATTAAATACCAAGACACTGCTGTCGAATACTGGATATCTTTCATTGATTTTGATGCAACCAATACTTCAGAACGGCAAGGTCAGTTCCTTCTAAATATGTTCTTTTCTTATCCAAGGTGGGTTTTATGTAGGACAAATAATGCGTAGGAATTACTATTAACTTGGTGGCCTAAACGACATCCCACTCAAATCAGGATATAACTATATGTGTTGTGTGTATGAGCGCCCGTTGCCTTTAGTGTGGTAGCAAGTTTGTGTGCATAGTGAATGGATAATCTTACCCTTTAGAGATATATTAGTAACTTTGTATATATATGAAAGCACTCCTACATATTTCTTTCCTTTCACTAGATGTACGATAGTAATTAAATATGTTTCTATATACAGTATATGAGCAGTACAACACTATTCATGGCTGCTTCTGTTGATGTGTGTGCATGATCATTTCTACCCTTTCATGGATGGTTGTGTGTATGTGTTAGCATCCCATTGCTTTGTCGTTTATTAATAAGTTTGGGTTTGGGCAACCAAAACGGCATGTTCGTGAGTATGTGTTGTTCAAGTGGAGATTAGGTGCTGGTGAGTTTAAGCGGCGTGATGGTTAGTAAATGTTGGTGTGACTCAAAAGATGAATGTATGTTGCTCAGTCAAAAGTTTGCATTGGTTAGTAGACGTGGTTTGAACATTGCATTTCCCCTTTGTAAATACTGATGCTCATTTAACACATGGACATGTTCAACATTATCCTTTCCCTTCAGGTCAGAATGTCATACTAATGTTAAACATATGGTTCATGTTAAATTGTCGAGGGAGTGTTAGTTTTCAAACTAGAGGCGTAATGTTAGTTCCCATTGTCGCCCGAGCGTCATTGTTGTCGCCAGAGTGCTACTACTCCAATATGTATCAGTATGTCTATCTTAAAACTAACTACTTCAAATTCTCGTAAATATTCACTATATTTATGATGTACTATAACGTTGAAAACTTAGTGCGGCACACTTTTGGGTTGGCGAAAATTAAGAAATGTCCTTATTAAACTGTACCATAAAAAGCCTTTGATTCATATTTCAGCTTGATTGAGGCATGTTTTGCATGTTGATTCAGACAGTGCTAATTTTCGACGTTACTCTGGAAACATATCCTACTTTTTTGCTTAGTATGAAAGATCTGACTATTGATTGATATAATGGACCAAATGTATGCAACTTATGAATGGCAGTAATGACGAAATACGATGAACAAAAATGGATTAACAGCAGAAGGTGCATCAATGGTATTCCGCTTGTCCTCTTAAATTTATCCGTCAACAATGCGGTTATTTTATATTTCACACGGGTAATTTTGTAAGTATTTGTTTGATATCTAAGAACAGTTCGAAGCGCCATATACAAAGGAACTGTACAATAATTCAAAGCTAGAGTGAATTTTTAGTCTTAGAAGGTATGGGTGCGTTCAGCACACGGAGGAGAAAGAGAGAGAGAGAGAGTAAACCGATTTCAGCGCCTAGTTATCTAAGTTTCTTGTTAGGCATTGTGGATTGAAAAAAAGACATAGGAATCACTGAGATAGTAATGAGGCCAAATTGTTGACCCAATACCATCACATTTCAAAGTTCAAAATTTGTCTAATTTCTACCTGCTTTTAGCTACAAATACTGTCTGATCAATGAGATTCGAAGCCCTTTGCTTACTTCCAAAAACATTCTAAAATTTCGCTTTTTGGTATGGGCATAAGAAATATTGAAATGCTCATTTTGATCTTTTGATCTATTAAATATATTTAATTACTATTTGTATAACAACTATACTGCATTTGTCTGTATTACCATTTAAAAGAACATATACATCACTAATTTATTATTAAACCGGAATCAATGCATTTATATTTCCTTTTATAAATTACAATCATTCCTTCCTTTTCTCAATTAATGCATCTATTGTTTCAACCTGAAGAAAAACAAAAGGCAGTGGAAAGGAATGTCCAGTCAGTTCATGTCATACGACTATAGTCAGCTTAAGATATTCGTTATCACTAACTGAGATGCAACTAAATGAGAAACGATTCATGTCATAAACTCAATCTACTTAACCTTGTTTTAGTAAGCTTCCATCTCTTGGACTTTCGCATCATTCAAAATTGTCTACACGAACTAAATATCATCACTTTTCACATGTAACGAATTTTTATATGGCTATATGCACAGAAAAATATAAATAATACCAAAATCAAAATCAGTGTATCGATCGATAACGGCGTTAACGTGAACAACACTCAATAGAAGGAAATTCTCTGAGTACATTATTTAGCATACTTTATATATTTTTGCCCACTGTCACAATAATCAAATCTCTTATTCTACCTAGATGCCGGTGGTCGAGAATTCTAACCCATTTACGAAGGAGTTGTTGTGTGCGGTCTATTTAATCCTTACAAAATATTTATAACTAAATAATTTATACTCATTATTCCCACTTTGAAAACAAAGACATATGGACAGCGTTCGTTTGCATACCAGGGCCCAGCAACGTCGAATGAATTGCCCACTGAACTTAGACACAAAGACACAGTGATCCCATTCAAGAGTGATCTCAAAACTCACTTATTTCGACTGCAAGAACAAACTTAAAGCCTAATAATGTTTCCTACCTTAAATATTTTCAGCATGTTTTTCATGTTTTCTAATTTCATGGTGTTTGTTTTTGTAATCATTTCATTAGTGATCCCATTCAAGAGTGCTCTCAAAACTCACTTATTTCGACTGCAAGAACAAACTTAAAGCCTAATAATGTTTCCTACCTTAAATATTTTTAGCATGTTTTTTATGTTTTCTAATTTCATGGTGTCTGTTTTTGTAATCATTTCTTTATATATGTTTTTTTTTTTTATCTTATAGGTGTTGTCTAATATTTTAAAACGCTTAGAGCTTCTAAAGATGAGGCGCTATACAAAGTTCTAATTATTATTATTATTATTATTATAACTGCATTCTCTCTGATGAAAAGGTACACTCTGAATGTGTCCATGGTGATGAATAGAGTTCCAACACCCTTTGAATGAAGTGACAGCAAGGGAACCATCTGACATATTCAACGTAGGCTGAATATTTATTTAACCATTCACAGATTTCGATTTTTTTCAAGCTTTACTCTGTCGACTTCGTCAGAGTACACAAATTCTACTGCAGCTAAAGCCTTGACAATAGGTCCGTCAAGATATGTTAACCCTTTCCCAGCAAACGTGTTCGATCTAATGGCCAAATCACAATACCTCAGCAGGTCTGCTCTCATCTGTGATGTTTCATAATAACCACTGGCTGATTCTGGAACGATCGGTTTTACAATCTTTCTGTGGTGTGGTTTGTTGAAAGCATCTGAGAGATGGACAGGCTTGCTATACTATTGATGATAACTTGCAGAGTTTGACACTTCCTTTTTATATTTGAGGTTAGCCTTAATGTACATTATTGTAATTAGGACGTCGCACCCTTTTCTAGTATACGATGTTATATACCGTCTTCAGTGAATTACTGAAGATTTGTAGTCGGCATTTTAAAGTCGCCAAGGATTGAATGATGCATCTTCACATAGCGTTGTGCGCAGGTACAAATCCCATCAATATTGGAGAGAGAATATGTATCCTTATCTTGGTTTGTCTCCAACACTGCTATACGGCTGTGTTAAAATATGTATATGTACTATATTAAATATTGTTCTAAATCTACCAAAATGCAAATAATATTTAGACCTAAAATTTCTATATTTGGATACTAATCCAACCCAGATGGCTACTTTATATTGTTTACTGACCTGATCCTGGAACTTAAGGCCACTTTCATAAGAAATGAGCAATATAGAATATTTGGTATCAAGAAGATAATTTAAACTGATTATCATGCAGTACAGGTGCTTACAAAAGATAGAAAGTAGTCGTTGTCGCTTATAACAACATTGGTAGGATATCTGAAGAAATATAGAAATGGTTTTAATAAAACACGTAGGTGGAAAGTTTAAATAACAAGAGGGTTTCTCGTCATAAAAGCAAAGTTCCATCCTTCAACATCCAGATGAAATACACCCGATAGCTGAACGCTGTTTGAGGAAGGAGGTGGGGCTGGTGGGTAATGTTTGAAACTACATCAAGGCTTTACATGTGTCATTTATTTTAGAAGAAATGAAAACATCCAGCCAAATAAGATAAGGAGCTGCAGCATAAACATAGAAGAAGACCCTATTTAATGTACGAACTGAATAATATACCTTTGGTGAAGACAGATGATAATTTTAGTCCATAATTTATCTTTTGGAGGACAAATAATTGCGTCATGCCCTTTACTAAAATGTGAAAAAGTGCTAATAATTACAATGAAAATTAATTTATTTCCGTGATACTAAACCAGACAAAATTCGTAGTTGTGATATTCAGTAAATGAAGGAAGTTAAAATGATGTATCAGAACCATCCAGTCACCAAAGAAGTCAAAGAAGCCCCTCTTCAGTATGATGTTCGCTGTTATGCTTACTGGTGCTTACCGTGGCTGTGACAAAAGGGTTGACATCAGGTACCGAATTGATGGCATTCCATTCAGTTGGAGGAGACTAAAGGCAAAATGTTAAAGACAGTGACTGTTCGTGAATCCCAAATCTGTGTCTGTTATGCAAAAATATGTATGGCAATGGTTACCAACCTCTTTTGGCCCCGACCCTACAATATATTCTTTCTGAGTCTCACGACTCCATTTCCACCTTCTGATAAGTTTTGCCACCCTAAAAAAAAAATCCTGGCCAACCTCCAGAACGACTCGGGGTTGGGACCAATATTTGTAAAGACTAATTCGCTTCAGCTTGAAACAGTGTTACTCTCACAATCAGTATAAGTAGGACAGTGGTGCTAAACCAACCTACAACAGGAAAGCCTTATGTAGAACCTACCATCACAGTAAAATGGCTAAACTCTCGAGGTAGTGGATAAGTTCAACTAACTCAGCAGTACACTGTCAGGTGCAATTCACATCTATGATGAAAGCAACGCCGAAACGGCTAAAGTAAATGTGGTCTTTGGCAGACTATAAGCAAATTAGAAGAGCGCATAGGGATCAATCTGCAAACAAGCCTAAATGTCAACAAAGCTATTGTAATGCCGACCCTGCTGTATGCACGATAAATTTGAATGGTATACAGACGTCATGCCAAAAAGCTGAACTATTTTCACATTGGCTGCATGAAGAAAACACAGAGGATAAGTTGGCAGGACATTCTCCTAGACAATGAGGTTTTCGCATTGGCAAGCATTACAAGGATCGAGACAATTCTGATGAATCATAGAAGAAATGGACCGCTTAATTCAGGCAAATGCGCCATGAAACTGGCAACAATGTCAAAAAATGTTGGCCCTTATTATATGTGACAATTATTTTCTTACGGTTCTACTTTGGAACTGATTGCCGTTTGACATCGAAATAGTTAAACTGACCGTTTGGCAACGATCTTCATTTTCATTAATCATTTCGAGATTCGGGACCAATTTCCATGATAGACAGGGAGAGACAGAGAGAGAGAGAGAGAGAGAGAGAGAAAAAAAAGTGTGAGAGAGTGATTGAGAGAGAATGATGTAGAAAGAGAGGTAGCACATGATTCACCACGATCATAAGAATCCTGGGGAGACAGAGGACTTGTATCTTTTATTTTATGGCTATGTTTTTATTACAGCTTTGTTACCAATGATGCTGGCATTGCGTATGAAACGTCATTTGTATCTTACATGCGATTTCCATGAAAGCTAACTGCACACATAAACTATACCACCATGCTATTCATACAGTATCTTTAAAAGCGCAGGAGAGGTACGATGATTAAGCAGCTATTAGCTGTCCAAGCGAGAATGGGGACAGGCAGTTGAGTCGCAAAACTTAAACCAATCAGCATGCCCCGATCTTTGGGCATGTTTTCAAAATTCGTTGATGCTGTGCTAAAGAAAATTGCCATTTTCTACATATCATTGTTCTCTAATCGACTATGGATATTCGAAATGTATTAAACAACTCCAGAATTACCTCTTATAATCATATTATCTAAGTTTGGGGTCATTTGTTTAAGTACTACGTTTTATGTTGGTGACATAATTCTCTACAATCATTATGTATGTCTGTATGCATTCGGTGTAATATCATGTCAGCACAATACTGTATAGTTCCGATTAAATACCAAGACACTGCTGTCGAATACTGGATATCTTTCATTGATTTTGATGCAACCAATACTTCAGAACGGCAAGGTCAGTTCCTTCTAAATATGTTCTTTTCTTATCCAAGTTGGGTTTTATGTAGGACAAATAATGCGTAGGAATTACTATTAACTTGGTGGCCTAAACGACATCCCACTCAAATCAGGATATAACTATATGTGTTTTGTGTATGAGCGCCCGTTGCCTTTAGTGTGGTAGCAAGTTTGTGTGCATAGTGAATGGATAATCTTACCCTTTAGAGATATATTAGTAACTTTGTATATATATGAAAGCACTCCTACATATTTCTTTCCTTTCACTAGATGTACGATAGTAATTAAATATGTTTCTATATACAGTATATGAGCAGTACAACACTATTCATGGCTGCTTCTGTTGATGTGTGTGCATGATCATTTCTACCCTTTCATGGATGGTTGTGTGTATGTGTTAGCATCCCATTGCTTTGTCGTTTATTAATAAGTGTGGGTTTGGGCAACCAAAACGGCATGTTCGTGAGTATGTGTTGTTCAAGTGGAGATTAGGTGCTGGTGAGTTTAAGCGGCGTGATGGTTAGTAAATGTTGGTGTGACTCAAAAGATGAATGTATGTTGCTCAGTCAAAAGTTTGCATTGGTTAGTAGACGTGGTTTGAACATTGCATTTCCCCTTTGTAAATACTGATGCTCATTTAACACATGGACATGTTCAACATTATCCTTTCCCTTCAGGTCAGAATGTCATACTAATGTTAAACATATGGTTCATGTTAAATTGTCGAGGGAGTGTTAGTTTTCAAACTAGAGGCGTAATGTTAGTTCCCATTGTCGCCCGAGCGTCATTGTTGTCGCCAGAGTGCTACTACTCCAATATGTATCAGTATGTCTATCTTAAAACTAACTACTTCAAATTCTCGTAAATATTCACTATATTTATGATGTACTATAACGTTGAAAACTTAGTGCGGCACACTTTTGGGTTGGCGAAAATTAAGAAATGTCCTTATTAAACTGTACCATAAAAAGCCTTTGATTCATATTTCAGCTTGATTGCGGCATGTTTTGCATGTTGATTCAGACAGTGCTAATTTTCGACGTTACTCTGGAAACATATCCTACTTTTTTGCTTAGTATGAAAGATCTGACTATTGATTGATATAATGGACCAAATGTATGCAACTTATGAATGGCAGTAATGACGAAATACGATGAACAAAAATGGATTAACAGCAGAAGGTGCATCAATGGTATTCCGCTTGTCCTCTTAAATTTATCCGTCAACAATGCGGTTATTTTATATTTCACACGGGTAATTTTGTAAGTATTTGTTTGATATCTAAGAACAGTTCGAAGCGCCATATACAAAGGAACTGTACAATAACTCAAAGCTAGAGTGAATTTTTAGTCTTAGAAGGTATGGGTGCGTTCAGCACACGGAGGAGAAAGAGAGAGAGAGAGAGTAAACCGATTTCAGCGCCTAGTTATCTAAGTTTCTTGTTAGGCATTGTGGATTGAAAAAAAGACATAGGAATCACTGAGATAGTAATGAGGCCAAATTGTTGACCCAATACCATCACATTTCAAAGTTCAAAATTTGTCTAATTTCTACCTGCTTTTAGCTACAAATACTGTCTGATCAATGAGATTCGAAGCCCTTTGCTTACTTCCAAAAACATTCTAAAATTTCGCTTTTTGGTATGGGCATAAGAAATATTGAAATGCTCATTTTGATCTTTTGATCTATTAAATATATTTAATTACTATTTGTATAACAACTATACTGCATTTGTCTGTATTACCATTTAAAAGAACATATACATCACTAATTTATTATTAAACCGGAATCAATGCATTTATATTTCCTTTTATAAATTACAATCATTCCTTCCTTTTCTCAATTAATGCATCTATTGTTTCAACCTGAAGAAAAACAAATGGCAGTGGAAAGGAATGTCCAGTCAGTTCATGTCATACGACTATAGTCAGCTTAAGATATTCGTTATCACTAACTGAGATGCAACTAAATGAGAAACGATTCATGTCATAAACTCAATCTACTTAACCTTGTTTTAGTAAGCTTCCATCTCTTGGACTTTCGCATCATTCAAAATTGTCTACACGAACTAAATATCATCACTTTTCACATGTAACGAATTTTTATATGGCTATATGCACAGAAAAATATAAATAATACCAAAATCAAAATCAGTGTATCGATCGATAACGGCGTTAACGTGAACAACACTCAATAGAAGGAAATTCTCTGAGTACATTATTTAGCATACTTTATATATTTTTGCCCACTGTCACAATAATCAAATCTCTTATTCTACCTAGATGCCGGTGGTCGAGAATTCTAACCCATTTACGAAGGAGTTGTTGTGTGCGGTCTATTTAATCCTTACAAAATATTTATAACTAAATAATTTATACTCATTATTCCCACTTTGAAAACAAAGACATATGGACAGCGTTCGTTTGCATACCAGGGCCCAGCAACGTCGAATGAATTGCCCACTGAACTTAGACACAAAGACACAGTGATCCCATTCAAGAGTGATCTCAAAACTCACTTATTTCGACTGCAAGAACAAACTTAAAGCCTAATAATGTTTCCTACCTTAAATATTTTCAGCATGTTTTTCATGTTTTCTAATTTCATGGTGTTTGTTTTTGTAATCATTTCATTAGTGATCCCATTCAAGAGTGCTCTCAAAACTCACTTATTTCGACTGCAAGAACAAACTTAAAGCCTAATAATGTTTCCTACCTTAAATATTTTCAGCATGTTTTTTATGTTTTCTAATTTCATGGTGTCTGTTTTTGTAATCATTTCTTTATATATGTTTTTTTTTTTTTATCTTATAGGTGTTGTCTAATATTGTAAAGCGCTTAGAGCTTCTAAAGATGAGGCGCTATACAAAGTTCTAATTATTATTATTATTATTATTATAACTGCATTCTCTCTGATGAAAAGGTACACTCTGAATGTGTCCATGGTGATGAATAGAGTTCCAACACCCTTTGAATGAAGTGACAGCAAGGGAACCATCTGACATATTCAACGTAGGCTGAATATTTATTTAACCATTCACAGATTTCGATTTTTTCAAGCTTTACTCTGTCGACTTCGTCAGAGTACACAAATTCTACTGCAGCTAAAGCCTTGACAATAGGTCCGTCAAGATATGTTAACCCTTTCCCAGCAAACGTGTTCGATCTAATGGCCAAATCACAATACCTCAGCAGGTCTGCTCTCATCTGTGATGTTTCATAATAACCACTGGCTGATTCTGGAACGATCGGTTTTACAATCTTTCTGTGGTGTGGTTTGTGGAAAGCATCTGAGAGATGGACAGGCTTGCTATACTATTGATGATAACTTGCAGAGTCTGACACTTCCTTTTTATATTTGAGGTTAGCCTTAATGTACATTATTGTAATTAGGACGTCGCACCCTTTTCTAGTATACGATGTTATATACCGTCTTCAGTGAATTACTGAAGATTTGTAGTCGGCATTTTAAAGTCGCCAAGGATTGAATGATGCATCTTCACATAGCGTTGTGCGCAGGTACAAATCCCATCAATATTGGAGAGAGAATATGTATCCTTATCTTGGTTTGTCTCCAACACTGCTATACGGCTGTGTTAAAATATGTATATGTACTATATTAAATATTGTTCTAAATCTACCAAAATGCAAATAATATTTAGACCTAAAATTTCTATATTTGGATACTAATCCAACCCAGATGGCTACTTTATATTGTTTACTGACCTGATCCTGGAACTTAAGGCCACTTTCATAAGAAATGAGCAATATAGAATATTTGGTATCAAGAAGATAATTTAAACTGATTATCATGCAGTACAGGTGCTTACAAAAGATAGAAAGTAGTCGTTGTCGCTTATAACAACATTGGTAGGATATCTGAAGAAATATAGAAATGGTTTTAATAAAACACGTAGGTGGAAAGTTTAAATAACAAGAGGGTTTCTCGTCATAAAAGCAAAGTTCCATCCTTCAACATCCAGATGAAATACACCCGATAGCTGAACGCTGTTTGAGGAAGGAGGTGGGGCTGGTGGGTAATGTTTGAAACTACATCAAGGCTTTACATGTGTCATTTATTTTAGAAGAAATGAAAACATCCAGCCAAATAAGATAAGGAGCTGCAGCATAAACATAGAAGAAGACCCTATTTAATGTACGAACTGAATAATATACCTTTGGTGAAGACAGATGATAATTTTAGTCCATAATTTATCTTTTGGAGGACAAATAATTGCGCCATGCCCTTTACTAAAATGTGAAAAAGTGCTAATAATTACAATGAAAATTAATTTATTTCCGTGATACTAAACCAGACAAAATTCGTAGTTGTGATATTCAGTAAATGAAGGAAGTTAAAATGATGTATCAGAACCATCCAGTCACCAAAGAAGTCAAAGAAGCCCCTCTTCAGTATGATGTTCGCTGTTATGCTTACTGGTGCTTACCGTGGCTGTGACAAAAGGGTTGACATCAGGTATCGAATTGATGGCATTCCATTCAGTTGGAGGAGACTAAAGGCAAAATGTTAAAGACAGTGACTGTTCGTGAATCCCAAATCTGTGTCTGTTATGCAAAAATATGTATGGCAATGGTTACCAACCTCTTTTGGCCCCGACCCTACAATATATTCTTTCTGAGTCTCACGACTCCATTTCCACCTTCTGATAAGTTTTGCCACCCTAAAAAAAATCCTGGCCAACCTCCAGAACGACTCGGGGTTGGGACCAATATTTGTAAAGACTAATTCGCTTCAGCTTGAAACAGTGTTACTCTCACAATCAGTATAAGTAGGACAGTGGTGCTAAACCAACCTACAACAGGAAAGCCTTATGTAGAACCTACCATCACAGTAAAATGGCTAAACTCTCGAGGTAGTGGATAAGTTCAACTAACTCAGCAGTACACTGTCAGGTGCAATTCACATCTATGATGAAAGCAACGCCGAAACGGCTAAAGTAACTGTGGTCTTTGGCAGACTATAAGCAAATTAGAAGAGCGCATAGGGGATCAATCTGCAAACAAGCCTAAATGTCAACAAAGCTATTGTAATGCCGACCCTGCTGTATGCACGATAAATTTGAATGGTATACAGACGTCATGCCAAAAAGCTGAACTATTTTCACATTGGCTGCATGAAGAAAACACAGAGGATAAGTTGGCAGGACATTCTCCTAGACAATGAGGTTTTCGCATTGGCAAGCATTACAAGGATCGAGACAATTCTGATGAATCATAGAAGAAATGGACCGCTTAATTCAGGCAAATGCGCCATGAAACTGGCAACAATGTCAAAAAATGTTGGCCCTTATTATATGTGACAATTATTTTCTTACGGTTCTACTTTGGAACTGATTGCCGTTTGACATCGAAATAGTTAAACTGACCGTTTGGCAACGATCTTCATTTTCATTAATCATTTCGAGATTCGGGACCAATTTCCATGATAGACAGGGAGAGACAGAGAGAGAGAGAGGGAGAGAGAGAAAAAAAGTGTGAGAGAGTGATTGAGAGAGAATGATGTAGAAAGAGAGGTAGCACATGATTCACCACGATCATAAGAATCCTGGGGAGACAGAGGACTTGTATCTTTTATTTTATGGCTATGTTTTTATTACAGCTTTGTTACCAATGATGCTGGCATTGCGTATGAAACGTCATTTGTATCTTACATGCGATTTCCATGAAAGCTAACTGCACACATAAACTATACCACCATGCTATTCATACAGTATCTTTAAAAGCGCAGGAGAGGTACGATGATTAAGCAGCTATTAGCTGTCCAAGCGAGAATGGGGACAGGCAGTTGAGTCGCAAAACTTAAACCAATCAGCATGCCCCGATCTTTGGGCATGTTTACAAAATTCGTTGATGCTGTGCTAAAGAAAATTGCCATTTTCTACATATCATTGTTCTCTAATCGACTATGGATATTCGAAATGTATTAAACAACTCCAGAATTACCTCTTATAATCATATTATCTAAGTTTGGGGTCATTTGTTTAAGTACTACGTTTTATGTTGGTGACATAATTCTCTACAATCATTATGTATGTCTGTATGCATTCGGTGTAATATCATGTCAGCACAATACTGTATAGTTCCGATTAAATACCAAGACACTGCTGTCGAATACTGGATATCTTTCATTGATTTTGATGCAACCAATACTTCAGAACGGCAAGGTCAGTTCCTTCTAAATATGTTCTTTTCTTATCCAAGTTGGGTTTTATGTAGGACAAATAATGCGTAGGAATTACTATTAACTTGGTGGCCTAAACGACATCCCACTCAAATCAGGATATAACTATATGTGTTTTGTGTATGAGCGCCCGTTGCCTTTAGTGTGGTAGCAAGTTTGTGTGCATAGTGAATGGATAATCTTACCCTTTAGAGATATATTAGTAACTTTGTATATATATGAAAGCACTCCTACATATTTCTTTCCTTTCACTAGATGTACGATAGTAATTAAATATGTTTCTATATACAGTATATGAGCAGTACAACACTATTCATGGCTGCTTCTGTTGATGTGTGTGCATGATCATTTCTACCCTTTCATGGATGGTTGTGTGTATGTGTTAGCATCCCATTGCTTTGTCGTTTATTAATAAGTGTGGGTTTGGGCAACCAAAACGGCATGTTCGTGAGTATGTGTTGTTCAAGTGGAGATTAGGTGCTGGTGAGTTTAAGCGGCGTGATGGTTAGTAAATGTTGGTGTGACTCAAAAGATGAATGTATGTTGCTCAGTCAAAAGTTTGCATTGGTTAGTAGACGTGGTTTGAACATTGCATTTCCCCTTTGTAAATACTGATGCTCATTTAACACATGGACATGTTCAACATTATCCTTTCCCTTCAGGTCAGAATGTCATACTAATGTTAAACATATGGTTCATGTTAAATTGTCGAGGGAGTGTTAGTTTTCAAACTAGAGGCGTAATGTTAGTTCCCATTGTCGCCCGAGCGTCATTGTTGTCGCCAGAGTGCTACTACTCCAATATGTATCAGTATGTCTATCTTAAAACTAACTACTTCAAATTCTCGTAAATATTCACTATATTTATGATGTACTATAACGTTGAAAACTTAGTGCGGCACACTTTTGGGTTGGCGAAAATTAAGAAATGTCCTTATTAAACTGTACCATAAAAAGCCTTTGATTCATATTTCAGCTTGATTGCGGCATGTTTTGCATGTTGATTCAGACAGTGCTAATTTTCGACGTTACTCTGGAAACATATCCTACTTTTTTGCTTAGTATGAAAGATCTGACTATTGATTGATATAATGGACCAAATGTATGCAACTTATGAATGGCAGTAATGACGAAATACGATGAACAAAAATGGATTAACAGCAGAAGGTGCATCAATGGTATTCCGCTTGTCCTCTTAAATTTATCCGTCAACAATGCGGTTATTTTATATTTCACACGGGTAATTTTGTAAGTATTTGTTTGATATCTAAGAACAGTTCGAAGCGCCATATACAAAGGAACTGTACAATAACTCAAAGCTAGAGTGAATTTTTAGTCTTAGAAGGTATGGGTGCGTTCAGCACACGGAGGAGAAAGAGAGAGAGAGAGAGTAAACCGATTTCAGCGCCTAGTTATCTAAGTTTCTTGTTAGGCATTGTGGATTGAAAAAAAGACATAGGAATCACTGAGATAGTAATGAGGCCAAATTGTTGACCCAATACCATCACATTTCAAAGTTCAAAATTTGTCTAATTTCTACCTGCTTTTAGCTACAAATACTGTCTGATCAATGAGATTCGAAGCCCTTTGCTTACTTCCAAAAACATTCTAAAATTTCGCTTTTTGGTATGGGCATAAGAAATATTGAAATGCTCATTTTGATCTTTTGATCTATTAAATATATTTAATTACTATTTGTATAACAACTATACTGCATTTGTCTGTATTACCATTTAAAAGAACATATACATCACTAATTTATTATTAAACCGGAATCAATGCATTTATATTTCCTTTTATAAATTACAATCATTCCTTCCTTTTCTCAATTAATGCATCTATTGTTTCAACCTGAAGAAAAACAAATGGCAGTGGAAAGGAATGTCCAGTCAGTTCATGTCATACGACTATAGTCAGCTTAAGATATTCGTTATCACTAACTGAGATGCAACTAAATGAGAAACGATTCATGTCATAAACTCAATCTACTTAACCTTGTTTTAGTAAGCTTCCATCTCTTGGACTTTCGCATCATTCAAAATTGTCTACACGAACTAAATATCATCACTTTTCACATGTAACGAATTTTTATATGGCTATATGCACAGAAAAATATAAATAATACCAAAATCAAAATCAGTGTATCGATCGATAACGGCGTTAACGTGAACAACACTCAATAGAAGGAAATTCTCTGAGTACATTATTTAGCATACTTTATATATTTTTGCCCACTGTCACAATAATCAAATCTCTTATTCTACCTAGATGCCGGTGGTCGAGAATTCTAACCCATTTACGAAGGAGTTGTTGTGTGCGGTCTATTTAATCCTTACAAAATATTTATAACTAAATAATTTATACTCATTATTCCCACTTTGAAAACAAAGACATATGGACAGCGTTCGTTTGCATACCAGGGCCCAGCAACGTCGAATGAATTGCCCACTGAACTTAGACACAAAGACACAGTGATCCCATTCAAGAGTGATCTCAAAACTCACTTATTTCGACTGCAAGAACAAACTTAAAGCCTAATAATGTTTCCTACCTTAAATATTTTCAGCATGTTTTTCATGTTTTCTAATTTCATGGTGTTTGTTTTTGTAATCATTTCATTAGTGATCCCATTCAAGAGTGCTCTCAAAACTCACTTATTTCGACTGCAAGAACAAACTTAAAGCCTAATAATGTTTCCTACCTTAAATATTTTCAGCATGTTTTTATGTTTTCTAATTTCATGGTGTCTGTTTTTGTAATCATTTCATTATATATGTTTTTTTTTTATCTTATAGGTGTTGTCTAATATTGTAAAGCGCTTAGAGCTTCTAAAGATGAGGCGCTATACAAAGTTCTAATTATTATTATTATTATTATTATAACTGCATTCTCTCTGATGAAAAGGTACACTCTGAATGTGTCCATGGTGATGAATAGAGTTCCAACACCCTTTGAATGAAGTGACAGCAAGGGAACCATCTGACATATTCAACGTAGGCTGAATATTTATTTAACCATTCACAGATTTCGATTTTTTTCAAGCTTTACTCTGTCGACTTCGTCAGAGTACACAAATTCTACTGCAGCTAAAGCCTTGACAATAGGTCCGTCAAGATATGTTAACCCTTTCCCAGCAAACGTGTTCGATCTAATGGCCAAATCACAATACCTCAGCAGGTCTGCTCTCATCTGTGATGTTTCATAATAACCACTGGCTGATTCTGGAACGATCGGTTTTACAATCTTTCTGTGGTGTGGTTTGTGGAAAGCATCTGAGAGATGGACAGGCTTGCTATACTATTGATGATAACTTGCAGAGTTTGACACTTCCTTTTTATATTTGAGGTTAGCCTTAATGTACATTATTGTAATTAGGACGTCGCACCCTTTTCTAGTATACGATGTTATATACCGTCTTCAGTGAATTACTGAAGATTTGTAGTCGGCATTTTAAAGTCGCCAAGGATTGAATGATGCATCTTCACATAGCGTTGTGCGCAGGTACAAATCCCATCAATATTGGAGAGAGAATATGTATCCTTATCTTGGTTTGTCTCCAACACTGCTATACGGCTGTGTTAAAATATGTATATGTACTATATTAAATATTGTTCTAAATCTACCAAAATGCAAATAATATTTAGACCTAAAATTTCTATATTTGGATACTAATCCAACCCAGATGGCTACTTTATATTGTTTACTGACCTGATCCTGGAACTTAAGGCCACTTTCATAAGAAATGAGCAATATAGAATATTTGGTATCAAGAAGATAATTTAAACTGATTATCATGCAGTACAGGTGCTTACAAAAGATAGAAAGTAGTCGTTGTCGCTTATAACAACATTGGTAGGATATCTGAAGAAATATAGAAATGGTTTTAATAAAACACGTAGGTGGAAAGTTTAAATAACAAGAGGGTTTCTCGTCATAAAAGCAAAGTTCCATCCTTCAACATCCAGATGAAATACACCCGATAGCTGAACGCTGTTTGAGGAAGGAGGTGGGGCTGGTGGGTAATGTTTGAAACTACATCAAGGCTTTACATGTGTCATTTATTTTAGAAGAAATGAAAACATCCAGCCAAATAAGATAAGGAGCTGCAGCATAAACATAGAAGAAGACCATATTTAATGTACGAACTGAATAATATACCTTTGGTGAAGACAGATGATAATTTTAGTCCATAATTTATCTTTTGGAGGACAAATAATTGCGTCATGCCCTTTACTGAAATGTGAAAAAGTGCTAATAATTACAATGAAAATTAATTTATTTCCGTGATACTAAACCAGACAAAATTCGTAGTTGTGATATTCAGTAAATGAAGGAAGTTAAAATGATGTATCAGAACCATCCAGTCACCAAAGAAGTCAAAGAAGCCCCTCTTCAGTATGATGTTCGCTGTTATGCTTACTGGTGCTTACCGTGGCTGTGACAAAAGGGTTGACATCAGGTACCGAATTGATGGCATTCCATTCAGTTGGAGGAGACTAAAGGCAAAATGTTAAAGACAGTGACTGTTCGTGAATCCCAAATCTGTGTCTGTTATGCAAAAATATGTATGGCAATGGTTACCAACCTCTTTTGGCCCCGACCCTACAATATATTCTTTCTGAGTCTCACGACTCCATTTCCACCTTCTGATAAGTTTTGCCACCCTAAAAAAAAATCCTGGCCAACCTCCAGAACGACTCGGGGTTGGGACCAATATTTGTAAAGACTAATTCGCTTCAGCTTGAAACAGTGTTACTCTCACAATCAGTATAAGTAGGACAGTGGTGCTAAACCAACCTACAACAGGAAAGCCTTATGTAGAACCTACCATCACAGTAAAATGGCTAAACTCTCGAGGTAGTGGATAAGTTCAACTAACTCAGCAGTACACTGTCAGGTGCAATTCACATCTATGATGAAAGCAACGCCGAAACGGCTAAAGTAAATGTGGTCTTTGGCAGACTATAAGCAAATTAGAAGAGCGCATAGGGATCAATCTGCAAACAAGCCTAAATGTCAACAAAGCTATTGTAATGCCGACCCTGCTGTATGCACGATAAATTTGAATGGTATACAGACGTCATGCCAAAAAGCTGAACTATTTTCACATTGGCTGCATGAAGAAAACACAGAGGATAAGTTGGCAGGACATTCTCCTAGACAATGAGGTTTTCGCATTGGCAAGCATTACAAGGATCGAGACAATTCTGATGAATCATAGAAGAAATGGACCGCTTAATTCAGGCAAATGCGCCATGAAACTGGCAACAATGTCAAAAAATGTTGGCCCTTATTATATGTGACAATTATTTTCTTACGGTTCTACTTTGGAACTGATTGCCGTTTGACATCGAAATAGTTAAACTGACCGTTTGGCAACGATCTTCATTTTCATTAATCATTTCGAGATTCGGGACCAATTTCCATGATAGACAGGGAGAGACAGAGAGAGAGAGAGGGAGAGAGAGAAAAAAAGTGTGAGAGAGTGATTGAGAGAGAATAATGTAGAAAGAGAGGTAGCACATGATTCACCACGATCATAAGAATCCTGGGGAGACAGAGGACTTGTATCTTTTATTTTATGGCTATGTTTTTATTACAGCTTTGTTACCAATGATGCTGGCATTGCGTATGAAACGTCATTTGTATCTTACATGCGATTTCCATGAAAGCTAACTGCACACATAAACTATACCACCATGCTATTCATACAGTATCTTTAAAAGCGCAGGAGAGGTACGATGATTAAGCAGCTATTAGCTGTCCAAGCGAGAATGGGGACAGGCAGTTGAGTCGCAAAACTTAAACCAATCAGCATGCCCCGATCTTTGGGCATGTTTACAAAATTCGTTGATGCTGTGCTAAAGAAAATTGCCATTTTCTACATATCATTGTTCTCTAATCGACTATGGATATTCGAAATGTATTAAACAACTCCAGAATTACCTCTTATAATCATATTATCTAAGTTTGGGGTCATTTGTTTAAGTACTACGTTTTATGTTGGTGACATAATTCTCTACAATCATTATGTATGTCTGTATGCATTCGGTGTAATATCATGTCAGCACAATACTGTATAGTTCCGATTAAATACCAAGACACTGCTGTCGAATACTGGATATCTTTCATTGATTTTGATGCAACCAATACTTCAGAACGGCAAGGTCAGTTCCTTCTAAATATGTTCTTTTCTTATCCAAGTTGGGTTTTATGTAGGACAAATAATGCGTAGGAATTACTATTAACTTGGTGGCCTAAACGACATCCCACTCAAATCAGGATATAACTATATGTGTTTTGTGTATGAGCGCCCGTTGCCTTTAGTGTGGTAGCAAGTTTGTGTGCATAGTGAATGGATAATCTTACCCTTTAGAGATATATTAGTAACTTTGTATATATATGAAAGCACTCCTACATATTTCTTTCCTTTCACTAGATGTACGATAGTAATTAAATATGTTTCTATATACAGTATATGAGCAGTACAACACTATTCATGGCTGCTTCTGTTGATGTGTGTGCATGATCATTTCTACCCTTTCATGGATGGTTGTGTGTATGTGTTAGCATCCCATTGCTTTGTCGTTTATTAATAAGTGTGGGTTTGGGCAACCAAAACGGCATGTTCGTGAGTATGTGTTGTTCAAGTGGAGATTAGGTGCTGGTGAGTTTAAGCGGCGTGATGGTTAGTAAATGTTGGTGTGACTCAAAAGATGAATGTATGTTGCTCAGTCAAAAGTTTGCATTGGTTAGTAGACGTGGTTTGAACATTGCATTTCCCCTTTGTAAATACTGATGCTCATTTAACACATGGACATGTTCAACATTATCCTTTCCCTTCAGGTCAGAATGTCATACTAATGTTAAACATATGGTTCATGTTAAATTGTCGAGGGAGTGTTAGTTTTCAAACTAGAGGCGTAATGTTAGTTCCCATTGTCGCCCGAGCGTCATTGTTGTCGCCAGAGTGCTACTACTCCAATATGTATCAGTATGTCTATCTTAAAACTAACTACTTCAAATTCTCGTAAATATTCACTATATTTATGATGTACTATAACGTTGAAAACTTAGTGCGGCACACTTTTGGGTTGGCGAAAATTAAGAAATGTCCTTATTAAACTGTACCATAAAAAGCCTTTGATTCATATTTCAGCTTGATTGCGGCATGTTTTGCATGTTGATTCAGACAGTGCTAATTTTCGACGTTACTCTGGAAACATATCCTACTTTTTTGCTTAGTATGAAAGATCTGACTATTGATTGATATAATGGACCAAATGTATGCAACTTATGAATGGCAGTAATGACGAAATACGATGAACAAAAATGGATTAACAGCAGAAGGTGCATCAATGGTATTCCGCTTGTCCTCTTAAATTTATCCGTCAACAATGCGGTTATTTTATATTTCACACGGGTAATTTTGTAAGTATTTGTTTGATATCTAAGAACAGTTCGAAGCGCCATATACAAAGGAACTGTACAATAACTCAAAGCTAGAGTGAATTTTTAGTCTTAGAAGGTATGGGTGCGTTCAGCACACGGAGGAGAAAGAGAGAGAGAGAGAGTAAACCGATTTCAGCGCCTAGTTATCTAAGTTTCTTGTTAGGCATTGTGGATTGAAAAAAAGACATAGGAATCACTGAGATAGTAATGAGGCCAAATTGTTGACCCAATACCATCACATTTCAAAGTTCAAAATTTGTCTAATTTCTACCTGCTTTTAGCTACAAATACTGTCTGATCAATGAGATTCGAAGCCCTTTGCTTACTTCCAAAAACATTCTAAAATTTCGCTTTTTGGTATGGGCATAAGAAATATTGAAATGCTCATTTTGATCTTTTGATCTATTAAATATATTTAATTACTATTTGTATAACAACTATACTGCATTTGTCTGTATTACCATTTAAAAGAACATATACATCACTAATTTATTATTAAACCGGAATCAATGCATTTATATTTCCTTTTATAAATTACAATCATTCCTTCCTTTTCTCAATTAATGCATCTATTGTTTCAACCTGAAGAAAAACAAATGGCAGTGGAAAGGAATGTCCAGTCAGTTCATGTCATACGACTATAGTCAGCTTAAGATATTCGTTATCACTAACTGAGATGCAACTAAATGAGAAACGATTCGTGTCATAAACTCAATCTACTTAACCTTGTTTTAGTAAGCTTCCATCTCTTGGACTTTCGCATCATTCAAAATTGTCTACACGAACTAAATATCATCACTTTTCACATGTAACGAATTTTTATATGGCTATATGCACAGAAAAATATAAATAATACCAAAATCAAAATCAGTGTATCGATCGATAACGGCGTTAACGTGAACAACACTCAATAGAAGGAAATTCTCTGAGTACATTATTTAGCATACTTTATATATTTTTGCCCACTGTCACAATAATCAAATCTCTTATTCTACCTAGATGCCGGTGGTCGAGAATTCTAACCCATTTACGAAGGAGTTGTTGTGTGCGGTCTATTTAATCCTTACAAAATATTTATAACTAAATAATTTATACTCATTATTCCCACTTTGAAAACAAAGACATATGGACAGCGTTCGTTTGCATACCAGGGCCCAGCAACGTCGAATGAATTGCCCACTGAACTTAGACACAAAGACACAGTGATCCCATTCAAGAGTGATCTCAAAACTCACTTATTTCGACTGCAAGAACAAACTTAAAGCCTAATAATGTTTCCTACCTTAAATATTTTCAGCATGTTTTTCATGTTTTCTAATTTCATGGTGTTTGTTTTTGTAATCATTTCATTAGTGATCCCATTCAAGAGTGCTCTCAAAACTCACTTATTTCGACTGCAAGAACAAACTTAAAGCCTAATAATGTTTCCTACCTTAAATATTTTCAGCATGTTTTTTATGTTTTCTAATTTCATGGTGTCTGTTTTTGTAATCATTTCATTATATATGTTTTTTTTTTATCTTATAGGTGTTGTCTAATATTGTAAAGCGCTTAGAGCTTCTAAAGATGAGGCGCTATACAAAGTTCTAATTATTATTATTATTATTATTATTATTATAACTGCATTCTCTCTGATGAAAAGGTACACTCTGAATGTGTCCATGGTGATGAATAGAGTTCCAACACCCTTTGAATGAAGTGACAGCAAGGGAACCATCTGACATATTCAACGTAGGCTGAATATTTATTTAACCATTCACAGATTTCGATTTTTTTCAAGCTTTACTCTGTCGACTTCGTCAGAGTACACAAATTATACTGCAGCTAAAGCCTTGACAATAGGTCCGTCAAGATATGTTAACCCTTTCCCAGCAAACGTGTTCGATCTAATGGCCAAATCACAATACCTCAGCAGGTCTGCTCTCATCTGTGATGTTTCATAATAACCACTGGCTGATTCTGGAACGATCGGTTTTACAATCTTTCTGTGGTGTGGTTTGTGGAAAGCATCTGAGAGATGGACAGGCTTGCTATACTATTGATGATAACTTGCAGAGTTTGACACTTCCTTTTTATATTTGAGGTTAGCCTTAATGTACATTATTGTAATTAGGACGTCGCACCCTTTTCTAGTATACGATGTTATATACCGTCTTCAGTGAATTACTGAAGATTTGTAGTCGGCATTTTAAAGTCGCCAAGGATTGAATGATGCATCTTCACATAGCGTTGTGCGCAGGTACAAATCCCATCAATATTGGAGAGAGAATATGTATCCTTATCTTGGTTTGTCTCCAACACTGCTATACGGCTGTGTTAAAATATGTATATGTACTATATTAAATATTGTTCTAAATCTACCAAAATGCAAATAATATTTAGACCTAAAATTTCTATATTTGGATACTAATCCAACCCAGATGGCTACTTTATATTGTTTACTGACCTGATCCTGGAACTTAAGGCCACTTTCATAAGAAATGAGCAATATAGAATATTTGGTATCAAGAAGATAATTTAAACTGATTATCATGCAGTACAGGTGCTTACAAAAGATAGAAAGTAGTCGTTGTCGCTTATAACAACAGTGGTAGGATATCTGAAGAAATATAGAAATGGTTTTAATAAAACACGTAGGTGGAAAGTTTAAATAACAAGAGGGTTTCTCGTCATAAAAGCAAAGTTTCATCCTTCAACATCCAGATGAAATACACCCGATAGCTGAACGCTGTTTGAGGAAGGAGGTGGGGCTGGTGGGTAATGTTTGAAACTACATCAAGGCTTTACATGTGTCATTTATTTTAGAAGAAATGAAAACATCCAGCCAAATAAGATAAGGAGCTGCAGCATAAACATAGAAGAAGACCCTATTTAATGTACGAACTGAATAATATACCTTTGGTGAAGACAGATGATAATTTTAGTCCATAATTTATCTTTTGGAGGACAAATAATTGCGTCATGCCCTTTACTAAAATGTGAAAAAGTGCTAATAATTACAATGAAAATTAATTTATTTCCGTGATACTAAACCAGACAAAATTCGTAGTTGTGATATTCAGTAAATGAAGGAAGTTAAAATGATGTATCAGAACCATCCAGTCACCAAAGAAGTCAAAGAAGCCCCTCTTCAGTATGATGTTCGCTGTTATGCTTACTGGTGCTTACCGTGGCTGTGACAAAAGGGTTGACATCAGGTACCGAATTGATGGCATTCCATTCAGTTGGAGGAGACTAAAGGCAAAATGTTAAAGACAGTGACTGTTCGTGAATCCCAAATCTGTGTCTGTTATGCAAAAATATGTATGGCAATGGTTACCAACCTCTTTTGGCCCCGACCCTACAATATATTCTTTCTGAGTCTCACGACTCCATTTCCACCTTCTGATAAGTTTTGCCACCCTAAAAAAAAATCCTGGCCAACCTCCAGAACGACTCGGGGTTGGGACCAATATTTGTAAAGACTAATTCGCTTCAGCTTGAAACAGTGTTACTCTCACAATCAGTATAAGTAGGACAGTGGTGCTAAACCAACCTACAACAGGAAAGCCTTATGTAGAACCTACCATCACAGTAAAATGGCTAAACTCTCGAGGTAGTGGATAAGTTCAACTAACTCAGCAGTACACTGTCAGGTGCAATTCACATCTATGATGAAAGCAACGCCGAAACGGCTAAAGAAACTGTGGTCTTTGGCAGACTATAAGCAAATTAGAAGAGCGCATAGGGATCAATCTGCAAACAAGCCTAAATGTCAACAAAGCTATTGTAATGCCGACCCTGCTGTATGCACGATAAATTTGAATGGTATACAGACGTCATGCCAAAAAGCTGAACTTTTTTCACATTGGCTGCATGAAGAAAACACAGAGGATAAGTTGGCAGGACATTCTCCTAGACAATGAGGTTTTCGCATTGGCAAGCATTACAAGGATCGAGACAATTCTGATGAATCATAGAAGAAATGGACCGCTTAATTCAGGCAAATGCGCCATGAAACTGGCAAAAATGTCAAAAAATGTTGGCCCTTATTATATGTGACAATTATTTTCTTACGGTTCTACTTTGGAACTGATTGCCGTTTGACATCGAAATAGTTAAACTGACCGTTTGGCAACGATCTTCATTTTCATTAATCATTTCGAGATTCGGGACCAATTTCCATGATAGACAGGGAGAGACAGAGAGAGAGAGAGAGAGAGAGAGAGAGAGAGAGAGAGAGAGAGAAAAAGTGTGAGAGAGTGATTGAGAGAGAATGATGTAGAAAGAGAGGTAGCACATGATTCACCACGATCATAAGAATCCTGGGGAGACAGAGGACTTGTATCTTTTATTTTATGGCTATGTTTTTATTACAACTTTGTTACCAATGATGCTGGCATTGCGTATGAAACGTCATTTGTATCTTACATGCGATTTCCATGAAAGCTAACTGCACACATAAACTATACCACCATGCTATTCATACAGTATCTTTAAAAGCGCAGGAGAGGTACGATGATTAAGCAGCTATTAGCTGTCCAAGCGAGAATGGGGACAGGCAGTTGAGTCGCAAAACTTAAACCAATCAGCATGCCCCGATCTTTGGGCATGTTTACAAAATTCGTTGATGCTGTGCTAAAGAAAATTGCCATTTTCTACATATCATTGTTCTCTAATCGACTATGGATACTCGAAATGTATTAAACAACTCCAGAATTACCTCTTATAATCATATTATCTAAGTTTGGGGTCATTTGTTTAAGTACTACGTTTTCTGTTGGTGACATAATTCTCTACAATCATTATGTATGTCTGTATGCATTCGGTGTAATAGCATGTCAGCACAATACTGTATAGTTCCGATTAAATACCAAGACACTGCTGTCGAATACTGGATATCTTTCATTGATTTTGATGCAACCAATACTTCAGAACGGCAAGGTCAGTTCCTTCTAAATATGTTCTTTTCTTATCCAAGGTGGGTTTTATGTAGGACAAATAATGCGTAGGAATTACTATTAACTTGGTGGCCTAAACGACATCCCACTCAAATCAGGATATAACTATATGTGTTTTGTGTATGAGCGCCCGTTGCCTTTAGTGTGGTAGCAAGTTTGTGTGCATAGTGAATGGATAATCTTACCCTTTAGAGATATATTGGTAACTTTGGATATATATGAAAGCACTCCTACATATTTCTTTCCTTTCACTAGATGTACGATAGTAATAAAATGTGTTTCTATATACAGTATATGAGCAGTACAACACTATTCATGGCTGCTTCTGTTGATGTGTGTGCATGATCATTTCTACCCTTTCATGGATGGTTGTGTGTATGTGTTAGCATCCCATTGCTTTGTCGTTTATTAATAAGTTTGGGTTTGGGCAACCAAAACGGCATGTTCGTGAGTATGTGTTGTTCAAGTGGAGATTAGGTGCTGGTGAGTTTAAGCGGCGTGATGGTTAGTAAATGTTGGTGTGACTCAAAAGATGAATGTATGTTGCTCAGTCAAAAGTTTGCATTGGTTAGTAGACGTGGTTTGAACATTGCATTTCCCCTTTGTAAATACTGATGCTCATTTAACACATGGACATGTTCAACATTATCCTTTCCCTTCAGGTCAGAATGTCATACTAATGTTAAACATATGGTTCATGTTAAATTGTCGAGGGAGTGTTAGTTTTCAAACTAGAGGCGTAATGTTAGTTCCCATTGTCGCCCGAGCGTCATTGTTGTCGCCAGAGTGCTACTACTCCAATATGTATCAGTATGTCTATCTTAAAACTAACTACTTCAAATTCTCGTAAATATTCACTATATTTATGATGTACTATAACGTTGAAAACTTAGTGCGGCACACTTTTGGGTTGGCGAAAATTAAGAAATGTCCTTATTAAACTGTACCATAAAAAGCCTTTGATTCATATTTCAGCTTGATTGCGGCATGTTTTGCATGTTGATTCAGACAGTGCTAATTTTCGACGTTACTCTGGAAACATATCCTACTTTTTTGCTTAGTATGAAAGATCTGACTATTGATTGATATAATGGACCAAATGTATGCAACTTATGAATGGCAGTAATGACGAAATACGATGAACAAAAATGGATTAACAGCAGAAGGTGCATCAATGGTATTCCGCTTGTCCTCTTAAATTTATCCGTCAACAATGCGGTTATTTTATATTTCACACGGGTAATTTTGTAAGTATTTGTTTGATATCTAAGAACAGTTCGAAGCGCCATATACAAAGGAACTGTACAATAACTCAAAGCTAGAGTGAATTTTTAGTCTTAGAAGGTATGGGTGCGTTCAGCACACGGAGGAGAAAGAGAGAGAGAGAGAGTAAACCGATTTCAGCGCCTAGTTATCTAAGTTTCTTGTTAGGCATTGTGGATTGAAAAAAAGACATAGGAATCACTGAGATAGTAATGAGGCCAAATTGTTGACCCAATACCATCACATTTCAAAGTTCAAAATTTGTCTAATTTCTACCTGCTTTTAGCTACAAATACTGTCTGATCAATGAGATTCGAAGCCCTTTGCTTACTTCCAAAAACATTCTAAAATTTCGCTTTTTGGTATGGGCATAAGAAATATTGAAATGCTCATTTTGATCTTTTGATCTATTAAATATATTTAATTACTATTTGTATAACAACTATACTGCATTTGTCTGTATTACCATTTAAAAGAACATATACATCACTAATTTATTATTAAACCGGAATCAATGCATTTATATTTCCTTTTATAAATTACAATCATTCCTTCCTTTTCTCAATTAATGCATCTATTGTTTCAACCTGAAGAAAAACAAATGGCAGTGTAAAGGAATGTCCAGTCAGTTCATGTCATACGACTATAGTCAGCTTAAGATATTCGTTATCACTAACTGAGATGCAACTAAATGAGAAACGATTCATGTCATAAACTCAATCTACTTAACCTTGTTTTAGTAAGCTTCCATCTCTTGGACTTTCGCATCATTCCAAATTGTCTACACGCACTAAATATCATCACTTTTCACATGTAACGAATTTTTATATGGCTATATGCACAGAAAAATATAAATAATACCAAAATCAAAATCAGTGTATCGATCGATAACGGCGTTAACGTGAACAACACTCAATAGAAGGAAATTCTCTGAGTACATTATTTAGCATACTTTATATATTTTTGCCCACTGTCACAATAATCAAATCTCTTATTCTACCTAGATGCCGGTGGTCGAGAATTCTAACCCATTTACGAAGGAGTTGTTGTGTGCGGTCTATTTAATCCTTACAAAATATTTATAACTAAATAATTTATACTCATTATTCCCACTTTGAAAACAAAGACATATGGACAGCGTTCGTTTGCATACCAGGGCCCAGCAACGTCGAATGAATTGCCCACTGAACTTAGACACAAAGACACAGTGATCCCATTCAAGAGTGATCTCAAAACTCACTTATTTCGACTGCAAGAACAAACTTAAAGCCTAATAATGTTTCCTACCTTAAATATTTTCAGCATGTTTTTCATGTTTTCTAATTTCATGGTGTTTGTTTTTGTAATCATTTCATTAGTGATCCCATTCAAGAGTGCTCTCAAAACTCACTTATTTCGACTGCAAGAACAAACTTAAAGCCTAATAATGTTTCCTACCTTATACATTTTCAGCATGTTTTTTATGTTTTCTAATTTCATGGTGTCTGTTTTTGTAATCATTTCTTTATATATGTTTCTTTTTTATCTTATAGGTGTTGTCTAATATTGTAAAGCGCTTAGAGCTTCTAAAGATGAGGCGCTATACAAAGTTCTAATTATTATTATTATTATTATTATAACTGCATTCTCTCTGATGAAAAGGTACACTCTGAATGTGTCCATGGTGATGAATAGAGTTCCAACACCCTTTGAATGAAGTGACAGCAAGGGAACCATCTGACATATTCAACGTAGGCTGAATATTTATTTAACCATTCACAGATTTCGATTTTTTTCAAGCTTTACTCTGTCGACTTCGTCAGAGTACACAAATTATACTGCAGCTAAAGCCTTGACAATAGGTCCGTCAAGATATGTTAACCCTTTCCCAGCAAACGTGTTCGATCTAATGGCCAAATCACAATACCTCAGCAGGTCTGCTCTCATCTGTGATGTTTCATAATAACCACTGGCTGATTCTGGAACGATCGGTTTTACAATCTTTCTGTGGTGTGGTTTGTGGAAAGCATCTGAGAGATGGACAGGCTTGCTATACTATTGATGATAACTTGCAGAGTTTGACACTTCCTTTTTATACTTGAGGTTAGCCTTAATGTACATTATTGTAATTAGGACGTCGCACCCTTTTCTAGTATACGATGTTATATACCGTCTTCAGTGAATTACTGAAGATTTGTAGTCGGCATTTTAAAGTCGCCAAGGATTGAATGATGCATCTTCACATAGCGTTGTGCGCAGGTACAAATCCCATCAATATTGGAGAGAGAATATGTATCCTTATCTTGGTTTGTCTCCAACACTGCTATACGGCTGTGTTAAAATATGTATATGTACTATATTAAATATTGTTCTAAATCTACCAAAATGCAAATAATATTTAGACCTAAAATTTCTATATTTGGATACTAATCCAACCCAGATGGCTACTTTATATTGTTTACTGACCTGATCCTGGAACTTAAGGCCACTTTCATAAGAAATGAGCAATATAGAATATTTGGTATCAAGAAGATAATTTAAACTGATTATCATGCAGTACAGGTGCTTACAAAAGATAGAAAGTAGTCGTTGTCGCTTATAGCAACAGTGGTAGGATATCTGAAGAAATATAGAAATGGTTTTAATAAAACACGTAGGTGGAAAGTTTAAATAACAAGAGGGTTTCTCGTCATAAAAGCAAAGTTTCATCCTTCAACATCCAGATGAAATACACCCGATAGCTGAACGCTGTTTGAGGAAGGAGGTGGGGCTGGTGGGTAATGTTTGAAACTACATCAAGGCTTTACATGTGTCATTTATTTTAGAAGAAATGAAAACATCCAGCCAAATAAGATAAGGAGCTGCAGCATAAACATAGAAGAAGACCCTATTTAATGTACGAACTGAATAATATACCTTTGGTGAAGACAGATGATAATTTTAGTCCATAATTTATCTTTTGGAGGACAAATAATTGCGTCATGCCCTTTACTAAAATGTGAAAAAGTGCTAATAATTACAATGAAAATTAATTTATTTCCGTGATACTAAACCAGACAAAATTCGTAGTTGTGATATTCAGTAAATGAAGGAATTTAAAATGATGTATCAGAACCATCCAGTCACCAAAGAAGTCAAAGAAGCCCCTCTTCAGTATGATGTTCGCTGTTATGCTTACTGGTGCTTACCGTGGCTGTGACAAAAGGGTTGACATCAGGTACCGAATTGATGGCATTCCATTCAGTTGGAGGAGACTAAAGGCAAAATGTTAAAGACAGTGACTGTTCGTGAATCCCAAATCTGTGTCTGTTATGCAAAAATATGTATGGCAATGGTTACCAACCTCTTTTGGCCCCGACCCTACAATATATTCTTTCTGAGTCTCACGACTCCATTTCCACCTTCTGATAAGTTTTGCCACCCTAAAAAAAAATCCTGGCCAACCTCCAGAACGACTCGGGGTTGGGACCAATATTTGTAAAGACTAATTCGCTTCAGCTTGAAACAGTGTTACTCTCACAATCAGTATAAGTAGGACAGTGGTGCTAAACCAACCTACAACAGGAAAGCCTTATGTAGAACCTACCATCACAGTAAAATGGCTAAACTCTCGAGGTAGTGGATAAGTTCAACTAACTCAGCAGTACACTGTCAGGTGCAATTCACATCTATGATGAAAGCAACGCCGAAACGGCTAAAGTAAATGTGGTCTTTGGCAGACTATAAGCAAATTAGAAGAGCGCATAGGGATCAATCTGCAAACAAGCCTAAATGTCAACAAAGCTATTGTAATGCCGACCCTGCTGTATGCACGATAAATTTGAATGGTATACAGACGTCATGCCAAAAAGCTGAACTATTTTCACATTGGCTGCATGAAGAAAACACAGAGGATAAGTTGGCAGGACATTCTCCTAGACAATGAGGTTTTCGCATTGGCAAGCATTACAAGGATCGAGACAATTCTGATGAATCATAGAAGAAATGGACCGCTTAATTCAGGCAAATGCGCCATGAAACTGGCAACAATGTCAAAAAATGTTGGCCCTTATTATATGTGACAATTATTTTCTTACGGTTCTACTTTGGAACTGATTGCCGTTTGACATCGAAATAGTTAAACTGACCGTTTGGCAACGATCTTCATTTTCATTAATCATTTCGAGATTCGGGACCAATTTCCATGATAGACAGGGGGAGACAGAGAGAGAGAGAGAGAGAGAAAAAAAAAGTGTGAGAGAGTGACTGAGAGAGAATGATGTAGAAAGAGAGGTAGCACATGATTCACCACGATCATAAGAATCCTGGGGAGACAGAGGACTTGTATCTTTTATTTTATGGCTATGTTTTTATTACAACTTTGTTACCAATGATGCTGGCATTGCGTATGAAACGTCATTTGTATCTTACATGCGATTTCCATGAAAGCTAACTGCACACATAAACTATACCACCATGCTATTCATACAGTATCTTTAAAAGCGCAGGAGAGGTACGATGATTAAGCAGCTATTAGCTGTCCAAGCGAGAATGGGGACAGGCAGTTGAGTCGCAAAACTTAAACCAATCAGCATGCCCCGATCTTTGGGCATGTTTACAAAATTCGTTGATGCTGTGCTAAAGAAAATTGCCATTTTCTACATATCATTGTTCTCTAATCGACTATGGATACTCGAAATGTATTAAACAACTCCAGAATTACCTCTTATAATCATATTATCTAAGTTTGGGGTCATTTGTTTAAGTACTACGTTTTCTGTTGGTGACATAATTCTCTACAATCATTATGTATGTCTGTATGCATTCGGTGTAATAGCATGTCAGCACAATACTGTATAGTTCCGATTAAATACCAAGACACTGCTGTCGAATACTGGATATCTTTCATTGATTTTGATGCAACCAATACTTCAGAACGGCAAGGTCAGTTCCTTCTAAATATGTTCTTTTCTTATCCAAGGTGGGTTTTATGTAGGACAAATAATGCGTAGGAATTACTATTAACTTGGTGGCCTAAACGACATCCCACTCAAATCAGGATATAACTATATGTGTTTTGTGTATGAGCGCCCGTTGCCTTTAGTGTGGTAGCAAGTTTGTGTGCATAGTGAATGGATAATCTTACCCTTTAGAGATATATTAGTAACTTTGTATATATATGAAAGCACTCCTACATATTTCTTTCCTTTCACTAGCTGTACGATAGTAATTAAATATGTTTCTATATACAGTATATGAGCAGTACAACACTCTTCATGGCTGCTTCTGTTGATGTGTGTGCATGATCATTTCTACCCTTTCATGGATGGTTGTGTGTATGTGTTAGCATCCCATTGCTTTGTCGTTTATTAATAAGTTTGGGTTTGGGCAACCAAAACGGCATGTTCGTGAGTATGTGTTGTTCAAGTGGAGATTAGGTGCTGGTGAGTTTAAGCGGCGTGATGGTTAGTAAATGTTGGTGTGACTCAAAAGATGAATGTATGTTGCTCAGTCAAAAGTTTGCATTGGTTAGTAGACGTGGTTTGAACATTGCATTTCCCCTTTGTAAATACTGATGCTCATTTAACACATGGACATGTTCAACATTATCCTTTCCCTTCAGGTCAGAATGTCATACTAATGTTAAACATATGGTTCATGTTAAATTGTCGAGGGAGTGTTAGTTTTCAAACTAGAGGCGTAATGTTAGTTCCCATTGTCGCCCGAGCGTCATTGTTGTCGCCAGAGTGCTACTACTCCAATATTTATCAGTATGTCTATCTTAAAACTAACTACTTCAAATTCTCGTAAATATTCACTATATTTATGATGTACTATAACGTTGAAAACTTAGTGCGGCACACTTTTGGGTTGGCGAAAATTAAGAAATGTCCTTATTAAACTGTACCATAAAAAGCCTTTGATTCATATTTCAGCTTGATTGCGGCATGTTTTGCATGTTGATTCAGACAGTGCTAATTTTCGACGTTACTCTGGAAACATATCCTACTTTTTTGCTTAGTATGAAAGATCTGACTATTGATTGATATAATGGACCAAATGTATGCAACTTATGAATGGCAGTAATGACGAAATACGATGAACAAAAATGGTTTAACAGCAGAAGGTGCATCAATGGTATTCCGCTTGTCCTCTTAAATTTATCCGTCAACAATGCGGTTATTTTATATTTCACACGGGTAATTTTGTAAGTATTTGTTTGATATCTAAGAACAGTTCGAAGCGCCATATACAAAGGAACTGTACAATAACTCAAAGCTAGAGTGAATTTTTAGTCTTAGAAGGTGTGGGTGCGTTCAGCACACGGAGGAGAAAGAGAGAGAGAGAGAGTAAACCGATTTCAGCGCCTAGTTATCTAAGTTTCTTGTTAGGCATTGTGGATTGAAAAAAAGACATAGGAATCACTGAGATAGTAATGAGGCCAAATTGTTGACCCAATACCATCACATTTCAAAGTTCAAAATTTGTCTAATTTCTACCTGCTTTTAGCTACAAATACTGTCTGATCAATGAGATTAGAAGCCCTTTGCTTACTTCCAAAAACATTCTAAAATTTCGCTTTTTGGTATGGGCATAAGAAATATTGAAATGCTCATTTTGATCTTTTGATCTATTAAATATATTTAATTACTATTTGTATAACAACTATACTGCATTTGTCTGTATTACCATTTAAAAGAACATATACATCACTAATTTATTATTAAACCGGAATCAATGCATTTATATTTCCTTTTATAAATTACAATCATTCCTTCCTTTTCTCAATTAATGCATCTATTGTTTCAACCTGAAGAAAAACAAATGGCAGTGTAAAGGAATGTCCAGTCAGTTCATGTCATACGACTATAGTCAGCTTAAGATATTCGTTATCACTAACTGAGATGCAACTAAATGAGAAACGATTCATGTCATAAACTCAATCTACTTAATCTTGTTTTAGTAAGCTTCCATCTCTTGGACTTTCGCATCATTCCAAATTGTCTACACGAACTAAATATCATCACTTTTCACATGTAACGAATTTTTATATGGCTATATGCACAGAAAAATATAAATAATACCAAAATCAAAATCAGTGTATCGATCGATAACGGCGTTAACGTGAACAACACTCAACAGAAGGAAATTCTCTGAGTACATTATTTAGCATACTTTATATATTTTTGCCCACTGTCACAATAATCAAATCTCTTATTCTACCTAGATGCCGGTGGTCGAGAATTCTAACCCATTTACGAAGGAGTTGTTGTGTGCGGTCTATTTAATCCTTACAAAATATTTATAACTAAATAATTTATACTCATTATTCCCACTTTGAAAACAAAGACATATGGACAGCGTTCGTTTGCATACCAGGGCAAAGCAACGTCGAATGAATTGCCCACTGAACTTAGACACAAAGACACAGTGATCCCATTCAAGAGTGATCTCAAAACTCACTTATTTCGACTGCAAGAACAAACTTAAAGCCTAATAATGTTTCCTACCTTAAATATTTTCAGCATGTTTTTCATGTTTTCTAATTTCATGGTGTTTGTTTTTGTAATCATTTCATTAGTGATCCCATTCAAGAGTGCTCTCAAAACTCACTTATTTCGACTGCAAGAACAAACTTAAAGCCTAATGATGTTTCCTACCTTAAATATTTTCAGCATGTTTTTTATGTTTTCTAATTTCATGGTGTCTGTTTTTGCAATCATTTCTTTATATATGTTTTTTTTTTTTTATCTTATAGGTGTTGTCTAATATTGTAAAGCGCTTAGAGCTTCTAAAGATGAGGCGCTATACAAAGTTCTAATTATTATTATTATTATTATTATAACTGTATTCTCTCTGACGAAAAGGTACACTCTGAATGTGTCCATGGTGATGAATAGAGTTCCAACACCCTTTGAATGAAGTGACAGCAAGGGAACCATCTGACATATTCAACGTAGGCTGAATATTTATTTAACCATTCACAGATTTCGATTTTTTTCAAGCTTTACTCTGTCGACTTCGTCAGAGTACACAAATTCTACTGCAACTAAAGCCTTGACAATAGGTCCGTCAAGATATGTTAACCCTTTCCCAGCAAACGTGTTCGATCTAATGGCCAAATCACAATACCTCAGCAGGTCTGCTCTCATCTGTGATGTTTCATAATAACCACTGGCTGATTCTGGAACGATCGGTTTTACAATCTTTCTGTGGTGTGGTTTGTGGAAAGCATCTGAGAGATGGACAGGCTTGCTATACTATTGATGATAACTTGCAGAGTTTGACACTTCCTTTTTATACTTGAGGTTAGCCTTAATGTACATTATTGTAATTAGGACGTCGCACCCTTTTCTAGTATACGATGTTATATACCGTCTTCAGTGAATTACTGAAGATTTATAGTCGGCATTTTAAAGTCGCCAAGGATTGAATGATGCATCTTCACATAGCGTTGTGCGCAGGTACAAATCCCATCAATATTGGAGAGAGAATATGTATCCTTATCTTGGTTTGTCTCCAACACTGCTATACGGCTGTGTTAAAATATGTATATGTACTGTATTAAATATTGTTCTAAATCTACCAAAATGCAAATAATATTTAGACCTAAAATTTCTATATTTGGATACTAATCCAACCCAGATGGCTACTTTATATTGTTTACTGACCTGATCCTGGAACTTAAGGCCACTTTCATAAGAAATGAGCAATATAGAATATTTGGTATCAAGAAGATAATTTAAACTGATTATCATGCAGTACAGGTGCTTACAAAAGATAGAAAGTAGTCGTTGTCGCTTATAACAACATTGGTAGGATATCTGAAGAAATATAGAAATGGTTTTAATAAAACACGTAGGTGGAAAGTTTAAATAACAAGAGGGTTTCTCGTCATAAAAGCAAAGTTCCATCCTTCAACATCCAGATGAAATACACCCGATAGCTGAACGCTGTTTGAGGAAGGAGGTGGGGCTGGTGGGTAATGTTTGAAACTACATCAAGGCTTTACATGTGTCATTTATTTTAGAAGAAATGAAAACATCCAGCCAAATAAGATAAGGAGCTGCAGCATAAACATAGAAGAAGACCCTATTTAATGTACGAACTGAATAATATACCTTTGGTGAAGACAGATGATAATTTTAGTCCATAATTTATCTTTTGGAGGACAAATAATTGCGTCATGCCCTTTACTAAAATGTGAAAAAGTGCTAATAATTACAATGAAAATTAATTTATTTCCGTGATACTAAACCAGACAAAATTCGTAGTTGTGATATTCAGTAAATGAAGGAATTTAAAATGATGTATCAGAACCATCCAGTCACCAAAGAAGTCAAAGAAGCCCCTCTTCAGTATGATGTTCGCTGTTATGCTTACTGGTGCTTACCGTGGCTGTGACAAAAGGGTTGACATCAGGTACCGAATTGATGGCATTCCATTCAGTTGGAGGAGACTAAAGGCAAAATGTTAAAGACAGTGACTGTTCGTGAATCCCAAATCTGTGTCTGTTATGCAAAAATATGTATGGCAATGGTTACCAACCTCTTTCGGCCCCGACCCTACAATATATTCTTTCTGAGTCTCACGACTCCATTTCCACCTTCTGATAAGTTTTGCCACCCTAAAAAAAAATCCTGGCCAACCTCCAGAACGACTCGGGGTTGGGACCAATATTTGTAAAGACTAATTCGCTTCAGCTTGAAACAGTGTTACTCTCACAATCAGTATAAGTAGGACAGTGGTGCTAAACCAACCTACAACAGGAAAGCCTTATGTAGAACCTACCATCACAGTAAAATGGCTAAACTCTCGAGGTAGTGGATAAGTTCAACTAACTCAGCAGTACACTGTCAGGTGCAATTCACATCTATGATGAAAGCAACGCCGAAACGGCTAAAGTAAATGTGGCCTTTGGCAGACTATAAGCAAATTAGAAGAGCGCATAGGGATCAATCTGCAAACAAGCCTAAATGTCAACAAAGCTATTGTAATGCCGACCCTGCTGTATGCACGATAAATTTGAATGGTATACAGACGTCATGCCAAAAAGCTGAACTATTTTCACATTGGCTGCATGAAGAAAACACAGAGGATAAGTTGGCAGGACATTCTCCTAGACAATGAGGTTTTCGCATTGGCAAGCATTACAAGGATCGAGACAATTCTGATGAATCATAGAAGAAATGGACCGCTTAATTCAGGCAAATGCGCCATGAAACTGGCAACAATGTCAAAAAATGTTGGCCCTTATTATATGTGACAATTATTTTCTTACGGTTCTACTTTGGAACTGATTGCCGTTTGACATCGAAATAGTTAAACTGACCGTTTGGCAACGATCTTCATTTTCATTAATCATTTCGAGATTCGGGACCAATTTCCATGATAGACAGGGAGAGACAGAGAGAGAGAGAGAGAGAGAGAGAGAGAAAAAGTGTGAGAGAGTGATTGAGAGAGAATGATGTAGAAAGAGAGGTAGCACATGATTCACCACGATCATAAGAATCCTGGGGAGACAGAGGACTTGTATCTTTTATTTTATGGCTATGTTTTTATTACAGCTTTGTTACCAATGATGCTGGCATTGCGTATGAAACGTCATTTGTATCTTACATGCGATTTCCATGAAAGCTAACTGCACACATAAACTATACCACCATGCTATTCATACAGTATCTTTAAAAGCGCAGGAGAGGTACGATGATTAAGCAGCTATTAGCTGTCCAGGCGAGAATGGGGACAGGCAGTTGAGTCGCAAAACTTAAACCAATCAGCATGCCCCGATCTTTGGGCATGTTTACAAAATTCGTTGATGCTGTGCTAAAGAAAATTGCCATTTTCTACATATCATTGTTCTCTAATCGACTATGGATATTCGAAATGTATTAAACAACTCCAGAATTACCTCTTATAATCATATCATCTAAGTTTGGGGTCATTTGTTTAAGTACAACGTTTTCTGTTGGTGACATAATTCTCTACAATCATTATGTATGTCTGTATGCATTCGGTGTAATAGCATGTCAGCACAATACTGTATAGTTCCGATTAAATACCAAGACACTGCTGTCGAATACTGGATATCTTTCATTGATTTTGATGCAACCAATACTTCAGAACGGCAAGGTCAGTTCCTTCTAAATATGTTCTTTTCTTATCCAAGGTGGGTTTTATGTAGGACAAATAATGCGTAGGAATTAATAACAACTTGGTGGCCTAAACGACATCCCACTCAAATCAGGATATAACTATATGTGTTTTGTGTATGAGCGCCCGTTGCCTTTAGGGTGGTAGCAAGTTTGTGTGCATAGTGAATGGATAATCTTACCCTTTAGAGATATATTAGTAACTTTGTATATATATATGAAAGCACTCCTACATATTTCTTTCCTTTCACTAGATGTACGATAGTAATTAAATATGTTTCTATATACAGTATATGAGCAGTACAACACTATTCATGGCTGCTTCTGTTGATGTGTGTGCATGATCATTTCTACCCTTTCATGGATGGTTGTGTGTATGTGTTAGCATCCCATTGCTTTGTCGTTTATTAATAAGTTTGGGTTTGGGCAACCAAAACGGCATGTTCGTGAGTATGTGTTGTTCAAGTGGAGATTAGGTGCTGGTGAGTTTAAGCGGCGTGATGGTTAGTAAATGTTGGTGTGACTCAAAAGATGAATGTATGTTGCTCAGTCAAAAGTTTGCATTGGTTAGTAGACGTGGTTTGAACATTGCATTTCCCCTTTGTAAATACTGATGCTCATTTAACACATGGACATGTTCAACATTATCCTTTCCCTTGAGGTCAGAATGTCATACTAATGTTAAACATATGGTTCATGTTAAATTGTCGAGGGAGTGTTAGTTTTCAAACTAGAGGCGTAATGTTAGTTCCCATTGTCGCCCGAGCGTCATTGTTGTCGCCAGAGTGCTACTACTCCAATATGTATCAGTATGTCTATCTTAAAACTAACTACTTCAAATTCTCGTAAATATTCACTATATTTATGATGTACTATAACGTTGAAAACTTAGTGCGGCACACTTTTGGGTTGGCGAAAATTAAGAAATGTCCTTATTAAACTGTACCATAAAAAGCCTTTGATTCATATTTCAGCTTGATTGCGGCATGTTTTGCATGTTGATTCAGACAGTGCTAATTTTCGACGTTACTCTGGAAACATATCCTACTTTTTTGCTTAGTATGAAAGATCTGACTATTGATTGATATAATGGACCAAATGTATGCAACTTATGAATGGCAGTAATGACGAAATACGATGAACAAAAATGGATTAACAGCAGAAGGTGCATCAATGGTATTCCGCTTGTCCTCTTAAATTTATCCGTCAACAATGCGGTTATTTTATATTTCACACGGGTAATTTTGTAAGTATTTGTTTGATATCTAAGAACAGTTCGAAGCGCCATATACAAAGGAACTGTACAATAACTCAAAGCTAGAGTGAATTTTTAGTCTTAGAAGGTGTGGGTGCGTTCAGCACACGGAGGAGAAAGAGAGAGAGAGAGAGTAAACCGATTTCAGCGCCTAGTTATCTAAGTTTCTTGTTAGGCATTGTGGATTGAAAAAAAGACATAGGAATCACTGAGATAGTAATGAGGCCAAATTGTTGACCCAATACCATCACATTTCAAAGTTCAAAATTTGTCTAATTTCTACCTGCTTTTAGCTACAAATACTGTCTGATCAATGAGATTAGAAGCCCTTTGCTTACTTCCAAAAACATTCTAAAATTTCGCTTTTTGGTATGGGCATAAGAAATATTGAAATGCTCATTTTGATCTTTTGATCTATTAAATATATTTAATTACTATTTGTATAACAACTATACTGCATTTGTCTGTATTACCATTTAAAAGAACATATACATCACTAATTTATTATTAAACCGGAATCAATGCATTTATATTTCCTTTTATAAATTACAATCATTCCTTCCTTTTCTCAATTAATGCATCTATTGTTTCAACCTGAAGAAAAACAAATGGCAGTGTAAAGGAATGTCCAGTCAGTTCATGTCATACGACTATAGTCAGCTTAAGATATTCGTTATCACTAACTGAGATGCAACTAAATGAGAAACGATTCATGTCATAAACTCAATCTACTTAATCTTGTTTTAGTAAGCTTCCATCTCTTGGACTTTCGCATCATTCAAAATTGTCTACACGAAATAAATATCATCACTTTTCACATGTAACGAATTTTTATATGGCTATATGCACAGAAAAATATAAATAATACCAAAATCAAAATCAGTGTATCGATCGATAACGGCGTTAACGTGAACAACACTCAACAGAAGGAAATTCTCTGAGTACATTATTTAGCATACTTTATATATTTTTGCCCACTGTCACAATAATCAAATCTCTTATTCTACCTAGATGCCGGTGGTCGAGAATTCTAACCCATTTACGAAGGAGTTGTTGTGTGCGGTCTATTTAATCCTTACAAAATATTTATAACTAAATAATTTATACTCATTATTCCCACTTTGAAAACAAAGACATATGGACAGCGTTCGTTTGCATACCAGGGCCCAGCAACGTCGAATGAATTGCCCACTGAACTTAGACACAAAGACACAGTGATCCCATTCAAGAGTGATCTCAAAACTCACTTATTTCGACTGCAAGAACAAACTTAAAGCCTAATAATGTTTCCTACCTTAAATATTTTCAGCATGTTTTTCATGTTTTCTAATTTCATGGTGTTTGTTTTTGTAATCATTTCATTAGTGATCCCATTCAAGAGTGCTCTCAAAACTCACTTATTTCGACTGCAAGAACAAACTTAAAGCCTAATGATGTTTCCTACCTTAAATATTTTCAGCATGTTTTTTATGTTTTCTAATTTCATGGTGTCTGTTTTTGCAATCATTTCTTTATATATGTTTTTTTTTTTTTATCTTATAGGTGTTGTCTAATATTGTAAAGCGCTTAGAGCTTCTAAAGATGAGGCGCTATACAAAGTTCTAATTATTATTATTATTATTATTATAACTGTATTCTCTCTGACGAAAAGGTACACTCTGAATGTGTCCATGGTGATGAATAGAGTTCCAACACCCTTTGAATGAAGTGACAGCAAGGGAACCATCTGACATATTCAACGTAGGCTGAATATTTATTTAACCATTCACAGATTTCGATTTTTTTCAAGCTTTACTCTGTCGACTTCGTCAGAGTACACAAATTCTACTGCAGCTAAAGCCTTGACAATAGGTCCGTCAAGATATTTTAACCCTTTCCCAGCAAACGTGTTCGATCTAATGGCCAAATCACAATACCTCAGCAGGTCTGCTCTCATCTGTGATGTTTCATAATAACCACTGGCTGATTCTGGAACGATCGGTTTTACAATCTTCCTGTGGTGTGGTTTGTGGAAAGCATCTGAGAGATGGACAGGCTTGCTATACTATTGATGATAACTTGCAGAGTTTGACACTTCCTTTTTATACTTGAGGTTAGCCTTAATGTACATTATTGTAATTAGGACGTCGCACCCTTTTCTAGTATACGATGTTATATACCGTCTTCAGTGAATTACTGAAGATTTATAGTCGGCATTTTAAAGTCGCCAAGGATTGAATGATGCATCTTCACATAGCGTTGTGCGCAGGTACAAATCCCATCAATATTGGAGAGAGAATATGTATCCTTATCTTGGTTTGTCTCCAACACTGCTATACGGCTGTGTTAAAATATGTATATGTACTGTATTAAATATTGTTCTAAATCTACCAAAATGCAAATAATATTTAGACCTAAAATTTCTATATTTGGATACTAATCCAACCCAGATGGCTACTTTATATTGTTTACTGACCTGATCCTGGAACTTAAGGCCACTTTCATAAGAAATGAGCAATATAGAATATTTGGTATCAAGAAGATAATTTAAACTGATTATCATGCAGTACAGGTGCTTACAAAAGATAGAAAGTAGTCGTTGTCGCTTATAACAACATTGGTAGGATATCTGAAGAAATATAGAAATGGTTTTAATAAAACACGTAGGTGGAAAGTTTAAATAACAAGAGGGTTTCTCGTCATAAAAGCAAAGTTCCATCCTTCAACATCCAGATGAAATACACCCGATAGCTGAACGCTGTTTGAGGAAGGAGGTGGGGCTGGTGGGTAATGTTTGAAACTACATCAAGGCTTTACATGTGTCATTTATTTTAGAAGAAATGAAAACATCCAGCCAAATAAGATAAGGAGCTGCAGCATAAACATAGAAGAAGACCCTATTTAATGTACGAACTGAATAATATACCTTTGGTGAAGACAGATGATAATTTTAGTCCATAATTTATCTTTTGGAGGACAAATAATTGCGTCATGCCCTTTACTAAAATGTGAAAAAGTGCTAATAATTACAATGAAAATTAATTTATTTCCGTGATACTAAACCAGACAAAATTCGTAGTTGTGATATTCAGTAAATGAAGGAATTTAAAATGATGTATCAGAACCATCCAGTCACCAAAGAAGTCAAAGAAGCCCCTCTTCAGTATGATGTTCGCTGTTATGCTTACTGGTGCTTACCGTGGCTGTGACAAAAGGGTTGACATCAGGTACCGAATTGATGGCATTCCATTCAGTTGGAGGAGACTAAAGGCAAAATGTTAAAGACAGTGACTGTTCGTGAATCCCAAATCTGTGTCTGTTATGCAAAAATATGTATGGCAATGGTTACCAACCTCTTTCGGCCCCGACCCTACAATATATTCTTTCTGAGTCTCACGACTCCATTTCCACCTTCTGATAAATTTTGCCACCCTAAAAAAAAATCCTGGCCAACCTCCAGAACGACTCGGGGTTGGGACCAATATTTGTAAAGACTAATTCGCTTCAGCTTGAAACAGTGTTACTCTCACAATCAGTATAAGTAGGACAGTGGTGCTAAACCAACCTACAACAGGAAAGCCTTATGTAGAACCTACCATCACAGTAAAATGGCTAAACTCTCGAGGTAGTGGATAAGTTCAACTAACTCAGCAGTACACTGTCAGGTGCAATTCACATCTATGATGAAAGCAACGCCGAAACGGCTAAAGTAAATGTGGCCTTTGGCAGACTATAAGCAAATTAGAAGAGCGCATAGGGATCAATCTGCAAACAAGCCTAAATGTCAACAAAGCTATTGTAATGCCGACCCTGCTGTATGCACGATAAATTTGAATGGTATACAGACGTCATGCCAAAAAGCTGAACTATTTTCACATTGGCTGCATGAAGAAAACACAGAGGATAAGTTGGCAGGACATTCTCCTAGACAATGAGGTTTTCGCATTGGCAAGCATTACAAGGATCGAGACAATTCTGATGAATCATAGAAGAAATGGACCGCTTAATTCAGGCAAATGCGCCATGAAACTGGCAACAATGTCAAAAAATGTTGGCCCTTATTATATGTGACAATTATTTTCTTACGGTTCTACTTTGGAACTGATTGCCGTTTGACATCGAAATAGTTAAACTGACCGTTTGGCAACGATCTTCATTTTCATTAATCATTTCGAGATTCGGGACCAATTTCCATGATAGACAGGGAGAGACAGAGAGAGAGAGAGAGAGAGAGAGAGAAAAAAAAAGTGTGAGAGAGTGATTGAGAGAGAATGATGTAGAAAGAGAGGTAGCACATGATTCACCACGATCATAAGAATCCTGGGGAGACAGAGGACTTGTATCTTTTATTTTATGGCTATGTTTTTATTACAGCTTTGTTACCAATGATGCTGGCATTGCGTATGAAACGTCATTTGTATCTTACATGCGATTTCCATGAAAGCTAACTGCACACATAAACTATACCACCATGCTATTCATACAGTATCTTTAAAAGCGCAGGAGAGGTACGATGATTAAGCAGCTATTAGCTGTCCAAGCGAGAATGGGGACAGGCAGTTGAGTCGCAAAACTTAAACCAATCAGCATGCCCCGATCTTTGGGCATGTTTACAAAATTCGTTGATGCTGTGCTAAAGAAAATTGCCATTTTCTACATATCATTGTTCTCTAATCGACTATGGATATTCGAAATGTATTAAACAACTCCAGAATTACCTCTTATAATCATATCATCTAAGTTTGGGGTCATTTGTTTAAGTACAACGTTTTCTGTTGGTGACATAATTCTCTACAATCATTATGTATGTCTGTATGCATTCGGTGTAATAGCATGTCAGCACAATACTGTATAGTTCCGATTAAATACCAAGACACTGCTGTCGAATACTGGATATCTTTCATTGATTTTGATGCAACCAATACTTCAGAACGGCAAGGTCAGTTCCTTCTAAATATGTTCTTTTCTTATCCAAGGTGGGTTTTATGTAGGACAAATAATGCGTAGGAATTAATATCAACTTGGTGGCCTAAACGACATCCCACTCAAATCAGGATATAACTATATGTGTTTTGTGTATGAGCGCCCGTTGCCTTTAGGGTGGTAGCAAGTTTGTGTGCATAGTGAATGGATAATCTTACCCTTTAGAGATATATTAGTAACTTTGTATATATATGAAAGCACTCCTACATATTTCTTTCCTTTCACTAGATGTACGATAGTAATTAAATATGTTTCTATATACAGTATATGAGCAGTACAACACTATTCATGGCTGCTTCTGTTGATGTGTGTGCATGATCATTTCTACCCTTTCATGGATGGTTGTGTGTATGTGTTAGCATCCCATTGCTTTGTCGTTTATTAATAAGTTTGGGTTTGGGCAACCAAAACGGCATGTTCGTGAGTATGTGTTGTTCAAGTGGAGATTAGGTGCTGGTGAGTTTAAGCGGCGTGATGGTTAGTAAATGTTGGTGTGACTCAAAAGATGAATGTATGTTGCTCAGTCAAAAGTTTGCATTGGTTAGTAGACGTGGTTTGAACATTGCATTTCCCCTTTGTAAATACTGATGCTCATTTAACACATGGACATGTTCAACATTATCCTTTCCCTTCAGGTCAGAATGTCATACTAATGTTAAACATATGGTTCATGTTAAATTGTCGAGGGAGTGTTAGTTTTCAAACTAGAGGCGTAATGTTAGTTCCCATTGTCGCCCGAGCGTCATTGTTGTCGCCAGAGTGCTACTACTCCAATATGTATCAGTATGTCTATCTTAAAACTAACTACTTCAAATTCTCGTAAATATTCACTATATTTATGATGTACTATAACGTTGAAAACTTAGTGCGGCACACTTTTGGGTTGGCGAAAATTAAGAAATGTCCTTATTAAACTGTACCATAAAAAGCCTTTGATTCATATTTCAGCTTGATTGCGGCATGTTTTGCATGTTGATTCAGACAGTGCTAATTTTCGACGTTACTCTGGAAACATATCCTACTTTTTTGCTTAGTATGAAAGATCTGACTATTGATTGATATAATGGACCAAATGTATGCAACTTATGAATGGCAGTAATGACGAAATACGATGAACAAAAATGGATTAACAGCAGAAGGTGCATCAATGGTATTCCGCTTGTCCTCTTAAATTTATCCGTCAACAATGCGGTTATTTTATATTTCACACGGGTAATTTTGTAAGTATTTGTTTGATATCTAAGAACAGTTCGAAGCGCCATATACAAAGGAACTGTACAATAATTCAAAGCTAGAGTGAATTTTTAGTCTTAGAAGGTATGGGTGCGTTCAGCACACGGAGGAGAAAGAGAGAGAGAGAGAGTAAACCGATTTCAGCGCCTAGTTATCTAAGTTTCTTGTTAGGCATTGTGGATTGAAAAAAAGACATAGGAATCACTGAGATAGTAATGAGGCCAAATTGTTGACCCAATACCATCACATTTCAAAGTTCAAAATTTGTCTAATTTCTACCTGCTTTTAGCTACAAATACTGTCTGATCAATGAGATTCGATACCCTTTGCTTACTTCCAAAAAAATTCTAAAATTTCGCTTTTTGGTATGGGCATAAGAAATATTGAAATGCTCATTTTGATCTTTTGATCTATTAAATATATTTAATTACTATTTGTATAACAACTATACTGCATTTGTCTGTATTACCATTTAAAAGAACATATACATCACTAATTTATTATTAAACCGGAATCAATGCATTTATATTTCCTTTTATAAATTACAATCATTCCTTCCTTTTCTCAATTAATGCATCTATTGTTTCAACCTGAAGAAAAACAAATGGCAGTGGAAAGGAATGTCCAGTCAGTTCATGTCATACGATTATAGTCAGCTTAAGATATTCGTTATCACTAACTGAGATGCAACTAAATGAGAAACGATTCATGTCATAAACTCAATCTACTTAATCTTGTTTTAGTAAGCTTCCATCTCTTGGACTTTCGCATCATTCAAAATTGTCTACACGCACTAAATATCATCACTTTTCACATGTAACGAATTTTTATATGGCTATATGCACAGAAAAATATAAATAATGCCAAAATCAAAATCAGTGTATCGATCGATAACGGCGTTAACGTGAACAACACTCAACAGAAGGAAATTCTCTGAGTACATTATTTAGCATACTTTATATATTTTTGCCCACTGTCACAATAATCAAATCTCTTATTCTACCTAGATGCCGGTGGTCGGGAATTCTAACCCATTTACGAAGGAGTTGTTGTGTGCGGTCTATTTAATCCTTACAAAATATTTATAACTAAGTAATTTATACTCATTATTCCCACTTTGAAAACAAAGACATATGGACAGCGTTCGTTTGCATACCAGGGCCCAGCAACGTCGAATGAATTGCCCACTGAACTTAGACACAAAGACACAGTGATCCCATTCAAGAGTGATCTCAAAACTCACTTATTTCGACTGCAAGAACAAACTTAAAGCCTAATAATGTTTCCTACCTTAAATATTTTCAGCATGTTTTTCATGTTTTCTAATTTCATGGTGTTTGTTTTTGTAATCATTTCATTAGTGATCCCATTCAAGAGTGCTCTCAAAACTCACTTATTTCGACTGCAAGAACAAACTTAAAGCCTAATAATGTGTCCTACCTTAAATATTTTCAGCATGTTTTTTATGTTTTCTAATTTCATGGTGTCTGTTTTTGTAATCATTTCATTATATATGTTTTATAGGTGTTGTCTAATATTGTAAAGCGCTTAGAGCTTCTAAAGATGAGGCGCTATACAAAGTTCTAATTATTATTATTATTATTATTATAACTGCATTCTCTCTGATGAAAAGGTACACTCTGAATGTGTCCATGGTGATGAATAGAGTTCCAACACCCTTTGAATGAAGTGACAGCAAGGGAACCATCTGACATATTCAACGTAGGCTGAATATTTATTTAACCATTCACAGATTTCGATTTTTTTCAAGCTTTACTCTGTCGACTTCGTCAGAGTACACAAATTCTACTGCAGCTAAAGCCTTGACAATAGGTCCGTCAAGATATGTTAACCCTTTCCCAGCAAACGTGTTCGATCTAATGGCCAAATCACAATACCTCAGCAGGTCTGCTCTCATCTGTGATGTTTCATAATAACCACTGGCTGATTCTGGAACGATCGGTTTTACAATCTTTCTGTGGTGTGGTTTGTGGAAAGCATCTGAGAGATGGACAGGCTTGCTATACTATTGATGATAACTTGCAGAGTTTGACACTTCCTTTTTATACTTGAGGTTAGCCTTAATGTACATTATTGTAATTAGGACGTCGCACCCTTTTCTAGTATACGATGTTATATACCGTCTTCAGTGAATTACTGAAGATTTGTAGTCGGCATTTTAAAGTCGCCAAGGATTGAATGATGCATCTTCACATAGCGTTGTGCGCAGGTACAAATCCCATCAATATTGGAGAGAGAATATGTATCCTTATCTTGGTTTGTCTCCAACACTGCTATACGGCTGTGTTAAAATATGTATATGTACTATATTAAATATTGTTCTAAATCTACCAAAATGCAAATAATATTTAGACCTAAAATTTCTATATTTGGATACTAATCCAACCCAGATGGCTACTTTATATTGTTTACTGACCTGATCCTGGAACTTAAGGCCACTTTCATAAGAAATGAGCAATATAGAATATTTGGTATCAAGAAGATAATTTAAACTGATTATCATGCAGTACAGGTGCTTACAAAAGATAGAAAGTAGTCGTTGTCGCTTATAGCAACAGTGGTAGGATATCTGAAGAAATATAGAAATGGTTTTAATAAAACACGTAGGTGGAAAGTTTAAATAACAAGAGGGTTTCTCGTCATAAAAGCAAAGTTCCATCCTTCAACATCCAGATGAAATACACCCGATAGCTGAACGCTGTTTGAGGAAGGAGGTGGGGCTGGTGGGTAATGTTTGAAACTACATCAAGGCTTTACATGTGTCATTTATTTTAGAAGAAATGAAAACATCCAGCCAAATAAGATAAGGAGCTGCAGCATAAACATAGAAGAAGACCCTATTTAATGTACGAACTGAATAATATACCTTTGGTGAAGACAGATGATAATTTTAGTCCATAATTTATCTTTTGGAGGACAAATAATTGCGTCATGCCCTTTACTAAAATGTGAAAAAGTGCTAATAATTACAATGAAAATTAATTTATTTCCGTGATACTAAACCAGACAAAATTCGTAGTTGTGATATTCAGTAAATGAAGGAAGTTAAAATGATGTATCAGAACCATCCAGTCACCAAAGAAGTCAAAGAAGCCCCTCTTCAGTATGATGTTCGCTGTTATGCTTACTGGTGCTTACCGTGGCTGTGACAAAAGGGTTGACATCAGGTACCGAATTGATGGCATTCCATTCAGTTGGAGGAGACTAAAGGAAAAATGTTAAAGACAGTGACTGTTCGTGAATCCCAAATCTGTGTCTGTTATGCAAAAATATGTATGGCAATGGTTACCAACCTCTTTCGGCCCCGACCCTACAATATATTCTTTCTGAGTCTCACGATTCCATTTCCACCTTCTGATAAGTTTTGCCACCCTAAACAAAATCCTGGCCAACCTCCAGAACGACTCGGGGTTGGGACCAATATTTGTAAAGACTAATTCGCTTCAGCTTGAAACAGTGTTACTCTCACAATCAGTATAAGTAGGACAGTGGTGCTAAACCAACCTACAACAGGAAAGCCTTATGTAGAACCTACCATCACAGTAAAATGGCTAAACTCTCGAGGTAGTGGATAAGTTCAACTAACTCAGCAGTACACTGTCAGGTGCAATTCACATCTATGATGAAAGCAACGCCGAAACGGCTAAAGTAAATGTGGTCTTTGGCAGACTATAAGCAAATTAGAAGAGCGCATAGGGATCAATCTGCAAACAAGCCTAAATGTCAACAAAGCTATTGTAATGCCGACCCTGCTGTATGCACGATAAATTTGAATGGTATACAGACGTCATGCCAAAAAGCTGAACTATTTTCACATTGGCTGCATGAAGAAAACACAGAGGATAAGTTGGCAGGACATTCTCCTAGACAATGAGGTTTTCGCATTGGCAAGCATTACAAGGATCGAGACAATTCTGATGAATCATAGAAGAAATGGACCGCTTAATTCAGGCAAATGCGCCATGAAACTGGCAACAATGTCAAAAAATGTTGGCCCTTATTATATGTGACAATTATTTTCTTACGGTTCTACTTTGGAACTGATTGCCGTTTGACATCGAAATAGTTAAACTGACCGTTTGGCAACGATCTTCATTTTCATTAATCATTTCGAGGTTCGGGACCAATTTCCATGATAGACAGGGAGAGACAGACAGACAGAGAGAGAGAGAGAGAGAGAGAGAGAAAAAGTGTGAGAGAGTGATTGAGAGAGAATGATGTAGAAAGAGAGGTAGCACATGATTCACCACGATCATAAGAATCCTGGGGAGACAGAGGACTTGTATCTTTTATTTTATGGCTATGTTTTTATTACAACTTTGTTACCAATGATGCTGGCATTGCGTATGAAACGTCATTTGTATCTTACATGCGATTTCCATGAAAGCTAACTGCACACATAAACTATACCACCATGCTATTCATACAGTATCTTTAAAAGCGCAGGAGAGGTACGATGATTAAGCAGCTATTAGCTGTCCAAGCGAGAATGGGGACAGGCAGTTGAGTCGCAAAACTTAAACCAATCAGCATGCCCCGATCTTTGGGCATGTTTACAAAATTCGTTGATGCTGTGCTAAAGAAAATTGCCATTTTCTAGATCTCATTGTTCTCTAATCGACTATGGATATTCGAAATGTATTAAACAACTCCAGAATTACCTCTTATAATCATATTATCTAAGTTTGGGGTCATTTGTTTAAGTACTACGTTTTCTGTTGGTGACATAATTCTCTACAATCATTATGTATGTCTGTATGCATTCGGTGTAATAGCATGTCAGCACAATACTGTATAGTTCCGATTAAAACCAAGACACTGCTGTCGAATACTGGATATCTTTCATTGATTTTGATGCAACCAATACTTCAGAACGGCAAGGTCAGTTCCTTCTAAATATGTTCTTTTCTTATCCAAGGTGGGTTTTATGTAGGACAAATAATGCGTAGGAATTACTATTAACTTGGTGGCCTAAACGACATCCCACTCAAATCAGGATATAACTATATGTGTTTTGTGTATGAGCGCCCGTTGCCTTTAGTGTGGTAGCAATTTTGTGTGCATAGTGAATGGATAATCTTACCCTTTAGAGATATATTAGTAACTTTGTATATATATGAAAGCACTCCTACATATTTCTTTCCTTTCACTAGATGTACGATAGTAATTAAATATGTTTCTATATACAGTATATGAGCAGTACAACACTATTCATGGCTGCTTCTGTTGATGTGTGTGCATGATCATTTCTACCCTTTCATGGATGGTTGTGTGTATGTGTTAGCATCCCATTGCTTTGTCGTTTATTAATAAGTTTGGGTTTGGGCAACCAAAACGGCATGTTCGTGAGTATGTGTTGTTCAAGTGGAGATTAGGTGCTGGTGAGTTTAAGCGGCGTGATGGTTAGTAAATGTTGGTGTGACTCAGAAGATGAATGTATGTTGCTCAGTCAAAACCTTGCGTTGGTTAGTAGACGTGGTTTGCACATTGCATTTCCCCTTTGTAAATACTGATGCTCATTTAACACATGGACATGTTCAACATTATCCTTTCCCTTGAGGTCAGAATGTCATACTAATGTTAAACATATGGTTCATGTTAAATTGTCGAGGGAGTGTTAGTTTTCAAACTAGAGGCGTAATGTTAGTTCCCATTGTCGCCCGAGCGTCATTGTTGTCGCCAGAGTGCTACTACTCCAATATGTATCAGTATGTCTATCTTAAAACTAACTACTTCAAATTCTCTTAAATATTCACTATATTTATGATGTACTATAACGTTGAAAACTGAGTGCGGCACACTTTTGGGTTGGCGAAAAGTAAGAAATATCGTTATTAAACTGTACCATAAAAAGCCTTTGATTCATATTTCAGCTTGATTGCGGCATGTTTTGCATGTTGATTCAGACAGTGCTAATTTTCGACGTTACTCTGGAAACATATCCTACTTTTTTTGCTTAGTATGAAAGATCTGACTATTGATTGATATAATGGACCAAATGTATGCAACTTATGAATGGCAGTAATGACGAAATACGATCAACAAAAATGGATTAACAGCAGAAGGTGCATCAATGGTGTTCCGCTTGTCCTCTTAAATTTATCCGTCAACAATGCGGTTACTTTATATTTCACACGGGTAATTTTGTAAGTATTTGTTTGATATCTAAGAACAGTTCGAAGCGCCATATACAAAGGAACTGTACAATAACTCAAAGCTAGAGTGAATTTTTAGTCTTCGAAGGTATGGGTGCGTTCAGCACACGGAGGAGAAAGAGAGAGAAACCGATTTCAGCGCCTAGTTATCTAAGTTTCTTGTTAGGCATTGTGGATTGAAAAAAAGACATAGGAATCACTGAGATAGTAATGAGGCCAAATTGTTGACCCAATACCATCACATTTCAAAGTTCAAAATTTGTCTAATTTCTACCTGCTTTTAGCTACAAATACTGTCTGATCAATGAGATTCGAAGCCCTTTGCTTACTTCCAAAAGCATTCTAAAATTTCGCTTTTTGGTATGGGCATAAGAAATATTGAAATGCTCATTTTGATCTTTTGATCTATTAGATATATTTAATTACTATTTGTATAACAACTATACTGCATTTGTCTGTATTACCATTTAAAAGAACATATACATCACTAATTTATTATTAAACCGGAATCAATGCATTTATATTTCTTTTTATAAATTACAATCATTCCTTCCTTTTCTCAATTAATGCATCTATTGTTTCAACCTGAAGAAAAAAAAATGGCAGTGGAAAGGAATGTCCAGTCAGTTCATGTCATACGACTATAGTCAGCTTAAGATATTCGTTATCACTAACTGAGATGCAACTAAAAGAGAAACGATTCATGTCATTCCTTTGAATGAAGTGACAGCAAGGGAACCATCTGACATATTCAACGTAGGCTGAATATTTATTTAACCATTCACAGATTTCAATTTTTTTCAAGCTTTACTCTGTCGACTTCGTCAGAGTACACAAATTCTACTGCAGCTAAAGCCTTGACAATAGGTCCGTCAAGATATTTTAACCCTTTCCCAGCAAACGTGTTCGATCTAATGGCCAAATCACAATACCTCAGCAGGTCTGCTCTCATCTGTGATGTTTCATAATAACCACTGGCTGATTCTGGAACGATCGGTTTTACAATCTTTCTGTGGTGTGGTTTGTGGAAAGCATCTGAGAGATGGACAGGCTTGCTATACTATTGATGATAACTTGCAGAGTTTGACACTTCCTTTTTATACTTGAGGTTAGCCTTAATGTACATTATTGTAATTAGGACGTCGCATCCTTTTCTGGTATATGATGTTATATACCGTCTTCAATGAATTACTGAAGATTTGTAGTCGGCATTTTAAAGTCGCCTATGATTCAATGATGCATCTTCACATAGCGTTGTGCGCAGGTACAAATCCCATCAATATTGGAGAGAGAATATGTATCCTTATCTTGGTTTGTCTCCAACACTGCTATACGGCTGTGTTAAAATATGTATATGTACTATATTAAATATTGTTCTAAATCTACCAAAATGCAAATAATATTTAGACCTAAAATTTCTATATTTGGATACTAATCCAACCCAGATGGCTACTTTATATTGTTTACTGACCTGATCCTGGAACTTAAGGCCACTTTCATAAGAAATGAGCAATATAGAATATTTGGTATCAAAAAGATAATTTAAACTGATTATCATGCAGTACAGGTGCTTACAAAAGATAGAAAGTAGTCGTTGTCGCTTATAACAACTTTGGTAGGATATCTGAAGAAATATAGAAATGGTTTTAATAAAACACGTAGGTGGAAAGTTTAAATAACAAGAGGGTTTCTCGTCATAAAAGCAAAGTTCCATCCTTCAACATCCAGATGAAATACACCCGATAGCTGAACGCTGTTTGAGGAAGGAGGTGGGGCTGGTGGTAATGTTTGAAACTACATCAAGGCTTTACATGTGTGTCATTTATTTTAGAAGAAATGAAAACATCCAGCCAAATAAGATAAGGAGCTGCAGCATAAACATAGAAGATGACCCTATTTAATGTACGAACTGAATAATATACCTTTGGTGAAGACAGATGATAATTTTAGTCCATAATTTATCTTTTGGAGGACAAATAATTGCGTCATGCCCTTTACTAAAATATGAAAAAGTGCTAATAATTACAATGAAAATTAATTTTTTCCGTGATACTAAACCAGACAAAATTCGTAGTTGCCATATTCAGTAACTGAAGGAAGTTAAAATGATGTATCAGAACCATCCAGTCACCAAAGAAGTCAAAGAAGCCCCTCTTCAGTATGATGTTCGCTGTTATGCTTACTGGTGCTTACCGTGGCTGTGACAAAAGGGTTGACATCAGGTACCGAATTGATGGCATTCCATTCAGTTGGAGGAGACTAAAGGCAAAATGTTAAAGACAGTGACTGTTCGTGAATCCCAAATATGTGTCTGTTATGCAAAAATATGTATGGCAATGGTTACCAACCTCTTTTGGCCCCGACCCTACAATATATTCTTTCTGAGTCTCACGACTCCATTTCCACCTTCTGATAAGTTTTGCCACCCTAAAAAAAAATCCTGGCCAACCTCCAGAACGACTCGGGGTTGGGACCAATATTTGTATAGACTAATTCGCTTCAGCTTGAAACAGTGTTGCTCTCACAATCAGTATAAGTAGGACAGTGGTACTAAACCAACCTACAACAGGAAAGCCTTATGTAGAACCTACCATCACAGTAAAATGGCTAAACTCTCGAGGTAGTGGATAAGTTCAACTAACTCAGCAGTACACTGTCAGGTGCAATTCACATCTATGATGAAAGCAACGCCGAAACGGCTAAAGTAAATGTGGTCTTTGGCAGACTATAAGCAAATTAGAAGAGCGCATCGGGATCAGTCTGCAAACAAGCCTAAATGTCAACAAAGCTATTGTAATGCCGACCCTGCTGTATGCACGATAAATTTGAATGGTATACAGACGTCATGCCAAAAAGCTGAACTATTTTCACTTTGGATGCATGAAGAAAACACAGAGGATAAGTTGGCAGGACATTCTCCTAGACAATGAGGTTTCCGCATTGGCAAGCATTACAAGCATCGAGACAAATCTGCTGAATCATAGAAGAAATGGACGGCTTAATTCAGGCAAATGCGCCATGAAAATGGCAACAATGTCAAAAAATGTTGGCCCTTATTATCTGTGACAATTATTTTCTTACGGTTCGACTTTGGAACTGATTGCCGTTTGACATCGAAATAGTTAAACTGACCGTTTGGCAACGATCTCCATTTTCATTAATAATTTCGAGATTCGGGACCAATTTCCATGATAGACAAGGAGAGAGAGAGAGAGAGAGAGAGATCAGTATTTACAAAGGGGAAATGCAATGTTCAAACCACGTCTACTAATCAACGCAAACTTTTGACTGAGCAACATACATTCATCTTCTGAGTCACACCAACATTTACTAACCATCACGCCGCTTAAACTCACCAGCACCTAATCTCCACTTGAACAACACATACTCACGAACATGCCGTTTTGGTTGCCCAAACCCAAACTTATTAATAAACGACAAAGCAATGGGATGCTAACACATACACACAACCATCCATGAAAGGGTAGAAATGATCATGCACACACATCAACAGAAGCAGCCATGAATAGTGTTGTACTGCTCATATACTGTATATAGAAACATATTTAATTACTATCGTACATCTAGTGAAAGGAAAGAAATATGTAGGAGTGCTTTCATATATATACAAAGTTACTAATATATCTCTAAAGGGTAAGATTATCCATTCACTATGCACACAAACTTGCTACCACACTAAAGGCAACGGGCGCTCATACACAAAACACATATAGTTATATCCTGATTTGAGTGGGATGTCGTTTAGGCCACCAAGTTAATAGTAATTCCTACGCATTATTTGTCCTACATAAAACCCACCTTGGATAAGAAAAGAACATATTTAGAAGGAACTGACCTTGCCGTTCTGAAGTATTGGTTGCATCAAAATCAATGAAAGATATCCAGTATTCGACAGCAGTGTCTTGGTTTTAATCGGAACTATACAGTATTGTGCTGACATGCTATTACACCGAATGCATACAGACATACATAATGATTGTAGAGAATTATGTCACCAACAGAAAACGTTGTACTTAAACAAATGACCCCAAACTTAGATAATATGATTATAAGAGGTAATTCTGGAGTTGTTTAATACATTTCGAGTATCCATAGTCGATTAGAGAACAATGATATGTAGAAAATGGCAATTTTCTTTAGCACAGCATCAACGAATTTTGTAAACATGCCCAAAGATCGGGGCATGCTGATTGGTTTTAGTTTTGCGACTCAACTGCCTGTCCCCATTCTCGCCTGGACAGCTAATAGCTGCTTAATCATCGTACCTCTCCTGCGCTTTTAAAGATACTGTATGAATAGCATGGTGGTATAGTTTATGTGTGCAGTTAGCTTTCATGGAAATCGCATGTAACATACAAATGACGTTTCATACGCAATGCCAGCATCATTGGTAACAAAGTTGTAATAAAAACATAGCCATAAAATAAAAGATACAAGTCCTCTGTCTCCCCAGGATTCTTATGATCGTGGTGAATCATGTGCTACCTCTCTTTCTACATCATTCTCTCTCAATCACTCTCTCACACTTTTTCTCTCTCTCTCTCTCTCTCTCTCTCTCTCTTTGTCTATCATGGAAATTGGTCCCGAATCTCGAAATGATTAATGAAAATGAAGATCGTTGCCAAACGGTCAGTTTAACTATTTCGATGTCAAACGGCAATCAGTTCCAAAGTCGAACCGTAAGAAAATAATTGTCACAGATAATAAGGGCCAACATTTTTTGACATTGTTGCCAGTTTCATGGCGCATTTGCCTGAATTAAGCGGTCCATTTCTTCTATGATTCATCAGATTTGTCTCGATCCTTGTAATGCTTGCCAATGCGAAAACCTCATTGTCTAGGAGAATGTCCTGCCAACTTATCCTCTGTGTTTTCTTCATGCAGCCAATGTGAAAATAGTTCAGCTTTTTGGCATGACGTCTGTATACCATTCAAATTTATCGTGCATACAGCAGGGTCGGCATTACAATAGCTTTGTTGACATTTAGGCTTGTTTGCAGATTGATCCCTATGCGCTCTTCTAATTTGCTTATAGTCTGCCAAAGACCACATTTACTTTAGCCGTTTCGGCGTTGCTTTCATCATAGATGTGAATTGCACCTGACAGTGTACTGCTGAGTTAGTTGAACTTATCCACTACCTCGAGAGTTTAGCCATTTTACTGTGATGGTAGGTTCTACATAAGGCTTTCCTGTTGTAGGTTGGTTTAGCACCACTGTCCTACTTATACTGATTGTGAGAGTAACACTGTTTCAAGCTGAAGCGAATTAGTCTTTACAAATATTGGTCCCAACCCCGAGTCGTTCTGGAGGTTGGCCAGGATTTTTTTTTAGGGTGGCAAAACTTATCAAAAGGTGGAAATGGAGACGTGAGACTCAGAAAGAATATATTGTAGGGTCGGGGCCAAAAGAGGTTGGTAACCATTGCCATACATATTTTTGCATAACAGACACAGATTTGGGATTCACGAACAGTCACTGTCTTTAACATTTTGCCTTTAGTCTCCTCCAACTGAATGGAATGCCATCAATTCGGTACCTGATGTCAACCCTTTTGTCACAGCCACGGTAAGCACCAGTAAGCATAACAGCGAACATCATACTGAAGAGGGGCTTCTTTGACTTCTTTGGCGACTGGATGGTTCTGATACATCATTTTAAATTCCTTCATTTACTGAATATCGCAACTACGAATTTTGTCTGGTTTAGTATCGCGGAAAAAATTAATTTTCATTGTAATTATTAGCACTTTTCATATTTTAGTAAAGGGCATGACGCAATTATTTTTCCTCCAAAAGATAAATTATGGACTAAAATTATCATCTGTCTTCACCAAAGGTATATTATTCAGTTCGTATATTAAATAGGGTCTTCTTCTATGTTTATGCTGCAGCTCCTTATCTTATTTGTCTGGATGTTTTCATTTCTTCAAAAATAAATGACACACATGTAAAGCCTTGATGTAGTTTCAAACATTACCACCAGCCCCACCTCCTTCCTCAAACAGCGTTCAGCTATCGGGTGTATTTCATCTGGATGTTGAAGGATGGAACTTTGCTTTTATGACGAGAAAAGTGATGATATTTAGTGCGTGTAGACAATTTTGAATGATACGAAAGTCCAAGGGATGGAAGCTTACTAAATCAAGGTTAAGTAGATTGGGTTTATGACATGAATCGTTTCTCATTTAGTTGCATCTCAGTTAGTGATAACGAATATCTTAAGCTGACTATAGTCGTATGACATGAACTGACTGGACATTCCTTTCCACTGCCATTTGTTTTTCTTCAGGTTGAAACAATAGATACATTATTTGAGAAAAGGAAATAATGATTGTAATTTATAAAAGGAAATATAAATGCATTGATTCCGGTTTAATAATAAATTAGTGATGTATATGTTCTTTTAAATGGTAATACAGACAAATGCAGTATAGTTGTTATACAAATAGTAATTAAATATATTTAATAGATCAAAAGATCAAAATGAGCATTTTAATATTTCTTATGCCCGTACCAAAAAGCGAAATTTTAGAATGTTTTTGGAAGTAAGCAAAGGGCTTCGAATCTCATTGATCAGACAGTATTTGTAGCTAAAAGCAGGTAGAAATTAGACAAATTTTGAACTTTGAAATGTGATGGTATTGGGTCAACAATTTGGCCTCATTACTATCTCAGTGATTCCTATGTCTTTTTTTCAATCCACAATGCCTAACAAGAAACTTAGATAACTAGGCGCTGAAATCGGTTTACTCTCTCTCTCTCTTTCTCCTCCGTGTGCTGAACGCACCCATACCTTCTAAGACTAAAAATTCACTCTAGCTTTGAGTTATTGTACAGTTGCTTTGTATATGGCGCTTCGAACTGTTCTTAGATATCAAACAAATACTTACAAAATTACCCGTGTGAAATATAAAATAACCGCATTGTTGACGGATAAATTTAAGAGGACAAGCGGAATACCATTGATGCACCTTCTGCTGTTAATTCATATTTGTTCATCGTATTTCGTCATTACTGCCATTCATAAGTTGCATACATTTGGTCCATTATATCAATCAATAGTCAGATCTTTCATACTAAGCAAAAAAGTAGGATATGTTTCCAGAATAACGTCGAAAATTGCCACTGTCTGAATCAGTATCCAAAACATGCCGCAATCAAGCTGTTATATGAATCAAAGGCTTTTTATGGTACAGTTTGCTGAACCTTTGACAAAAATGTTCAGTAAGCAATCCAATTGTCTTTGTTTTGACAAGTGTCAGGAATTTATTTATTCAATGAAGGCTTTACTTAAAGGCGCACCAGTTCTTTTAGATAATTATTTGTTGATGGAAGTAATGTGTGGGCTATTTCGATTATTTCATTCAATGATCACAACTCCCTTACTTTCAGTTAAAAAATCAACAACAAAAATAAAGGGTTATTGAGATGAAATTTTAATGCTGCAAGAAAACAATATTGATGTTAGTCTCATCAGGGAAAAATATAATATTATTGCTAATACATTCTCACATTTATAGATGTACTATATCGTTCATCTTGTATAAATCTTATGTCATTCACAGGACAGATTCCTATTAATTTTAGTTAACATAGCGGCAAATGTATAAAATGTATAGATAAATAATATGTAAAATAACTGTTTATTGTATGATCTTTCCTGTTAACGAGGAGAGGTGTTGATTATTTTTGAATATATTTTCACGAATCTATTCTCTTTCAAAAAGTAACAGAAAAGACTGAAAGACAGCAATGTTTGTAAAATTTAACAAATATAATTTATTTGCCTAAAAGACAAAGTGAAAATGAGAAGAAAGAATCTACTGTATTGCCAAAAACTCCCAAACTAATCCAAGAATTACAGACACAAGTCCCAATAATTTAACGTGCTGATACAAACTCAGTACAAGCCCTGAATATATCCGAAAATGAAGGCGATGACGTGTCTGTTACAGCTTATAGTGTGTTGATGCGTCAACAGGCTTTTGTTGAATCACAGTAATATAATTCCAGGTTTGAATTCAGTATAAATTCCAATAAATGTCTTTATCCAAGAATTTTATCAGAGCACTTTTGTATTTCCAGAATAATAATCACTTGAATTCAATAATTTGAAGAAAACAATTTAATCCGTCTGGTCACAACATAAATCAACTTAAAGTGATAGATGTTAAAGATGTTACCTTGATCCACATGGCCGCAAGATAATATGGTTTTCTTCTTAACTTCAGGTCAGAATTAGCTATTTCTAAAAAACCATTGCCTAATGGAAAATAACCTTCTAGAATGATCCTAATGTTTACAAAACAATAACTTGGATTATGTATAACTCACTCAGGAAACAATAAAACTTTGACCCAGATAAACATATTTTCCTCTTCTATTAATAATGATCCTGATATTAAACCCATACACAGAGAGAATACTTTAGCTATGCATTAGTTGGTTACAGTGAATCAAATAAAAACGTCAATCAGGTCAAGCAGAAATGAACTCAGTTTTGGACAAGGTCAAGTCCGGCATACAATGTTACATTACAATATCATGTAATATAATAAGCTTAATAGAACATAATTAAATTGAATATACATAACAGACACAGGTAATTTAGAGATAGCCTTGAATTTAGATTATATAGGTTTAACATATACATGTCCCACGCGATGTCCTATAAATTTTACAAAAGCACGGCAAAACTCATTTTTAGATAAATTAATTTGCATCAGTGAGTCTGTCAAAAAATTACCGAATTGTAGCTAAATGATCCTCCCAGGTGTCGTTGTAGATGATGACATTATCATTGTATGCATTACAATTATCTAGACCAGATGTAATCATGTTCATTAAACTTTGAAATGTACTAGGCGAATCTATCATTACAAACGACATCACTTTATACTGACAAAGTCCATCTGGAGTCACAAATGCCAAAATTTCCTTTGCCTACCTGTCAGTGGAATTTGCCAAAATGTTTTTAGAAGGTCAAATTTTTGGTGACAATCTTTGCATTTCAAATTTGATCAATGCAGTCATCGATTCTTGGTCATGGAAATGAATCTGTTTAGTCACATTGTTCACCTTTCTATATTCACTGTAGATTAGCTCTTGCAACCTCACAAGCCTCTGACAACTTAAAATTATAACATAATCGAGAAGATTAATTTCGCTATCTTCATTAGAAAGAAGTTTCTCTTTTAACAACTTCAATGGTCCACGCACATTATTTCCAAAAACTAGTTCTCAGGAAAAGGCAAAGTACCTGATAAAAAAAGACTCCAAGAAGCTCCTGTGTCCCTTAAAAGTTTAATAGGTATAGAACTGGCCGAATCATCCATGAGAGACATAGAACACTTGGACATGAATGGTTCATAATTCTCCATCATGAAATCAGACTTGGGGTTTATTAGACCCAACAAATACATTGTTTTCAATACACGACCGTGACCTTGACCTCTTAGAAATAATAACATTTGGAATAGGTCTGTCTTGATTATGCTGCTTATTTTTCAATGTGTAGCAATCATAAATAGCGTGTCCATTCTTCTTGCAATTGGTAGGCGTGTGAAGAGAAATGACTTCCGATCAATCTTATTAGAGTGAAAGACTTACTACCAAAAGAAACTTTATGAGCTAAGGAATACTCGTCAGCAGTACAAGCAGCATTTTCTAACGTTTCGACCATATGCTCATCAAGATAAGTCTTAACGCCACTATGGACACAGCTCTTGAACTCTTTATGTAATACGAGTTGTCTTAGATGCTCGTAATCTTGATCATCTTTCTTGGCTAAGCACCACTTATCAAATAACTTCTTTTTTTCTTTCCAATGCGACATGAGTTTACCCGGCTTCATTTTTATAGTTCCTGAACTTTTGCCTATAAGCCTCAAGGACTAATTCGTAACCATTTGACATGCATTCCTTAACCAGATCATAGTCATCACTTTGCTGTACTGACAGGGAAGCAAAGATGTCTCGGGTTTTGCCAAAAACTGGCACATGGTAATAATAGAGTCGAATGCTCTCTTGGCCAATCCGAATTTTCAACAGTATTTTTCAAACTGAGGAAAATATTTATCTACTTCTTTTTCTCTAAAAGTGGGTACCAACCTAATATTCTTAGTGACATCATAACTTGAACTTTTATGTAAAGTGGGGATGTGCTTTTCATTTGCCAGTTCTAATTCTTGTAATCTAACTTGATACACCCCTTCTTCCTTTCCTCTTTCTCTGTGCAATTCTCTGTCTTCCTTTTCATTTTGCATTTGCATTTGTCTCTCTTTTCCTCTTCTCCAATTGCATTTGTTTTTCTTCTTTCTGTAACTGTATTTGCCTTTCTCTTTCCTCTTTATCTAACTGCATATGTCTTTCTTGAAACAAAAGCTTTCTTAACTCTAATTCCATCTTGTATTTTAATTTTAATTCCTTTACTTTTATGTTACAGTCTGTACGGACTTATTAACCAAATCCAAAGTACTCTTATCCACAACATTCTTTTCCACCAAATATTGAATCAAAGATCTTTTTTTTATTTCTTGCTTTGTTAAAGAAGCTATTTCCTCACAAAGGTTATATTTTCTGGCAAGAGGAAGCAATTCATCTTTTTCAAAGAGTCTAACTGTTCGTGGGAAGGATTTGAAATAAAGATCTCCACTTTCGATGATATTGTAATAAGCTTGTTGATCTCACAAAATATTTCTAAAATGTGAAATAATAACTGGGAGTTAGAAATTCCGAGACTAGGGGAATCGAAATTTCAAAAACCAAAGTTTTCTGAAATATTTTAGCGAAATTCGTATCCCAAGGACAAGCGCCCAATATTCTGTTACGAGTCTATGCTTTTAAAATAAGTAACGGAAAATAGTAAATGACAATAAGCTTTCTAAAATTTAAGAAATATAATTTATTTCCTTAGAAAACAAAGTGAAAATTAGTAAAAGAACTTACGGTATTGCCAATAAAATCCCAAAATAATCCATGAATGACAGTCACAAGTTCCAAATATTTAAAGTCATTAATAAACTCAGAACAAGTCCCGAAGGAATGCAAATCTTAAAGCGATGACGTGTGTGTGTTATGGTTTATCGAGTATTGATGCGTCAATCGTTTTTTGTTGAATCACAGTAATATAATTCCAGGTTTAAATTCAGAATAAATTAAAGTGAATGTCTTTATCCAAGAATTTGATCAGATCACATTTGTATTTCCAGAGAAAATAACCACTTGAATGAAATAATTTGACGATATACAATTTAAACCAACTGGTTACAACATAATACAACTTGAAGGTGCCAGATGTTAAAGCACGAATGACCAATTTCCCACAGCACCATTATTATATGGTTCTTTATTTGACCTCAGGTCACAATTAGCATTTTCAAAAAACAAACAAACAAAAAAACATTACCTAATGGAAAATAACCTTCTAGAATGATTCTGATGTATACAAAACAATAGAAAACTACAACACTTTGACCCAAATAATGATATTTATATCTTCTACTAATAATGATCCTGATATTAAACTAATACAGAGAGAATACTTTAGCTATGTATTAGTTGTTTAGAGTGAATAAAATAAAAAAAAAGTCAAGCAGAAATGAACTCAATTTTGGACAAGGTCAAGTCCAGCATACAATGTTATATTACAATAACATGTAATGAAATAATGTTTTAAAAACAAAATAACAAACAAACAATTATGTTAAATATACATAATAATATTGTGTGCTTTACGTTTGTCCTTAATTGAGGATTGTGGATAAAGTTTTGCATATCTGACATTTTTCATGATTTGAAATAGTAAACAAGATGTTTAATTGAATTTAAGTCCAATGCTTAGCCTTGTTTACGACTTAACGGAATATCTGTTATGAATTCCAGAATAGTCTATTGCGTCTTAGATCAAGTGAAATTTTAAGTAACTGGAACATATTAAACAAATAATTCATTCTTCTCTTATAACCATTCTCTGTATGTATGCGTTATCAGGAAATTGTTCCCGTTATCACAACTAACACTATATCTTGCTTTCAGTGTATTGTTGGTTCTATTTTCTTCTATCATGAATGCACATTTCTCACTTAGAATTACCCTTGGCGGCTTGTCCATCAGTACGCCAATCCATACGGCTTGTAATATCTACTACTTGTGAAAATATAATTCCTTCTGTCAGTTTTATCAGTTTGTGAAAACGTATTTATTTATCGCATCAATTTTTTTTTCCGTACAATATCTATTTTCATGTGATCACTCGCCTTTGTTGAAAATGACGGCGTTCAGGTGGGTTTCCAGTCTGGGATTGAGTCACTGAGGAAATAAAGCCAACTTTGCAGATTGGGAGAATTTGTGAGAAATATGTCTGTCTTCTAACAATAATAATAATCGGTTTCTGATATGGACTTTCGTCAGAAGTACGTAATAGTCCCGAATACATTTAGAACCCGCAATAGAATTTCGATGTAGGTGAACAATAAACCTCAACAACAAATAACACTAAGTCGATCTTAGTTTCGTCCTGTTCTTCTGTCTTTTTTCGTCTTAAGGTTCATCATAAACCTCACAACGTTTTACTGATAAATACTTAGTGCATCAACGTGTCAAAACAAATCTTCCCTCTGGGGCGTACAACATAATAACGATCAATGACGAAATTCACCAGATAATTTCGGCGTTGACTGGCAAAGGCTCTATACGTATCCATGAGACCACATTCACTTCTCTAATCGCCAGTGAGTCTTAGACGTATGCGGTAGACATAGTATGGTCGTCACTAAAATCACTTTAAGTTGCACTGGCAACCTTCGGATGATAAACGACTTTCCTGATATTGTGATAATTACCTCAACGATCCAAGTCAATTTAACTTGTGACGCCAACAATGGTAATTATGAGAGCAAGTCTGGAGCAGCAGAGAGGGCGAGAAATGTTTGCCAACCAGACATAACAAATTGGATGAAGATTTTCGGCAAACTAAAATGACCCAATACAAGTGAATCCAGATTGTCAAAATCTGGTAATGATCCGTTTATGGATACTCTAGTCATCTCGTGCAAGCGATGACCAAATCGCTGAAAATGCTTAGAACATTCTCCCATTCCAAGAAAACTTCCGGAATAACACGCAACCATATCAACCGAGATATCATCTTTATGATTGTATTTACTATTCTATAATCCACCGTGTCCGTATTCGACACAAATCGATATTATATCACTGAGAAAATCAAACCGAGTTGGGTTTTTTCTCTCTTGCAAAATGAGCCGCAACTGACGGAATCGTAAAACAATTACTGAGTAATTGTCCAGCATCATCGGTATATTTTAACGCAAGATTTTTCATTTCTTCGTGGAGAGATTCTTTGCGATAAATATATCCAATAGGCCATACAAACTGATCATAGTTTTCATCATCAGAACTTTACAATAACCACACGGATACAGGATCGTTTTTACTTATTCAGTTAATAAAATCGAATATATATCCTTGGTAAAATTTAACAGTTCGATTTCGTGGAAATATTGTTACTGCATTAGTTCACGCATGTACATTATAATCAATAACTTCAATCGAAGCTCCTTTTGATTTATATTTTGATTCGTACAAAATCTCCTCGGTTATCGTTTTTGTTATTTTTGTAAATTTTAGTTTCTTTCCTAGCACAGCTACATCTTTGACAGACGCTCCGGTATCCTTAACTATTTCTTCCCACTCTTTTATTATTTTACGTCTTTTATCAATTAGACGTTTCCATGAGTCAAAACGGTAAAATGTTCCGTTACTTGTTCGGCTACAAAATTTAGCTTTGAAAATTTCATTGGTTTTAAATTATTAACGCTGGGTTTATCATTTAACGATATAAGGCGTAGATAACTGCTGTTACAGGATACGCTCTTCCATAATACGGTTTGTCAATACCGGTCAACATTCCTGGTTTGGAATTTTTTCTCATTATGGCAATTTTTCCATTATGAAGGACAGGGAAATATGTGTCACTGATAATCCAGGTATTATTGTCTGTTTCTGCAGATACAACAAATTTTACTCTGAAAAATATCTTCGATCGTCGAGATAACTAATGATCGTTGCCGCTCGTTTGTGTTCATCGTAGCATCGACACCATTGGTGTTGTGTATGATTTTAAACGTTGACCATACATAAGATGCGCAATCTTTGCTAAATTCTTTCTTGGCGTCATGAATTTTATTAATCAAGGTTTTATTTCTCGGATCAACCAGAGCTGTTATCGGTAAGTCAGGGGATATTCTGTCAAGATTAAATTTATCTTTAGAAGGCTTGATCGTAGAAAATCTCTCAAATTCTCAAATTCATCCATTTATAATTAAGACAAATGTTTAAACTGAAAGAGTATATATATATATATATATATATATATATATATATATATATATATATATATATATATATATATATATATATATATATATATATATATATATATATATATATATATATACATATATATATATGGGGGGTGCGTGGCCTGGGCATGACGTCCCGCTTGCCAAAGGAAAGTGAAGCGTCTCTCATAGCCTCTCCTTCCCAGGTGTAGTGATCGCCGCAGGACCACTGTCTCGCTCTGCGGGGCAGGAAATTACTTGCATATGGCCTCTCCTACACTATTGTGTCCACAGCAGCACCTTCACGCGGTGCCCCCTGTTTTAACAGAGCCTGCTGTGTGGCGCGACCGAGTACCCGGCGGTATAACTGGGTGGGCAGACTGGGCTCATTAGCCTTGGCAGGCAACCAGTCTAAGAGAAGGGAAACTCTGACCCCAAACCCGGGCGGATGAAGCTCGTTAGCCTTGTCAGGCAGTTCATCTAGGAGAAGGAAACTCTGATTCAAAACCAACCAAGTCCCATCCATTGGATTATGGCTACACTGCCTTGTGGATATCTTCGGGAGAAGGAAAGGCTACGGGAGTAAACCCAGACAGAAAATCAGGAGTGGAGCCCCTAAGGCGGCTGGGGGTCGACTACGACCTCCTTCCGGCAGCTCCTGCATCCAAACTGGTGCCAAATGTCATGCTCAGCGTTCCTTTGGACCCCATCAGCAAGGACGAGAGGGGAATCCTGACGTCTGGGCAGCCCAGGATCTCCATACTCCACGCCCAGGCTTGCGCCCTGGAGAGGACACTCCAGTCTCGCTACTGAGTGAGGACACTACACGGAAGCTGACAGTTTACGGATTATAAGTCCCACCCGATTGGCGTAGGGAAGGGGCGCCACGGGTCAGCTTTGACGGTGGGAGGGATCATCGTGTCCCACTGGCCAACTATCGCCCGCCTCAAGCCGGGCAGCCCGCGGTCAATAAGGTGTTGACCCGCCATCGTCTGCCTGCTCCAGTGGGTGTCTGGAGCTCAGTGTGTTGTGCAGCATGACAAGCAGACGGTAATTCCACACCAGACAAAAGAAACAAGAAACCAATAAAGAAGACTCCAGCTCTTCGATTTGCAAGCTGGAATGTGCGCACCATGTGTACAGGCATCTCCGACGACCTCAGAGAAGTGGACGACACCAGAAAGACGGCCATCATCGATAGAGAACTCACCAGACTAAATATCAGCATAGCTGCCCCCAAGGAAACCAGGCTCGCCTCTAGTGGCTCCCTCAGAGAGGAAAACTACACCTTCTTCTGGAAGGGTCGAGAACCTGAGGAGCCCCGTCAGCACGGAGTGGGCTTTGCCATCAAAAACAATCTCCTGGCCTCGGTTGAACCTCCCACAGGGGGCACTGAGCGTCTCTTGTCCATCCGCCTCACCACTGCTTCAGGTCCTGTCAACATCATCAGTGTCTACGCCCCAACCCTCACGTCATCAGAAGACGTGAAGGATCAGTTATATGGGCAGCTGGACGAACAGATCAAAGGATGCCCCAAAAATGAACCACTATTCCTCCTCGGCGACTTTAATGCCAGAGTAGGTGCGGACCACGAGTCCTGGCCTACCTGCCTCGGATATCATGGCACTGGAAAGACCAACGAAAACGGCCAGAGACTGCTGGAGCTATGCACCTACCATGGCCTGTGCATCACAAACACCTTCTTCAAGTGTAAGCCACAACACAAAGTGTCATGGAAACACCCCAGATCTCATCACTGGCACCAACTCGACTTGGTCATCACCAGGCGCTCTGCCCTTAACAGCGTCCTCTCCACCAGAACCTACCACAGTGCAGACTGTGACTCCGACCATGCCCTTGTGAGCAGCAGAGTGCGACTACAGCCACACGCGCTACACCGCTCAAAACCAAAAGGACGTCCTCGCATAAACACTGCACATATGTCAGTCCCTCCCAAGGTGGAGGAGTATGTGTCTGCCCTGAACAAGGCTCTCCAGGACCTGCCTGAGTATGACACTACAGCCAAGTGGAACGCCATGAAGGGTGCCATCTACAGTACAGCTATGTCAACGTTTGGCAAGAAGGAACGACCCAGCCAGGACTGGTTCAATGCACACCTATCAAGGATGGAACCACAAATCGAGGAGAAACGAAAAGCCTTCATAGCTTACAAAAAATGCCCTAATGAACGGACGCTTGCTGCTCTCAGAAGTGCCCGAAGTAACACCCAACGCATTGCTAGACAGTGTGCGAACGAGTACTGGCAACAACTGTGTGAAGGGATCCAGCGCAGTGCCGAGTCCGGACACATCCAAGGCATGTACAGTGGCATCAAGAAGGCTCTAGGCCCTACAGTGAAAGGGGTCGCTCCCCTGAAATCCCTGACGGGAGAGATGATCACAGACTGTGGGCAACAGATGGCCAGATGGGTGGAGCACTACTCAGAACTATACTCCCGAGAAACGTCAGTCACTGATGCAGCCCTCAGCAGCATAAAGAATCTGCCCACCATGGAAGAGCTCGACAAAGTGCCAACCTTAGAGGAGCTCAGCAAAGCAATCGACTGCCTTCCAAACGACAAAGCACCAGGTAGTGACAGCATCCCGCCCGAAGCTATCAAACGTGGAAAACCAGCATTGATTAAACCACTGCACGACCTACTTTGGCGCTGCTGGGAGGAAGGAGTAGTCCCCCAAGACATGCGTGATGCCACAATTGTGACCCTTTACAAAAACAAGGGCGACCGCAGTGACTGTAATAATTACAGAGGGATCTCGCTCTTGAGTATTGTTGGTAAAGTGTACGCCCGCATCATACTCAACAGGCTGCAGTTGCTGGCAGACCGTGTGTACCCGGAATCACAGTGCGGCTTCAGAGCAGGCAGGTCGACGACAGACATGATCTTGTCCCAACGACAACTCCAAGAGAAGAGCAGAGAGCACGGTCAACCACTCTACATGATGTTCATCGACCTCACCAAGGCCTTTGACTTGGTCAGCAGAAAGGGCCTTTTTGAACTTCTGAGTAAGATCGGTTGCCTCCTAAAACTCCTCAGCATGATAATCTCTTTCCATGCAGATATGAAGGGAACAGTCCTGTATGATGGATCATCCTCAACTTCCTTCCCAATTAACAGTGGTGTGAAGCAGAGCTGCGTGCTGGCACCAACACTTTTTGGGATCTTCTTCTCCCTGCTCCTGTCCTACGCCTTCGACACGTCCACGGATGGCATATATCTACACACCAGGTCTGATGGGAGGCTGTTCAACCTGGCACAACTGCGCTCAAAGACCAAAGTGAGAGCTGTGCTCATCAGGGAGATGCTTTTTGCAGATGACGCAGCTCTTGTGGCCCACACCGAGGAAGCCCTCCAGAGACTGGGAGACCGTTTTGCTGTTGCCTGCACGCAGTTTGGTCTCACAATCAGCTTGGAAAAAACAAATGTCAGCGTGCAAGATACCACCATTGCCCCTTCAATCAAAATCAACGGTGTCACCCTGGAAGCAGTCAACAACTTTACCTACCTAGGGTCAACCATCAGCAACACTCTCTCGATTGATATGGTGCTGAACAGAAGGCTTGGAAAGGCAAACACCATCATGGCTCGATTAACACAGAGCGTTTGGGAAAACAACGTGCTGACAGAGCACACCAAGGTCCGAGTCTACCAGGCCTGCGTTCTCAGCACCATTCTATATGGAAGTGAGACGAGGAGTACCTACATGAGGCAAGAACGCCGGCTCAACTCCTTCCATATACGGTGCCTAAAACGCATCCTGAAAATCAGCTGGCAAGACCGTGTTCCACACAGCGAGATCCTGCAGCGTGCAAGTACCCCCAGCATGTACTCCCTGCTAATTACACGCCGCCTTCGATGGCTGGGTCACGTCCGACGCATGGAGGATGGAAGGCTGCCAAAGGACATCTTATATGGACAGCTGGCCACTGGCATGAGAAGAGTCGGACGCCCCTCACTCCGTTTCAAAGATGTGTGCAAGAGGGACATGAAGGCATGCAACATTTCACCCGATGGCTGGGAAGAGCTGGCTGAGGACCGAGGCACCTGGAGACTGATGGTAAACAATGGCATATCAGTCGCTGATGCGAGGAGAGGCCAGTTGGCGGCAGAGAAACGTAAGAGAAAGAAGAACGCAACAGCAACCACAGTAACGCAGACTTCCCAGTATGTCTGCACCAACTGCAGTAGGGACTGTCGCTCACGTATAGGCCTGCACAGCCACAGCAGACGTTGCCAACAGAGACAGACAACACCCCAAGGGCGCTATCGCATGGTCTTTCGAGACCGAGTCGCCAATGATGATGATGAATGATGATATATATATATATATATATATATATATATATATATATATATATATATATATATATATATATATATATATATATATATATATATATATATATATATATATATATATATATATATATATATATATATATATATAATGATTCAACCAAAGGACAAATGCAATGGTTAATGATAGTTTCTACGACTCCTTGTAACAAAGCCTGCGTAAACGAATTCTGCGGATATCATTTCGAAAGCATGCGTAATGGAAGTCTAAGACCAAAACCGTGTTTGAAATGGGGTGTTGGAGTTAGAGGGGAAATGCGGTTGTGTGTGCAATGTGGTGGTAAAAATACAGAGAGCTCAAAATATATAATGATTAAAAAAATAATGACAATGACAAAATTATAAAAAGTGTAGAAGAAAATCTAGCAAGAATTTCAAAGTAATGATTTAGACAAATTATTATTTAAACAAATGATATTATTATATAAATTAAAAATGAGTTTCTGAAGGATCCAATCATCAAAAATTACGAAGCATGTCATGATGGTGTCATCAGTCAATGTCGACTAAAAAGACGATTCATTCATATCATTAATACTGGTTATCTCATATTCAATATCTGGAAAAATAAAATATGTCTTTGTCAAAATTTATTTACGAATGTTATCACGCAGTACTCGAAGACGGTCTTGTGATCGATCATATTGGCTCAAATCCCAAAAATAACTCTTTATCCAATTTACGAGCTGTTACACAAAGTCAAAATTGTAAATCCGGTAATACTGGTAAATGTAAAACAATTACAAAAATGGCAGGTTAAATCTGCCAATACAGAGACTGCCGAAGAAATATTATTTCAATCAATGAATGCAGCTGGCAAGTATTTTGGTATTTCCATGTCTTGGGTATATTTTGTTGCAGAAAATATAACCGAAACTGCTCTCTCTAAGAAATATAAACGAAAGATAATCTTCATTAGTGTTGAATGAAGATAAATCAGTCTCTCTCCGGTAGAGGTATTAAGTAGTCATGTCGCTTGTTCTAATACTATATTACTATTTATTTAATTCCTTTGATACCATCATAATCATTGTCAAAATATTATGATGGAACGATTATTTTACCATTTCAAGACTTCTATCGTTGGTGAGGAAACTTATACTTATATATATATTATCATTTTAAGACTTCTATCGCTGGTGAGCAAACCTCTATTATTATTATTATTATTATTATTATTATTATATATATATATATATATAGATAGATAGATAGATAGATAGATAGATAGATAGATAGATAGATAGATAGATAGATAGATAGATAGATAGATAGATAGATATGTGTATGTATGTATGTATGTATTATATGAAAACGTAAGTTTCACCAGTCATATAATATGCGAGATAGAATAATTTTTCTGATATTTCTATACAATTTCAGTATTATTGAAGGGTGATAACTCCTGTCCCCTTGACATAGTTATTTAGCAGTTACATCCATTTCTTGATGTCAGTGCCCTGAAAGATGAGCGATAAGTCTGTAGTATATGTTTCTCCGTAGATAGTAATTAATTTTGTCATCGTAATTAATTAGTTAGCCATCTATGTCATAATCAATAACAGTGAAGTAACATAATTGTATAATAGTTAAAAGTAGTAGAAGGTTAATTTATGGTTTCTAAGTTACAAACAAAATCAAGGCAGAAATGCATGCGGCTACATGTACAATATAGCAAAGCTTTTTTAAGATCTCTTACACAGAAATATATATTTTTCAAACCTGACTTAGTGAAGGCAGATATATATATATATATATATATATATATATATATATATATATATATATATATATATATATATATATATATATATATATTTACACTCAATTATTTTATATGTCTTTGGAAAATACGAAATAAATTCACGCTGTAATTTTACTCAGTACTGAATGTTGCAATCAAGCATAAGTAACTTTATAATAATTTCTGAAACATATATCTGCTAGATGTCTCCGTAGCTCTTTACTAAAGCATATCCTCTGATTCTCGAGGTCTGGCGATTGAAACCGGTAACGGACAATTGTTGACGATTGCGGTATTTCGCGACTTTTCTATATAAGATGGGTGTCCAAAAACCCAAGCCCGATTTTCAGCAGAAAAAACACCCTCCCCACCATATCACCACGTGGTGTGTGATCTTTTGCACTCTCCCGGAGTTGATGATAGGGGGTGTGTGTGCAAAAATAAGTTGAACGCATAGAAGGCTCGCGTATATGTTGTGCCGTCCTTAAAACAAAATTTATGTATATTTGTGCTGTCCTTAGAATTAAGATTATATATTGTTCCGTCCTAAGACTTAATATTGTATATATCTAAAAAGTCGATTTGTCGTCCCTAGAATTAAATATATATACGCTGTAAATATGCTTGTACAATGCTGTAAATATGTTGATACACTGCTGTAAATATATGCTTATATACAATGCTGAAAATATGGTTCTATATGTATTAGTGCTGTCCTCAAAACAAAAGTTATATGTTGTGTCGTCCTCAAAAAAGGTCAATGATGACATAATATATATATATATATATATATATATATATATATATATATATATATATATATATATATATATATATATATATATATATATATATATATATATATATATATACAATAAAATAAATTTTGAAAATACCAATGTTATTATTTCTGCAATTAAAAACTTAAAACATGACGGCATAAAAATATAAAAATTCAACTTATACACTATCAGCAAAATACAAATTGATCAAGACCATCCAGCAATTTATCTTACTATCTTTTTCAACAGTAAAAGATACTGAAGTGGAAAAATTCCTCCCGGTGTCAATCGCAATTGAGAACATTAGATCAAAAGTATCTGACGAATACGAAACCAAAAACAAATCATCAATACACGCGTAAGACAACTGAAAAAGTTTATATCAAATCGTGAAAACGAAAAAGCTGTCACTTATGAAAGTGAGCGTTAAAAAGAAAGTAGTGATGAAAATGAAAGTTATGGCAACTGGGATATCTGTCGTGACTAGTGATTAGCGAGAATCAGTATAAAAAAACTATATTCTGTTATAATATATTTTTTTATTTTCTAAAATATACCAATCAATTTAATGAAATGAATTTTTATTAAGAATTAGACATTATTTTTTAAAAAGTTGATCAAGTTTAATGCGCGAATGTACATAATTCATAATCTGATCTCTACCACACATGATCATAATAATATGTTCTCGCCGCAGTTCATCTAATTGCTCCTGCGTCAACAAAATATCTTCGTTGCCGTGTTCATTAATAACTATATTGACACTAAATTGTTCTGTGTTGACTGGAGACTGTGTCATTATTGTTCTGATGGCATTTTCAAGTACCTCCTCCTTGTCGTGCATGAAAACTCTCACATGTTGATACATTATATAATATACTTCTTGATTAAATAATTAATTGTAAAACACTCTGCAAAAATCGTTAAGATCTTACGTAGAGATCTTAAGAAATTAAGATATTAAGAAATTCTCCACGCAGGTCAATTAAGTGCCCTCTCTCGTCAGTAAGTTTGAAATTTATTCTTGACAATAAATTATTTTGACATCGTAGATAAACCGGATTGATCGGTTCTTGTACAATTAAATATCCAGGAGGTACTTGCGGTGTAAAAGTATATAAAGTATATCCTTGTTGAGCTTGATTTGACTTTTCAAGATCTATTTGATAACTGCCATCAATTACATCGCATACAAGATGGACTGCAACAGTTGAAGTTATATTAACGATTCCTGGTGAAATATGACTACCTTCACAGTACGGATTATTGTTATGTTTAAGAGTACCTGGAGGAGGGGCTATATGTTTCCATGATTCAACAATTTTAGGAAAGTTTTCGTTGATAAGATCGCTGACTGATTTTTTTCGTTCGTCAGTTCTAAAATCTGGTATTACAAAGTTTAATATATCTTTTTCAGCTATTTTATAATGATTAACAAACATTTGCCAAAAAGAACAGTATCTCGATTTATAATATCAAGTTCTCGTACAACTTTATTTAAATGTTCTATTGTTTCAATGATTTTTGTATCTCGTTATTAGGATACTCTTGAATATATTTTTTCAATAACTGACGTAGAGTTGCGGATACAGTTTGATGTTCACCTTTAATTTGATTAGCTATTAATATAATCATATCTTCATTAATATAATATGTATGATTTTTGTGATCTTTTTCTATGATGAATCTAACGCTGTGACGGGTACTAGTCCAAGGATGCTATTTTATACTCTGGCTCCTTTATAATAAAAAAATCATTAGTAAAAATATCATCTCGTTTTGGTTCTGACGGTCCTTGATATTCTGGTGGAACATATGGCCATCCTAAAACACTTCGGATTGATGATCGATAAATACCTACAACGTAATCTGTCGAATTTATTTCAATCGCAGCCGATAATGTTGATTCGTGAAATGTTATAGCTATTTTGTCTTCTCTTTCGGTTATAGATTTGATTCTGCGTTGAAATTCATAATTGATTTGTTCGATTTGATAATTACCTGTAGGAATAGAAAACAACTAACCAGTCTGGTGTTCCATCATCTTTATTTTTATTTGCAAACACAAGCGGATTATTCGCCTGTAATCCATCAAATGATTCTGATCTGATATTTGTCCAGCTGTAATATACTCGTAATTGTGCTAGTGCGATTTCTTTCACTGCAATTGCAGTTGGAAAGTTAACACTAAATTCTGGATTAGTTGAGCTTACCGATATCATTGTTGTTTTATGACGGAGTAGCGTTAGTTACGGTTTGTTGAAGTAGCTCGCCTGACGATGTCAGTGGAGTTGACATTGTTATATAAATCCTGACTTTCTAGATCAATAACAGTCATTGCTTCTTTTTAGGTTTTATCATCTCCGTGAACTCAAAATCTGATACGTTTCCATCACTAAGACTTGTTGATAATAACGAGTTTAATTTAGAGTATGCTAACGTCGCTGTGTGTAATTTTATTATATAATCATGCAATTTTGAATTTGTGCATGTACATATTTTTTGGCAACGATATTAAGAATACCAGCAATCGTTATTGCAGTTGAAACACAAATTGGTACAACTACTGGTGCCATAACTAGTGATCCTGTTATTGTTGATAATAATACGCCGGTTTCAGGAATAACAGCAGACGTAGAATAAACAATTATATCAACAATAACTACACGTCTGTGATATTTCTTTACTTTTACTATATACTCGTCAACGATATTTTTTAATTTTGTTTGCCATTCACGTGCTTGATTGTATTTATAATGTTGCGCTGCAACATCACGTTGAACGTTGATCGGAGTAACCATTATATTGTATTTAGTAATCAACTGAGGTGTTTCAGCCACAAATTCCGGACACCACCAGTAAGACGTTGCGGTTAATTTTTTATCAACTGATTCTAGTATAAATATTATGCGTTCCCTTTATTTAGTATGATAGACAAAACTCCAGAGAAAGTATCGGTTGAATGACGCCAGGCATACGTAGTAAATATCTTAAACGTTGCAGCGCTGAACACGGACAACCTATACACGCCAGTGACTTCTGCGATATGTTTTATAGTGTTATTTTGTTGTGACCATGTTGAGAATCCTGATGACACTGTGCATACTATGTTGATAATCTGCCCGTGGAGATTTTAATTAGATTAAATATTTTAACGATCTCAGGAATTCCACTTATAACATCTTCTAGTTTTTTTCTAATCGTTTCAATTTCTGATTTAGCCGTTTTAATTTCAGAGAGTTTTACGTCAGTAGACGGTGAACTTCCAAAGAAATCATCTGCAATTTTATTGAGTTTTTGAAAATTTCTCCGAGTGTTCATAAACATATTTACGTGAACGTCATATTCAGCCCGCAGCGTGGATAATTTAGTATCTACTGTATTATAGCCAACGTCTACATATATTTTTGTTGCGGCATCTTCATCTGATGTTGGATCTCTTAAAACAACTATCTTATTTCCGTTCATGCTAAGTTCGCCCGTCATTGTAACAGGTGTTCCGCAAACGATTAGCAACGCTTCTTGCAATTTTATTTCTAATAGTTGAGAATGATATATTTGAGTCTCTGATTCTACCGCCGTCAGTAGTAGCACCAATAACTCTACGAACTATGTCATTCCATTTGATAGTACTCGTCTTGAAAACACAGTATTTATCCTGAAAAATAACAACTTCGTCTCGGTCAACTAGAGAGATTCATAATATCGGCAAGTTCATTTTTGATCGCGTAATTTGACAAATCAATATCATCTTTTTTTCTTGCTTTTCATAGAAGAAGATCTTCCGTAAATATCAAACAATTTTACTTTAAGATCTGTTTAAAACGACGCTGTTACTTGTATAATCTTTATGAGGTGGTAATGTTGGTTTTGATATAGCATTGAGCACATTAATTACTTCAGGACCACATATCTGTGGCTCTATCATTGTTTGTGCTGATAATGTTCAATACCAGACTGGAATATTTTTATTGTGTTTGTATATTTTAAAAATTCAATTGGTGGAGCTAACATATACGAATTAAAATAAACAATTCAACGTGGATCAATTGCGTAAGCAATCCAGTGAGTTCCTGGACCAGAACTATTATCGAGATTAATAATACCTGTTTCAAAATTGTTTGGTTGTTTTGGTAATTGGTCACGGATAATAACACCAATGAAATATTTTATATTTAATATTTTATCAGCATCAAGTAATCAAAATTAGATATTGGTAGAATGAACGAAGTGTTCCTGGAAGTCTCAGACCTTTCCCGTACATAGAAGGGGTTCCTGGTAATCTCAGACCCCTTCCTTTTTATATCCTTTTCCTATTATTTTATCAACAAGCACACTACCAACCTCTTCGGCAGTATCACTTAAAACACCAAGTGCAGCTTTTTTTGCAATGGTTGGGGCTGCAGCGGCTATTAAACCTGGTATAGCTTCAAGAAGTGGAAATATTCCACCAGCTTTAACTATATCCTAATAGCGCTCGGAAAAGATGAAGTTGAACTCCAGTTTTTGATTCTAAAGCCTTATAAAATGTTTGAGTCTTAGTTAACGATAATGTGTTTGGACCACCACTAGAAATTTGATCTTATTTTTGTGATATTTTTTCCGCATTTACCTGCAAGTTTTGATTGTAATTTTTTCACCTGACCGGAAGTCAGAGTGACATTAACGTGACTATACGACATTTTGATAATATAATGAGTGATTTAATTACATGTTTTCTACTGGAGCGTCAACAACTCTCATTCTTCCACCAGTACTTTGAAGCAACATTGCTTTGTCGCTGAGTATAACTGCAATTGCTCTAGAGCCACCAGCGGGCAGTCGAGCTACACGAGGTCGGAAGTGTATATCAACGACAGATTGCCTGAATAAATCTAAATGTCCCAACGAAAGGTAATAGATCGGATATAATGTTGTGAAATACCGCTGTTTGTAAACCAGCGACAACATTTTGATCACGCCCCATAAATGTCATTAACCGATGATAAGCGCGTGCAACATGATTTAATTCAAAATTTAACAAAACTTCTTCAGATGGTCCTTGATGTCGGTTTATCCTCAAAGCAACTTCAGAAACTCCTGGTGTGTCAAATACCATTGGTGAATTTATTCTAGCATTTTCCTGAAATTCGATGAATGCATGTCGTGGTGCAGAAGCTCCTTGCTATGATGAAATCTGTTATGTAAATAAACTAGCCGCATTACTTTGAACGCTATCTGTAGTCATTGTCAACCATGATAACAATGATTACCACCTGAATTCATAAAGCGATGGATTAATACCGGCATCCACAGCGAAGGTTTTGTTAGTATTACTTTGCCAGCATCAACAGCGTTGGGTCGCCAGATTGCATCATTGTCGGTGGTTTTTCTTACAAGTGTCACAGTATGTTTAGCGCAAATATAACTTTTTTAACATTTCTACAAAATCCAAAGATTTGAGACAGTGGAATCACGCATGAGAAATTTTCTTCGTTATTTAACATTGATCTGCGTGCTGCGAATCCAAGGTTGTACTTTTCGTTTATCGACGCAACTACGTACCCAGCTGCATTTAGCGTTACGTTTCTATCAGGCTGATCAACGGTATCCTTTGCAAACATCATTGACGGACCAGCTGACCTTGAATAATCATCTAAATATCTTGCCAGAACCAATATCGTCGTAGCAATATCAACATTTTCGAGACATGATTAAAAACTTTTTTCGTCAATCATGTATATAGCACTGTTAAATAATGCCATAATACCATTGTTAACAAAACCAAGTCGATCACCAATTCCGTATGCTGTATCATCTGCTTTCAAAAATCTACCTTCTACTTCAATACATGCTTCAGCAGTAAGAAATATCTACTTGTATCTTGAACTTGTAATTCGATTCTTCCTCGTGCGTAAAGTACGTCATACGAATAATTCTGATAATCGCGTATAGATTCATTTTTAAGAACCGGTGCTTCCATATCGAAGGTGGGTCAGATATACGTTTGAACATTTTATTATAATTGTTATCGTCTAACATGAAGACCACTTCCTGCTATTAAACTTGCCGTTATATTTTTCCCCTTTCTTCTTCTGATATGGGAACACCAGCCAACTCTGCTAGTTTTCGATCTGCGACTTGATTTATTATTTTACTAAAATTTACAGGCACAACTTCGGTGCTTTGCAATTTTACTGGTTGTGTTATTTTTTGTACTAATCGAGCTCTATCCTTAATTGTCGAGAACGCTTTACCGGCAAGATTACCAATAGCATTAATACCTTTATCACGAACAGCCTCAATAACCTTCATCCAAAATTGTTTTGCAATCGGTATTGCTTTAGAAGCAATCCTTTTGAATAAACCCATAACGACATCACCATGTCCATCTCCGTAAATCGCTTTGTAAGTTCGTAATCTTGAGTTTACTACCTTGACCATTACAGGTTCACGTTGTGCATTGTGTATAATCATTTTTTTAAAATTACATGATGATTAATTAGTTGTGTTTTTAGTCGCTGTGATAATCATCAACAATTTCATTAATGAGAGAACGATAAATGTTGCGATCCATAATACCACCAGTAAATGTCAGATATTTCATTAATAATTTCTGGAGAGTTATTTCCTGCACGTTTTCCTCCAATCAGAATTTCTAAGGGATTAAAAAACGGCAAGAACATTGTCAGGACAGATTCCTTGAGTAACAAAACCACTTCCAGTTGTTTCATCTTTCTTACTTGCTGTTTTTTTCTGCTTCCTTCTTCCATTTTCCTGAGACTGATTTCCATTATGCTTCTTTCTTATCTGGTGAAGAACGTAATTCCTTCCTTCGTCTAGTTTCTTCAAATTCCAGATCTTCTTCTTCTCTTTGTTTCCTTTCTCGTTCCACCTCCTTAAGTTTCGACCTCATTTCCCTCTCCCTTTGTTTCCTTTCTGTTTTTGTTTTTTCAAGTTGCATTTTTTTTTCTCTTTGTCTCCTTTCCAGTATTGATTGCCTAATACTCTCATATACTGTCTGTTCAAAAATATTAAAACTGTTAGCATCTTCCACAGATCTGATTTATGGAATATCAGTAGCGATGCGAAATACATCCCTAACCCAATCGGCAGATCTCATAGTTCTCATGTATTCGGGTTTTACACACTTACCTCTTTCATGATATCCAAACGCGGCAATATCAATTACTTGGTTTGGGTCTTTGATATCGGCAATACCTTTGGGCGTGAATTTATCTGCAATATTAGTTCTACCTCCTGGCAGAGGTGGTGCTGGTTGAGGAGGTTGGGGTGGTGGTGGTTGAGCTGCTTGAAGACGGCCAGCAATATCAATATGCATGTTTGAAGAGCTTTTTGTGTTACCACAATTGCTGTAACAATTTTCTTGGTTGGTTCGTCAATTGGGTAAATAATTGTTCTGTACCTTCTGCATATTCAACATGTGATTCTTGACGATCTTGAATTTTTTCTCTAAGAGAATCACGAACAGGCAAAACCTTTTTGATTGCTTCTAATCCAGCAATATAAGACTCTATAGTTGGTGCCATTGTTGATATAAATAATGATCTAATTATAGCAGCAGAGAGGGCGCAGCCTCAATGAGACGTCAGGCGGGTAAACAAAAGCACACATACAAATTTCGACAAAAAATAAAGTAACAAAAAACTAACCATCCAGAGATACTCTGGGGAAGAAACTCTCGATAAAATTAGAGGCTTTGGTTTAGCGTTAGTAACCTTATTTTTTATATTTGTTTCGTATGAGGTTTTAGTTTTCAAAATGACGTTTCAGCAAAAGGTCTGTTTGCCCTCTCTTGCTGATTCTTGAACAAAGAGCATAGTTGTTTAGGGTTATAATTTCCTTGGGCTTTTTCCAACCGTAGATCGAGGTGCTTTGATATTAATTACACCCACTGCATCTTTGTATTTTCCATGACATAATACTTGGCACAAACATTCGTTTTTCCCTTCTGGGTCACAAAGAGCACATTGTTAATCTACGCAGTGAAACAATGGCGATGCAACTTTACATTAGAGATTAACCTGACATTTAATGATAATACTAACAACAGCAATGACAATTCTGTGTGGACATGTAAACCCTGCTCGTGTAGTTAATGTGAGAGAACCTGTGCACATGACATACTTTTACTGGTCTGGGCTTGGTGACGTCGTTGGTTGATTATCTTTGAGCGTACCAAAAGCACTCACAGACTTATCATCGCACGCTGTTGCAGTGCAAGCTGTAGCTAGTGTTAAAAGTGCCGCTGTGGATAGAATAAAACAATTGGTCTTACCGCAGGCGGCTCAGGAGCTTCGAGATAGACTCCGGTGATTAATTACACGGGCACCATCAACACAAGCAGTTACGTTACCAATTACAGAATCAATGTCGCCTATAGCCAGTAAAATCATTAACGTAACCACTCAGCAGCTATTATTAGATTCGGCAATTGCAAATCTGGCAATGCGGAGTGGATTTGGACGGTAAGTGTTATTGGAGAAAATCAATAATGTATAGTTTTGACATGGATGAGTTCGAATATGTATTTGACATGGGAGCGCTTTTATTAGTGGATGGAAGCAAGACAGATTTTCACTATTATTTTATCTAACCAGGGATATCAAGCAATTCATGATAGCATTGCAAGCACAAGACACACCCTGTCGTTTCCATCAATATGAAACATTCTTTGAAGTTTTGAGACAACTGGTTTAGGAAGATAATCCCGATTATGTCCAATTGGAATTTTGTAATAACTGTATGATGGAGCTCCTTAACAGCGCACGTTACTCCATCGATGGAAAAGAAATCGAATCAGTTTTAGACAACGTTGACGTAGCCGCGACAATTCTCGGACCACAGGATCCAGCTGTGATTACACGAGAACAACTAGTCCAGCAAAGATATTTGTCAAAGATGTAACTAATAATGCAGATTTAAGTAAACAACAACTCCTGCTAATCAAGCTGCATTTATACCAAACCTTGCTGCTCACACCGCCTTAGTCGTTGTCTCCTACCTAAATTTTACCCTTGGATTTTCACAGCATCAATCACAACTCATTGATGATTCATTGAGGTTTTCGTGCTCAATTCTTCTCAGTCATATTTTTGGTTTTGTGAAAATGTTCGCAAGGTTATTTTTGGAAACAAACGCACAGTAATTTTCTTTCGTAAGAAAAAACTCCAACGATGAAATGTGGCCTACAGGAGGTGCTGCTGTTAAAGGTGTGTTAGGAACGTTAACATTGTGGACGACTGTGTTATCTCCTTCACTGAGCACATAATTACGTTTGTTGCCATTTGTGCACTCGGGAACCACATCAACGTCATTTATCGCACATACCACAGACGCACGCTCACCAACTGGTATTGCGGAACAGTTTACTTGGCAACATGGTCTTACTACACCAAAATAATTGTCTGTGGCATTTCAGAATGATAATCGAGTTAATAGTCAAGTGCATAGCAAAATGATATTGGACACCATAAGCATGACTGATGTTTCATTGCAGTTGAACGCTCATCAAGAACCTTCTGAATAAATTCTGTTTGACTATGCAGCAGCCACTCCTAATATTGCAGGTACACATCACAATCTATGGTCGTATATGGACCGACATCAAACAGCTACCCAGATCAGCATATTTCTCAGCAAGGCTTTCGTATATTGTATCCGCTTCATTACGTTTCATTGGAACATCTGAAGTAAGATAGACAGTCTGTCGTTGACAAGTATTTTCGTGCAGGTGTTGCTCCTGCTAGTGTTAATTGCATGTGCTATGCTGTGATACTTTCTGAAACTTTGTTCGAAAATCAGCTCGATCGTCTTTATGCGGCTAAGCACAACAATGCCTCAAAATAATATTAAAATTATCCAAGTCTAAGGTGGCACATTTGCAAAAGACTGACTGAATATGTGCATTCTTCGAAAATATTTCAGCGTTGTTAACAGTAGCGGCATCATTAGTTGATAAATCTGCAGCGTTAGAGACTATCGGAACTGTTTCATGAATGGCTTTGAAAAAGACAGTTGGAGGTTGTATAAAAAGGATAAGGTCTTCGATTACCAGCCACAAGCAGTCGAATACTCTCCGACACAGGTCTTCGATTACCAGGTCTCAGAAGAACACGTCGTTGACCCGTCGGTTGACCAGTCTTGATTTACTCACAATGACAAAATCAGACAAGCATTTTCGTGGCTATTTATATGCGGATGAACTTGCATCGACGGTATCACGCACACATGAAACTGGATTCATCAAAAAGCCTTGGTACTCACTGGGTCGCATACTTGGTAACACGGAACAAAAGTTGGTATTTTGATTCCAATTGACTTGCACCACCAGTTGACGTTGTTATCTATTTGTCCAGGGAACTAGTTTGTTCAAACTCAGTTGGATGGTCCAATATACGGTCATCTGGTTGCTGATGCGTGGTGTGCACTGCATCGTTCCCCAACCTCACAAAAACTGCTTGATTTCACATTAAAGTACGTTTGGTATTATACACAATGTTATTACCATTTACGAACGTTCCTCTGTTCGTCGACACGGTGCTGATGTAGAACATATTTGCCACTAAAGCAGATTTGTCTGAGTTTACTAATTGTGTTGTTGCAAGTATCGATCCAGGTGACCTTGTGCTTTTTGAAGATGAACCTGTCAGACTAAAAATGACTAATGTAGACATTCATTATACTATTGGCAATCTCAAAGGCGATATTGCAGTAAGAATATCTGGCTCAGCTCAATTACAAAGGTGGAGTCAGAGACAGCGGTGTTTCGGTCGCGTTTATCAGAGTATATGTTGACACAGCCAATACTGCAACAACAATACGTACAAGGAGAAAAAGTGCATGTGACCGCAACACCACGTGTAGTGACTTCATGGAGCAAAATTCAAGGAATATTAATCAAAGATGGACTGGAACACAATAGTCCCTCAACCTTGGGAAGTGGTCGACTTATTTTCTATTTCTATTAACAATGGTTTTGATATACCTAATGGTCACATCTAAAATTATTCGAGACTGGATCATAATTGTGTATCAGAAGTGGAACTAAAGGTACGTGGGGTTAAATAGGAATGTTGATAAATGATAAGAAACATCTTGATCTTGTTTTCAAACAAGGAATACTATATTCTTTCAATCTGGAGAGAAGGAATGTACATTTTTTCATATTTGCATTATCAGCATCACTAGTTGCCGGAGATGAATTAAATTCGAAGGATTACACGTTTATTCAAACGGCTACTTAACAGTCTTTTATGTTTGTGTTGAAGATTATATTTTATCATCATTATATACTTAATGGAATCTCACCGCGGTGATGGGGTCGCGGAATCAATCGACCGGATGTTGGAATAAATATATGTGAATGTTAACGTCGATAACAATTTCGTTCCACTTGTCGATGAAGATCTGCGTCTAAACGGCGGTACCAGACACTCGTACATACGAAAATATAATCTTGTTAAAGGTTAGTTAGAATATGATAGCAGCAACCACCCGGATATACAATACTAACTCTAGGTAAGCTTGAAATCAGCGTAGTGAAGCGTTAATTGCCCTTTGATAATTCTATCAAGGTCTTTCAACATTTGTCAGAATGATTTCTAACTTCAGTTTAGTAATTTGTTTGACAAAAATAATTTTGTTACATAATATAAGCAGGAAAGAGACAATTTTCTTTTTATTATAAAGTAGTCATGTTATATAAAGACAACATATAGATATAAATATGTCACATGTGGTGTGTACAAACTATCGAATACATGTTATGCATGGCTTTGGCTGGGAAATATAATTATATGATATAAGAACAATAAAAATAAATTATAACAATACTTTGTATTAATTTATTGTCAAGGCCTGGCCATGATAGATAGTTATTTCATAAAATACATTCAAATAGAGTTTACATTTATAAAATTTCAGCAATTGTGGATAAATTAAAGCTATATATGAATTGTTATGACTCTATAGTAACAATCTAAGTTACAGAAAGAACCAAACAAAATCAAAGAGGTTTGTAAAACTTAAGAAATATTTTAATTATCAAAGTAATAAAATGTAAAAGGAACTTACAGTATTGTGAGTAAAACCCAACCTAATCCTAAAAAGTCAGAATCAAGTCTAAAAGGATAGAATGTTCTGAATGAAATTCAGATCCTCGAGTGTAATGGTCTGCCAACAGTCCTAATGTATAATAATGACATTGTCCAGAGCGCTATTGAATAAATTCACAATAGTCCTAGATTCATATTTTAGTCGAATAATAGCACCGTAATTCCAATGTATAATCCAAACAAGTATTCCTCTCAAATCTAAACACAGCATTAAACACTCTGCTGACTCATGTTAAAGCAAAAACATACGGAGTAAGAATATATAGTTCTCCAGCTTTACCAACTTATACACACCAATAAAGTCCTAAAACGCAATTATTCTCTATTCGTTGCGCGAAATTTCACACTATCCAACATCGTAAAGGAACACACCTGACCTACCCATCCAATTGGAAATAAATTGTTTCTACCAAGACCACGCATCACCCCACTAGCAAACGAGAAATTAATCCAAAAATATCAACCGATCCAATATATATTTTAAAAATAACTTGTATACACCCATGCAATGTTCAAAGCGCTAATTTGACTGGTCCGCCACTCGCGGTGTCACACAAACCAAACCAGTTATTGATGTTAACGTAATCTTCGAAATGGAAGCAAAAAGAACAATATATTGTACTCATTGCTGAATTATATTACCCCTTTTATGTACTAAATATGACGTTCCACAAATTAGTTTATTTTATCATTTGAAACGTCATTCGGACAAATTGCAGGTCCGATCAGAGATTAGAATTTGAAAGAAGTTGTCTTGACTGTATGGAACTCTTTGATATCGTAAACCAATCGAAAATGGAAAAATTAATAAGAACGATGTTTATAAGAAAAATACTGATTAATGATTACGATTAGGCTGATATGTGACGATGAGGCAGATGATGATGATGATGACTGCTATGATGCTGCTAATTTTAATTTTGTGCTACCAACAACTGTATCAGTCTTCTTCTGATTCCTGTTTTATTATTATTATTATTATTATTATTATTATTATTATTAATATTATTATTATTATTATTTGTTTCGTGGTTGTTGTTTCAAAATTAAAATGTAATCTTTGAAATATTTGGTCACATTTTATGCACAGATATTGATCAAATAATTCATGACAGAAACTTGTTAAGTGTCATCACTGAGATGACGAACTTGATGTAATTATATATGGCAAAAAGTGTACATCGATTGATGCAGTACTGAAATGATTTAAATAATAGAAACATTATCTTACATCCATACCTAGATACGATTATCATGGTGTGAAAGAGTTTTGTAACACGTTATTTTATTCGATATGAAAATTGAATTCACATGTGTGATGATCTTGTTGAATATTTTCGCAGTGCGACTTAAGCCAAGTAATAATAATAATAATAATAATAATAATAATAACAATAATAATAATAACAACAACAATGACAACAACAAGAACAATAACAATAAACACATAAACATATATAAAATATAAAATATCATCCTGCATCAATACATTCAACTGTGAAAATGGTGCAAAATTACAGAAAATCAGGCGGTATTTATTTACTAAGAAATGTTCAATTCTCTAATGATTTCATCCATTTGAGACACATTTATTATGAAAAAACTAAATGCTAGGAGCCTGACTTATGTCACTGGAAATATCGTTTCATACCAGTAGACGACAATTTTGAAAACGTTTTTGAAACAATTCCTTCTTTGGCCTTGGTATAATGTAATTTTTACTTCTTATGGACCTTAAAGTTGGAGTACCATCAGCATTTTTTTTTTGTGCAATATATTGCTTAGATAGACAGGTAAGGCTTTTCTGGATACTTTATACATCAATCAGGTATTTCTAAGAAATTGTCTTCCATGTATCGTTAAAATCTTGGTATTATCCATTGCTTCATTTCATCCTGGAAATTGTTTATACATTGATCTTAAATTAAATGGCAAGCCCTCTTTTTTAGTTTTAAAAGTGTTATGTTTAAATTAGAGGTATTATCCCAAATTGAATTACAATAGTCCAGATACGGGTGCATATAACTTTGATAAAAGATGATCTATACTGAAGAGGAATGTGTGTTTTGATTTTTCTCAGTAGCCAGAGATAATCATTAACCTTTTTTAAAACATGTTTAAAGTTAATTGACCGAGTAAGATTGTTATCTACGAATACACCAAGAATTTGATCATGAGAGGTCATGTTAAGTCTCACATTGTCCAACAGAACCTTTAGTTTGCCGCTATCTATCCTTGCATGTTTTCGTTGCGTTGTAACCTGTAGAGCTTTCGTTTTTACTTTATTTTTGCATCATACTTTAAGCCTGTTTAGGGTATCTTGCAAATTTTTTTCCAGTACCGTTATGGTTTTTCCCATCTCAGACAGTGTAGTACCATCTCCATAGAGGTCAGTGGAAGAAATTAAAGTTCCTACTATCTTAAGAGTTAAGTCGTTGAAAATAGAATGAATAACAAAGGTCCAAGGAAAGAAGTCTGCGATACTCAACAATTAATATTTTACTTTGAGAAAGTTGATCATTTAAAGATAATTTTTGCAATCTGTAAGTTAAGTAAGAAGTAAACCACGTACATACTAAAGTTTGATACAGTAATGTTTTATATTAGCTGGTGAATATATATATATATATATATATATATATATATATATATATATATATAGATAGATAGATAGATAGATAGATAGATAGATAGATAGATAGATAGATAGATAGATAGATAGATAGATAGAGTTTGATATTACAACATGTGAGCATATCACTTTATGTGATTCTGATAGGTCCATATAAGCCCATAAAATTATTGTGCATTAATGTTTTTAACGATTGGCTGCGACCGTGGGAATTTTCATAGTCCCCGTCCACTAGAACTATTTTATTTTTCAACTATTTATAATAAAAAATGGACGCTGTATATCCAATAAGTATTAAACCCAAAATGTGGCAAATCCGAGAAAATCCAGCACGCTGCCCTGTAAGAATCTATGGTTTACATGCGAAGAAACGACCTATGGCCTACCGCGATGCAGACTCGCTCTTCTACATTGCAACCTACACAAGATATGGATCTTGCACCCCACCTCCTACATTGCAACCTACACAAAATATGGATCTTGCACCCCACCTCCAGGACAAACATGGCTAAATTGTCAACCAATTTGAATAAATAAACTTACCTCTCTCATGAACAAAATGTCAGCTAATGCTGGTCTCCCTGATCACAAGAAATTATCCAACAACAGTGCCCAAAAACATTTAATCCAAAAACTGAATGACCACTGCATTCCTCCAAATCAAATCATGCAAATATCTGGTCACAAAAACATCCAATCAATTAATAACTACAGCGAAATGAACGCGAATCATCACCGGCAAATCTCATCAATTCTCAGCAATACGTTTACACCCAGTACAGTTTCTGCAGCCAGTAATACTCCCTTCAGAGAAATATCAAACAACTGGAATTCTATTTCTTCTGCCAGATCCAATACAGCATCTGTGGTGAATGTATGTGGTGGAATAAACACTTTTCGGAGGAAACGTCATGAACAGCCACTAACCCAACAGACGTAACTAAGTGAACTATGTAACAACACCTTGAAAGTATTAGCGGCGATCTAGCTTTGAAAAATTATCCTGTCCATGACAAATGGTCTATTGATTAGAAGGACAGTTGCCCTTTTATTTGTTAATTGTTTTAAAAAAATACATTGTTAAATGTTTTTTTTTTTATTATATAACTGCGCCAGAATGAAATGCCGAAACTTATTTGTTCTTCGTTCTCATTCTTTCTACTCTAAATAAAAACTATGTTATAAAAAATCTCAAATGGTAATAATTAAAATATTGAATTTATGAAACACGTTTAATAATGTTCAGCTTTTGCTTGCCAAGGCTAGCAATTTCTGGACATTATATTCAAATCGTTGCATAGATTCAATATCAAATCAATGCCCAATTGAGATCCTTGATATATGTGTGTGTTAGTGCATTAAATAAATAAATAAATAAATAAATATATATATATATATATATATAGATAGATAGATAGATAGATAGATAGATAGATAGATAGATAGATAGATATATGTGTGTATCAAATTGATATATATATATGTATGTATGTATATGTATATGCATATATATATGTGTGTGTGTTAGTATATCTTTTATATATATATATATATATATATATATATATATATATATATATATATATATATATATATATATATATATATATATATATATAATCAAAACTAATTGTTCATTCTTGTCCGCATCTGTAGTTATGCATATTCTGAGGAACTATCATTCTGAACTCTGGCTCTGTCTAGCTGATCATATGCGCTTTCCGATTTTGGACTCGCAGCAGATGCAGATCTCCGCCTAAGTGAAAGGAAACCGAAAGGTCTGATTTGAAACATTGCATGCAAACAAAAACAAAACCAATATGAAAACTATGCTTTTTACAATTCATAACATCCTTGTTCTAGCGGATGGACAACAAAAAGTAGCATTATTTACACTTATATTTAGTTTAATGTAGTATTTTGATAATAAAACATTTATTTACTGGTAAAATTCTCAAATATAATTTTTGAGACAAGCTTAATGAATGAAGTGATTTACGAGGATCATAATTTGATTTTCGGAGATTAGAGTATGAATCAGACTCAAAAAATTGAATTATTTCTTCTGTTGTATCATTTTTTAAAGCAATATAAATATATCATTTTATCTGGAACGATAATTAGAATATAACAAAAACATTTTTAATAGATTAGTACATGTACAAGCGAATTCTCATCAGGAAATATCCTACGGCAATCCCAATCAGTAGTGAAGACATGAATGTACCAACGATGATCCCGATAATTTGAGGACTAAATGTACTTGCATCATTATTTTGTTTTAAAGCCAACCCTGTAGTGATCGAAATAAAACTAAAAATATAAGGGCTTTACATTTAAGAAACCTTTTTGAAAGTAAATACTTTTCTTGTCCGATACTGGGCTTTTCTTATTATAGTCAAATATAATGGGAACATTCATTTGAATTGGACACAATCTCCCACAACTCGTTTAATGTCTCTATCATAGTCATAATATCCAATAGATGGCACAAAATTGCAAATTAATTTACAGAAATAAATGACGAAGCGTAAACGCTGACATCGTAAACAAAATATATAAAGTAAGAAAAGAGTAAAGAAAGGATGTTTCAAACGGAGCGAAAGACGGTGCATTATTACAAATACAACATCTCGTTGTGCGGTATAATTAATATATTGCTTTTAATGTATATCATAGCAGCTAATATATGGTATATAATATTTTAAACGAGTGCTCATTCAAGATTTGCGCATGCAACTATATTCCAGCTCAGACGAGCAAAAAAATCGAATTATTGAACGAGAGTCACAAAGTGGAATTGGATATGTGTTGTGCACATTGTGTTGTTATATCCTGATAAACAACCATTCATGCATATTCCCTTCATGTACTTGCATCATTATTTTGTTTTAAAGCCAACCCTGTAGTGATCGAAATAAAACTAAAAATATAAGGGCTTTACATTTAAGAAACCTTTTTGAAAGTAAATACTTTTCTTGTCCGATACTGGGCTTTTCTTATTATAGTCAAATATAATGGGAACATTCATTTGAATTGGACACAATCTCCCACAACTCGTTTAATGTCTCTATCATAGTCATAATATCCAATAGATGGCACAAAATTGCAAATTAATTTACAGAAATAAATGACGAAGCGTAAACGCTGACATCGTAAACAAAATATATAAAGTAAGAAAAGAGTAAAGAAAGGATGTTTCAAACGGAGCGAAAGACGGTGCATTATTACAAATACAACATCTCGTTGTGCGGTATAATTAATATATTGCTTTTAATGTATATCATAGCAGCTAATATATGGTATATAATATTTTAAACGAGTGCTCATTCAAGATTTGCGCATGCAACTATATTCCAGCTCAGACGAGCAAAAAAATCGAATTATTGAACGAGAGTCACAAAGTGGAATTGGATATGTGTTGTGCACATTGTGTTGTTATATCCTGATAAACAACCATTCATGCATATTCCCTTCATGTCCAGACATGATGAATTATCACCACAATGACTTCATACTTTGCCGCTGTTTAGTCGTTGAACATTTTAAAAAATTAATTCAGATATAAAACAAATAACATAATATAATTGAGCCGTTCTATTTCTTACTGAGATACAACTCAGTCCTAAGACTTATCGTGGTTAGCAAAAAAGGCAATGCCTTGAAAATAGGAACAGTTCATCCTCATCATAAGTAACTGGTTTTATAATTGTAGCTAAAATCACAAAGATGAATTTACATTAAACGAAGATTTATTGATTTTCTATAGTTGCGTTTCTGTCAATTTCCATTTTTGAACCTTCCAAATATATATTATTTATTTTGCTAAAGAATAATCACCACTAAGGCTCATCAGGCATGGACCATCATAATGGAAAATAACAAACTAACTCCACCAGTAGGAATAGCTAACTACCTGACAAAGCCTCAATAGATTTTTAATGATCTCATTATTAAAACTTGAAAATTTTACAATCGGGCGACATTACGAAAATAATATTCTTTGCTTTAGATTAAATAACTGCATCAGGTAAACTTAGCCTGCAAATTATATATGTTCCTACGAGAATTTCGTCTTCTGCATCTGATAGAGTTAAAAATAACTAACCTGCTGATGACCTTCATAGGTTATGGGTTGCTGTTCCCTATCAAATACGCAAAGGATGGAAAGACATACTGGGCAAAGCTGTTTTCTTTGTGTACAGCTACAAGAAATATTATACGCGTATAATCAGTGAGGCCTATCTTTATGTATATTTAATTTGCATTGTTTGTTGGACAGGTGTTTTTAATTGCTTTTTCGTTTCATTATATTCTATTAATAATGTAACATTGTCTAAAATCATGTTCCTTTCTTACCCGACCTGAATCATTGATTTTGGTTTCGAAAACAACATGTTTACCTCGATCTGAGTCTGGGAATTTGGACATTCCCTATGAATTACCTGGTCTTCCTGTAGTTTACTACATTTTATCTGATAATTTTAGTAATAAACTTCTAATTATAAATAAAGTTTTTATTTTGAAAACATCTGCAACACTCCAGAATGATATTTTCAATTAGGTAATAGTTGTTTATTTAGAAAATGCTTATTGTGACTGGATGTCAGGTAGAGGACTATATAATCTTGTTTTTCAATATATTAATTATTCAAGATTTTAGATCTTAGCATAATCAATTGTGCTGATGTTGTGCCCATACAATAATTTGGGCTGAATATGTTTCTTGAAATCATTTAATTCAAGTGGTCCTTCTCTGGAAATTCAAGGTGCTCTTCAAAATAATATAGACTGTTGGCACATCACCACTACACGGGCCACTGCATGCATATCAAAACTTTCAGCGTAGAATATAATTTGGATTTCCTCTAAAGCTTATTCAGAACTTAATCGTAAGGACTTGTGTCTGTAATACAAGGATTTCGTGGGATTTAATGTATCACAAAGACTGATGCTTCTCACATTTTACTATTACATGTTTTAAGACGATCAAGTCGTGAAAGAAAATTGGACTCTCGTCGTTGGGTACTAATTTCTCTCAAATATTTCAGAACTTTAAAATCACCTTGATTTGGAACATTCTAAGTCTCAGGTATTATTTCACATTTTAGAAATCCTTAATGTAACCAATAAGCGTTTACCAAATGGATAACTTTATTTTAAATCCTACTCAGGAACAGTTGACTTATTGAAAAAAGATGAATTTCTCAGCTTGCCAAAAATATTATATAAAACTATATTGATCAATATCACCACGACACGGGCCATTACAGGTTCATCAACACTTTCAGCTTTGGATTTAATTGGGATTTCCACTAAAGTTTATTTAGAAATGGATTCATTAGGACTTGTGTCTGAACTTCTAGGATTACTTGGGATTTAATTCCCAATACCGTTGATTCCTTCCTTTATACATTTCACGTTGTATTCTATGGATATAAATTATATGTTGACTGTTAACTTACTTATTGCTTCTCACTCTTTTCTATTACTTATATTGAGACCACAGAGTAGTGATATATCTCCCACACATGCTTTTCTAAGACTACTGCCAGAAAGATAAACATGCCAAAGGAGTGCTCATTGAACGTTAGGATGGAAAATTAGAAACGGTGGAATTGGAATGAAACAGCATTTTGACAAATCTCAAATTCGAATATGACTGTAAACGATAGAATATATATTATGCACTTCATGAAAACATACTAAAGGAATTGCAGTACTTGCAATTGCCATATAATGGGTTTGAGTCGAGGAGAAGATTACAATTTGCTGCTTAGTTCCATATTGGAATGGTACCCTTTCCTGTGCAGTCTTCATTTTCCATTATGTCGATGATCATTAAAGATTAGGATCTTTTAATCAGCATTTAAAGGTGATACTTTTCCTACACGTTATAAGATTAGCAATCTTCAATTAAAATATTTTAGACCCTGATTAAGACTGACTTCTGTCCTGCTTAGCATTGCAATAGTAGATAATATTGAAGACAATTCAAGAATGGATAAACACAAGGAAAATGACAGCAAAAGGATTGATAAGAAGTAAGTTCCGAATAAAAGCGACACACATAATCTAAGAAACGAGTACTTTATCAAAAAGTTTTTAAAAGAGCAACCAAAAATTTACAAACGGTGAATGTTTAGAGAGAAATGCGTGCCAAGAGTGTCTGAAACCTGATTTTCTCATGCACTTAGCTCAGATATCTGCAAGAATAACAACGTTCTGATCAGACTCAATAGTACCTCACTGCATATGGAAAACACTTAAAATCTATAATTTAAGGAAGAAAACGCTCGTGATTGTCATGAGATTGTTGCAAAGTGCGTTATGCTTGATTCCATCACAAATATTCTGAGAGTCAAAGCTACTACTTGGGCCCCGAGTGGCCGAGTGGTCTAAAGCGCTCTCCGTTACGGATCACTGCCATCTCACCTCTGTCTGCGTTGGTTCGAGTCTTGGATTCGGCCAATGTTGGTATGTGAGAAAGCTTGCCAGTAGCTTCTCGTGGGTCGGTGGTTCTTTCTGGGGTTTTCCCGCGTTCTTCCTCCACCATTAATACTGGCCGCCATGTATAGCCTATCGTGTGCTGAAAAATGGCGTTAAACCCCACAACAACAACAACAACAAAGCTACTACTGTGAGATTTGCAGGAGTGAAATGTAAATCGAATGCCACAAATGGTGATCATTACAGCAACATATTAAAGATAATGTAGCAAAACAATTTGTAAAGCATTTACCAAACCTGCCTAGGTTGATACTATGCAAGATAAAGTAGTCGACAGATCATGCAAAGGGACATAAAATATAGCTAATGTGAATCCCTCATTTGAAATTAGGAGAATAGGAATTCAGCAGCCAGTTCTTCAATAGACCCAATGGTACGCAAACATACGAATGAAAATGTTTGCAATGAAATTGTTTGGACACTATAAGTGATTTAACGTTGATAAATACGATAACTAAGACTTGCCCCTTCTTTTCATATGCAGATGCCAAGTACTAAAGATAAATAGATTTACAGGATTGGCAACGTTTCAAAGTTAGGCTCGAATTTCATTCGTTTGGTACTATGTCACTTTATAACAATGGTAGATAAAACAGATAACCATAATGTTCATAGATCAGCGTTTCTATTTTATCATCGCTTCTTATCATGAGTATGTGTTCTAAGGTTGGGATGTTATTGAATGCACTCACTAAATAATTATCACATATGTTACAGATAAAACATTTCCAAAAAGAGTTCACTCTCAATCTAGTCCGACTCGTTCTGTTTGTAACTTGTTCATTCGATTTTGACTGGAAATGTGAGTGGTAGTAGGGTTATGCCTAACTTCCCGTGAATTCATCTTTTTCATAGGTACTGATAAGTCATGAGTTCGCAATTACCGTTTGTTCAAATTATTTGTCACGCAAGCCGATGAACGGAGACATTCAATAATCTGGTGAAAGAAAATTTCGATGTGTTTTGTTTCCAAAGAAGTCAAAGGAAATTTTTATCTATATCTTTATGCCACACATTTAATATGTTCTTGCCTGAGATGGGGGTCCATGCGTCTTCCAGATATTCTTCCAACTATTCTTATTGGCCCATCATCAAATATTTGTCTTGTTGCAGTTGACCAGGTTGATCGACTTGACAATCAGAACTGTATTATCTTGTCAAGTGTGTACGTTCAGCTAAGTGTCGAGCATAACAGTTGACTAAGTCATGCTCGTGTGCTGGTCACTGTGACATCATGACTATAAATGATGTTCTGCATGCAAGTGTCAACCTTTTTGATTACGTCCATGACTTTATGTTCCATATCAGTTTTTTCTTATTTTCCACTAAATATATGCGATTAGGACTGTCGTGGATAGTAAACATTCTCTCCGCATATTTACACAGTGTCTTTTTCAGCCTTTTTAATAGTCTATGGATCACTTCTCTCATACTTTTGATTGTCGGAGTATTGTCTAGTCCTGCATAGCAAGGGCGGTATGCTGTACCCGCGAGGGCTACTATAAACGTAGATTTCACACGAAGTTGGCATGAGTTTATAGGGATAAAATATGCTTCTTTGTTAATATGGTCCAGGGCATAATGGTATCCCCAACTGTTAGTAGTGAATATGGACGATTCAGCTACAATGGGACTTATCATTAAAAACACCCCTGGGACTGTTTAGCGACTATGTAAATTTAACATGGAGAAAAATCGTGGGACTGTTTAGCGACAAGGGAAATTAACATTGGAAATAGATTTTGGGACTGTTGAGCGACAAGGGAAATTAACATGGGAATATGGGACTGTATAGCGTCAAGGGAATTTAAACAGGGTGGGACTGTATAGCGTCAAGGGAAATTTAACATGGGATTTTTTTTTTTTTTAAATAAAAATAAAAAAAGGGTAGGCAATTGAAAGTCAATCTTTATCGAGACCTATGAGTGCCCCTGAAAAGGGCCTTTGGGTTTATGTTAATGTATCCATAAAGGGCACCGCATTGATCTTCTTCTTGTCCCTAGGCTGCGTCTCACTGTAGGACCGTAAATCAGGACTCTTTTGAGGCATCCTTGCCTTTCTACGTAGATCCTACGTATCCACAGACTGGTGTCTGTCCTGTGGACAACTGTCCACTTGGATCGGACATACATGGGTATGTCCGTCCGGAACATCATCGAAGACACAAGGGTAGAAGATTGCACATCGGTCCACATCTTGAGGCACCGAGAACATGTGAATCAATGCAGTGAACTGCACTTATTTATAGGTAGAGGTAGGATTGAAATGGATTGAGTTTGTTGACCAATCCAAACACGCGTTACAAAATTCAGTCAGCCCGCATCCAATCCGAAGAGAGCAGTCTGTGACGTCACGTGGTCTAAATAGATTCGCTAGCGCCTGTGTGCAGTCAATCTATGTGACAGTGATTCAACATGACGGAAACTCAGAAAACGATTCACTGGGGTGCACCAGCAGTGGAGACCGCCCAAGGGAACCCGGACTTACTTTCAGAAGAGGTACATTGGGATTTTGTGGATTTTCTTACCTCGCAAGAATTTGTTCCGGAACCTTCGTCACCTTCATTACCGCAATTGGAGAATTTTAGACAGAGACAGAAAGAAGAATTGGATAAATTTATACAACGACAAAAGGAAGCGGAACAAGCTTTTCTCATACAGCAACAGCAGCAAGAAGAAGAGGTAAGAAAAAAATAACAACAAGAAGAAGTAGCAGCAAAGAAACAAGAGGGTGAAAATCAAACGGTCACGATACTGTTGGACATTTTAGCAGAGGTAAGAAGTCTGAAACAAATGTATAAGACTCCTTTATTACGACCGAAGAGAATACGACCTTCCCGAGGTAAACACGTCAACACTGTGACTAAGTCTACCTTACCACCCTTAGTGATTTCAACCCAAACATCATCATCAACAGTACGCAGTCCAGAAGTAGGCCTTGGTCAGGGCTGAAGTCTTGGCACAAATTCATGCCAGTGATTTTGAAGAGGACATGAGTGAACCAGAATCCGAACCCTCTAAACAAAGTTCACCACCCTTAGTCAACCCTGAAAAGTACTATTCCATTCGAGAGACGGAAAAGCGCTCCTCTAGAAAATTTAGAACCACGGCTTACAAATACACAGTGAAGTTTAAAGATTTCAAGGCTGAAGTACCGTTAGAGAAAGCAGAAGGGTTCATCACTGGGGTGTGGGATTCTTTGCTCACCGCACTCAAGCGACAATGTCAACCCAAAGAAGACGATCGCTTGAAATTTTCCATACAACACGACGGTTTGAAATCCCCTGTTTGGATCGAGTTTAGCAGACCCGCAGAACTAACTGCTTCCAAAGTCATGGACAAGATTCAACACGTGCAACAATCTAATGACCAGTTTGACATCACCGATGGAAAAGCCACACTGGACATGACCCACGTCTCTCCTCCTCAAGGGACCGGACAACGCAATAAGGTGTTACTGGTGAACGACCTTCGCAGCACCAAAAAGAGTCTCGTCCAAATTCACAATTCTCAAGACCAGATGTGTTTAGCCCGAGCCTATGCCAACAAGAACGACACGGTAGAATGGAAAAGAACCTGGAAAACTTTTCAACGATCGGACCGAGCCAAACAACAAAACGAAGCAGAACTCCTGTTACAACAAGCCGGACTGTCCAAAGACACACCCTGTGGCATTCCTGAAATGCAAAAATTGCAAGATGTCCTAGCTCCACGATACACCTTGAAAGTGCACCCTCAAGAAGTGCGCGGACCTCTGTTGTTTCGAGGCCAAGACTTTAAGGACGGAAAATACATTCATGTCTATTATCACGATGAACATTTCGATACCATTACAAGTATCACTGCAGTCGTGGGATACGGTTATTACTGTGAGAAATGTGACCCTGGTTATAATAATCGAGAGCAACACAAACATTGCGGATTGAAATGCTCAGGATGTTTGGCCTCTCAACCCTGTCTGAGCGAAGGGCAAGAACCAATGCATTGTCCTGCTTGTCTGCGCACGTTTGTCAGCCCTGCCTGTTACCAACAAAATCTGAAGACGCAATGTTCACAGCAGAAATGTGCTTGTCAACTCCTGAGATTGTGCCCTACCTGTGGACAAGGCATATGTAACAATGCTGTCAAGGCACACGTATGTCGAGGAAAGAAAAAATGTCACATTTGTCATCACATCGTGGACTTGGAACACCAGTGCTACGTGCAAAAATACCAACCCCCACCAAAGAAAGAGGATGGTCACAAGAAGAAGAAAGGCAATTTCATCTTTTTCGATTTCGAATGCATGCAAGAGACCGGCATTCACATTCCTAATTTCTGCGTGGCTCATCGAGCGTGCGAGAAGTGCATTGAAGAACCTATCTTGAGTTAGTTCCCTCACTGCAGTAAGATTCCTAGAGGACGTGAAAAAATCTTTCGAGGGCCGAACACGCTAGCCGATTTCGCCCGATGGGTCTTAGACCCCATCGACAAGACGTGGAGCCAAGACGACATCGAACGTTACGTCATGCCACAGTGATGGCTCACAATTTCTCCGGATACGATGGACAGTTTCTTTTGAGGTACTATATGGAACATGGCACCGAACGTCCTAAAGTCACTTTGAACGGAGCCAAAATCATTTTCATGCAAGTGGGACAAGTGCAGTTTAAAGATTCGATGAGCTATTTGGCCATGCCTTTGAGTCGAATGCCTAAAACGTTTGGAATGACAGAAATGGCTAAAGGGTACTTTCCACACTTTTTCAATACGGAAGCCAATCAACACGCCGTTCTACCCCATTTACCTGAGGCTCACTATTACGACCCCGACAACATGCGTACCGAACAACGAGAAGCTTTCTACGCTTGGTACCAGGCTCACGCCTCCGACCCTTTCGACTTTCAGGAAGAAATGCTAAAGTATTGTCGTTCCGACGTGGACATTTTACGGCGTTGCTGTGGAAAATTTCGAGAACTGTTCATGGAACACGGAGGGGTCGATCCTTTGAAAGAAGCTTGCACCATTGCCAAAGCGTGTTCCTTAGTGTACCGGCAACGATTCATGCCTGAAAACACCGTGGCTGTCATCAGTCCTCAAACGACCATCTATGTCAAACATCAATACTCGGTCAAAGCCCTACGCTGGTTACATTACTTGTGCGACAAGGAAGACAAATGGATTCAGCATGCCCGCAACGGAGGGGGCGAAAAGACCATCGGAACGCATTCGGTCGATGTTTGGGACTTAGAAAACCCCAAGATCGTGTACGAGTTTGACGATTGCTTATTTCACGGATGTCCCGTCTGTTACCCTGACCGCGGCACTAAAAATCAGTTGTGACAACGAACCATGGAAGACTTGTACCAGGACACTTGTCAGCGACTCCTAAAGTTAGAACAGGAATGATACCAAGTGGTGGAAATGTGGGAACACGAGTACGATCACCGTTTGAAAACCGATCCCGAGTTTAAACGCCTCGTAGAAAGTTATCAGTTCATGGACCCCCTGAACCCGATGGATAGTTTGTACGGAGGAAGAACCAATGCCACCTGTTTGCTGTACCAAGCCGACGAAGAGAAAGGAGAAGAAATCAAATACTTGGACGTGTGTTCGCTGTATCCCTACGTGTGCAAATATTGTCGCTTTCCTACAGGGCACCCACAATTGCTGACGGAACACATTGACCTGAAAAACATTCGACAATACGAAGGCTTGATCAAGTGTAAAGTTTTGCCTCCCACGGACTTGTACCATCTCGTCTTACCTCACCATTGTCAAGGCAAACTGATGTTTCCTTTGTGCCGTACTTGTGCCGAAACGTGCAACCAAGATCAGCCTTGTCAGCACACCAAGGAAGAACGGGCCTTGACGGGAACCTGGGTCAGCGTGGAATTGTTCAAAGCTCTGGACATGGGATACCAACTGTTAGAAGTGTACGAAATTTGCCACTTTCCCAAGACAAAACAATACCACAAGGGTGACCCCACTCAGAAAGGCATTTTCGCCGACTACGTGGATGCCTTTTTGAAACTGAAGCAAGAAGCCAGCGGCTATCCTTCCTGGTGTCACACTCCCGAAGACCAAAAGACATTCAAAGAGAAATACTATGAACAAGAAGGCATCACTTTAGACCACATCGAGAAAAACGAAGGCAGGCGATCGTTTGCCAAAGTGATGTTAAATTGCTTGTGGGGTAAAATGGCACAACGACCGTGTTTACCCAAGACGGAATATTTGACAGAACCTTCCCGCTACTTCCAGATGATTCACGACAAAACCAAATACATGAAACACGTGGACGTCGTTCGTGAGGATTTGATCTTGGTCAATTACGAAGAAGATCTGGACTTTGTACAAGACGACCCTTTTGGAAATGTCATCATTGCGGCTTACGTGACAGCCCATGCTCGCTTAAAATTGTACGAAGCTTTAGAACTGTTAGGGGAACGCGTCCTGTACTTTGACACGGACAGTTGCATTTACATCGATCAGCCGAGTCAACAGCACCCTGACATCGAAGGAGACCGTTTAGGAGCCTGGACAGACGAGCATCCCGATGACAAGATTCTAAGTTTCGTCAGTGGCGGTCCAAAAAAATACGGCTACGAATACCGAGACCCACAAGGAGAAGTGCACACGCAGTGTAAAGTGAAAGGATTGACTCTAAATTATCGTACCAGTCGTGTGGTCAACTTTGGGGTATTGAATGAAGCCTTGCAATCTGGAGAGGATGAACACTTTAAAGTGACCACCTATCAACCGAACAAGATTGTACGTTTACCCACTCACCACATCGTCAGTCGACCCTTGGAAAAAGTCTAACAAATCGTGTACCAGAAGCGAGTGCGACTGCCCAACCACTTTACTTTGCCGTATGGACCTGTTGGTATAAAACATTGGTTGTAAGCGGATAGCCACCCACCAGAAGGATGACTTCGCCACAGCAAGAATCGAGTGAGAAACCCGATGAGAACTCCAAGTTCAAAGCCTACCATTTTGCGGTTTTCTTGCCTGACTATTGTGATTGTGCCCGTCGATTGGACACGTTTCAAGCATGGCCTACGGATAGGAAAGGATTACCTTCTTCGCATATTTTACCTAGAACAGGATTTGTCTACTTGGGACCTGAGTCAGGATTGGGATAAGAAGTACAGTGTTTCGCTTGCGGACTGAAATTACGAATGGATCTATGTATCTACAAAGATTCAGCTATTCTGGAACATACTCGAGTGTCTCCACACTGTCCTTACCTTTCTATGGCCTTTCCACCCATGACACTACGGTACAATGATGACGGAACCTTAGAGACGGTACCTTCCAAAACTAAACATAAAATAAATAAAAAGGAACGATGTACAAGCTTGAGACTGCATTGCGACTAGTATAAAAAGGGACTATGGTCAAGATCGATAGTTCATTGTGACTACCTACCAAGACCGAGCGAACAAGATGAATACTTTCAGAGAAACACACAACAAGTTTAGAAAGGCACAATTCAAGTGTGGGGCTTCTGAAGTGGAATGCGATTGTGAGCTTTGCGATGGGAACGATGCCGTAAAGCATCATGGGAACTTTGTTCTCACTACCCCTATCATGGAAAGTGATGCTGAGCGTGTCAAACCTGAGGGATGCGAAAGCGATGCCGCTCGTCCTCTTGGACATTTTACTGGGTTTCGTTTTAAAGGTGGATGTTCACCTTCACGTCTACCCCCCTACGGATGTCATCCAGCCCTGAGCAAACTCCTGTTCATGTCACCCAACCCTCATCGAAACGAACCTGTGAAAGACGAATATTCGTTTCCTGTGCGTTTGTCGGAATACTGCGACTTTGAAAATCGTCTTCAATCGTTCAAAGGAAAATGGCCTAAGTATCTGTGAGGCCCGACCCCCGAAGAATCAGCCAGAGCCGGATTGTTCTACTTGGGCGAAGGAGATAAAGTCAAGTGCTTCAGTTGCGGTGTGTCACTTCACCACTGGGAACCACAAGATTCGGCCTACTTAGAACATGCTCGATGGTCACCGAATTGTCATTACTTACCCTTAGTGGGACCGAGACATTGAGGTATCTTACCATGTCGTTGACGAAGAAGAAACCAGATTGGTTAGGAGTCAAATGTTGGACATCACAGAGACCAGTATTTAAACTTCATTTCAAAAACGATATTGAATCATTACCTAAAGAACTGCAAGAGAAGATTTACAAAGAAGTTTGGCAGGGGTTTGCCAGAGTGAAATCTCAATGGGTCACTGTAGAACTTTTGTGTCGAGAAATTCATAAGAGGAAAGTGAAAAAAGTCAACCAGTGTGTTAGATTTCTTTGGGTCAAGGGTGCATTCATCCTATTATATCGCTTTAGACCGTTTACATCAAAAGAGTTCAGTGACATTCTTGGACGTTACCCTGAATGGCAGTGGTCAGAAATTACTCACTATGTGGATTACTTTTGCTCTAGGAGAAGATTGTGAATTGTACGGACTGACCTATTCATGGATACTTTACAAGAGAACATTCGTGCTTTGCCTGTGGAGTTGAGAGAACGCATTTACCGAGAGCTGGTCAAAATACAAGTCAAACGTAAAGAACAATTGCATCCGTTACGTCACCAGATCTTTAACCACTGGTACCTGAATGGTATAAGAGAACTGATTCGTCAGAAATTGTTTCAGTGGTCAGACCTTGTTCAATACTTCCAGGCCCCCGATGATCCACGTGTTGATCATTTTGGTTACTTCGAGATTCACCTAGTGCAACGCATTGAGGAAGACAAGGTAAAGGATTACCAACATATTTTACGTGGAATCTTCTTAGCGGAAGAGGAAACTTCTAAACAAAATCTGACGTTTCGGTTACAGTATGCAACATTTAAATTCCCCACTGGAAAACGAAGATCTCTGGTTAGAAAGTACGTGTATTGTTTCCGAAACAAAGAGACTATAAAAACAGGCTGCCATGCCTCGACTTTTATCGCATGTAATTGAACAGATTCCGTGGAAGGAACTCAATGTCCATATTTAAACCGTGGATCATTACCATCGATTATTACAAGAACTGTATCCATTCAATTTGGGTCGACAAGTGGTGTGTGTCTTAGTGACTTGTTTTCTGGGATTTCGTTTACCAGCCGATTCTTTGTGGACTCTTTATGAACAGTATTTACCACCCATTCAACATGAAAGTGGTGCCTTTAAATGTTCACGAGAGACTCCTTTTGCTCAAAGCCTTGCGTTTTCATCTGGATACTTCTCGATATCTACGGGAAAAAAAGATTCGTCAACTTTTAGCTACCCAAGACGTGTATGACGATGTGTGTGTAGCTTGTCACTTACACCCCCATTGGACAGATGTCCGTGCCTGGAAAAAATGGGATTTTGAGGCTTGGACCCAAGAAGTGGCCCAGTATGCTCGAGAGTTGTGATCCTTCCTTTCAACGTCCAACGAAAAAAGTTACTTTTCAACCAGTGTTAGTGATGGTGCCAGAAGAACCCGTCACCCAGGACAGAACTGTCGTGGACAGGCCTGAAAGACCCTTTCGGGAGGACACTTGTGTGACCTTACCCCCTATAGAACTGGTCAGAACATTACCCAAAACATGTTGTACAGACACTTGTTTTTATTCCACGTTGATGGTTATCATGTGCCTTTTATCGTTGTACTTAAGCCTTTGGCTTTTATGTATTTTTGTCTTTCGTGTTCATGTTTAAAACATTCAATAAACGTGTCCTGAAAAAAGTATATAAACTCTCGTCTTGTCTGTTTTCGTGTCACAAGTGACATTCCTAACACTATGGCTACCTCTTCTGTCTCTGCTCGATCTTCCTCCACTCTCAAAGTCATCGACGAACACTTAGATCGTGCCAGTTGGGAGGCTTTGTATCTTCGCCATCCCTTTAACATGCTCATTGTTGGACCTAGCGGTTCAGGCAAAACCGAATTCGTCAAACGTTTGATCGAACATAAACATCATTTGATCGATCGACCACCTCAGCGGATCGTGTGGTGTTACAAAGAGTGGCAATCGGCGTACAGCCTCTTGCGAGAAAGTCAAGGCGATTCCATCGTGTTTGTGGGAGGCATTCCTAAAGAAGACGATGGCATCGTCTCTGACTCCCGTCAAACCCATTTGGTCATTTTTGACGACATGTTAGGAGAAGACGAAGAAGAAATTAAACTGTGGTTCACGCGCAAAGGGCATCACCGTAATGCCAGTGTCGTTTACATCACCCAAAATTTGTTTCAACAAAGTAAAGCCCATCGCACCATCAGTCTCAATGCGCATTACGTGGTCTTGTTTAAAAGCCCTCGAGATAAATCGCAAGTGCAAGTCTTAGCCAAACAGTTAGGAACGCCTTGGCTGACTCAGGCGTACGACGATGCCACTCAATCTCCACACGCCTATTTACTCGTCGATTTGAAACCTACGACCCCCGATGATTTGCGATTTCGTACCCACTTGTTTCACCACTGGTGCCAAGACAGAGGGCCTGTCCTGTACACGTCTCCGTCTTTGACTTAACTTCATTCCACAAAAAAAAAATCTATAAAAACCTCAGACACTTTTCGTCTGTCTCACACACATTTTGAATATGACGTCCCTTCAGTCGCATCTTCCCGTCAAATTGATTCGTGCCTTGTATGGCATCAGTCGAGAAAAAATCCACAAATACGAGCTCGTGTCTTAGAAGCTAGTCTCAAAGAAGTCTTACGATGGTTCACGGTGACGGCACGTCAATTACTCCAAGGAATCATTCAGATTCCTCATCAAACCAAACGCTTTTTTGATCGAAGCAAAGTCGCTTTGACCCAACTGGCCGATCCCCGCATCGACACTCAAACCAAAAAACAAATCATTTTGAAACCTGGAGGGAGCGGTACTCTAGGAGGGGTCATCATTCGCTCTCTCTTAAGATGGGATTCTAATGCCCCCAAACTTCTCCCCAAGAAAAAAGTCAAACGAAGGTCCAAGAAGAAGAAAAAGACCAGGTCCCCAAGGAGAACTTCTCCAGTAGCGGGACCCTCCTCTTACCAGACACCACCCCGGAAAAAGAAACAGAGAAAAAGTCCCCAGAAAAAGAAAAGTCCACAGAAGAAAACTAGTCGCAAGAGAGGCACTTCGGCCAGGACGCAACCTTACAATCGCAAACCACGACCTGCAAAGGCGGTGACCGCGTCTCCGGCAGCCTCACGTTCATCCACTTCTCCGTTGATAACACCAAGAACTGAAGAGTACTTGGAGACGTTGATCACACGAAGAACTTCTCCGTTGGTGACCCCAAAAAGAACTTCCCCAGTGGCAGGACCCTCCAATTTAGTGGCAGTGGCTGCTGCTCACAAAGTACCTTCTCCCAAAATCAAAGTTCAAGAAAGATCGGGCATGTTACAAAGTTTACTGGATTTGTCCAAGCAAGAACTGGGGTATCAGTGTTTTTGGTGCTGAAGGCTCAAAGATGTCACCCTCCAGAAAACATCCCTCTTCTAAACAGCCCCAAGGAAAGAAAAGAAAAGGACTGCCTCCTCGTTTAGTCAAACATGGGGACATGTTATCTGTCCTGTCCAAAGCTTCTCCACCTCTACGAAAAAAACTCATTCAATCAGCCTCCAAAGAGGTCATCGATACCGTGTGCGAATGCTGTTTGAACGTCTTGAAAGGCACGATCCCTTTGTCCAAACACCAGAAACAATGTTTAGGCAAACATCGTCACGTTCTTTGCCAAATGGTTCAAAAGAAAATTCCCATTCGTCAAAAGAAAAAGATGTTGGTCCAACGTGGAGGCATTTTACCCCTCTTGTTAGGTCCCTTACTGAAAGGAGTCTTGGGAACCATGTTGGGAGGACTGGTGGGAGCAAGATAAAAAGGCCCTCGGAAGTCCCAAGATCTCAGAATCGACCCCTGACAACCCCATGGAAGGACGAAAACTAGCTTTAGTGCCTTACAAACGATGGATGGAATACCATCGTTGGCAAGAACAACGCACCCCGCATTTACCTCCCAATCCCAATTTAAGCGAGATGTCCCAGTTACAACACGAATTGCAGTCCTTGATGGATCGCCAAGATTTGTCCGAAACAGAAAAATCGCAAAAGTACGGTCAACTCTTGCAACGACTGCAACTCTTTCACCAGAAAGCTTTAGACGAAACAGCTCTACCCACTCTGAAAGATTTTAAGACCTTGATGAAAAGTCCAGCACCATCATCACTACCATCACCACCACCACCACTACTACCATCCCCAGGGGTCACCAGAGATGCTACCCCACGAAGACCTGAGGAAGAAGAGATGCGAGAAGTGTTTCAAACACCGTCAGCAGCTCCCATTTCGAGTAAGATTGCAGCATCCTTGTTGACCCCGTCTCCCACACCCCAACGAGAAGAAATGAAAGCTTGGGTTAAAAAGATAATGTCCACTCCTCCTTCTACAGAAGTGAAAAAGAAAGAAGGGAAACCAGAAGTGAAAAAAAAGAAGACCAAAGCCATTCCATTGCCACCTCCACCACCACTACCTTCGACTTCTACTCCCGTAGCCCATCGGACACGTAAATCCGTTTCTAAACCATCCTTTCGACCCACCCAAAGTAGCATCACCGAGGAGTGGGTGACTTATTAACACACAAACAAACACAAAAAATGGAAAAAGTCTTAGCCAGCATTTACTACGATCCCTCCCATCCTGCAGGTTACGCAGGAGTTCAAAAATTGTATCGTGCTGCCAAAACGCGACTGAAAAGTCTCCGTTTACCTCAAGTGCAACGATGGTTACAAGAACAAGCTACTTACACTTTACACAAACCCATTCGACGCAAGTTTTCCAGAAGTCGCACCCGAGTGGAAGGCATCGATCATCAATGGTAAGCCGATTTAGCCGATGTCTCTCATTTGGCCAGCTACAATCGTGGCTACAAATATTTGTTTTGTGTCATCGGCGTCTTTTCCAAATTTGCCTGGGTCGTGCCCTTGACTTCCAAATCCAGCAATGAGTTAGTGCGAGCCCTGCAACGAGTGTTGAAACAAAGCGGTCGTCACCCTCTTCGATGGCAAACGGACAAAGGTACCGAATTTCTGAACCAAGCTTTCCAAAAACAATTAAAGAAACGTGACATTCATTTTTTTACCACCGAGAATCCCGAAACCAAAGCCAGCATCGTGGAACGTTTTCAACGCACTTTGAAAGAACGCATGTGGAAATATTTTACGCATCATCACACTCTGAAGTACATCGACATCTTACCGCACCTGGTGCAAGCGTACAACCAATCTTACCATCGAAGCATTGGACGTGCCCCGCAAGAAGTGACTCCCGACAACGAAGTGCTGGTGTTTGAGCGCCTGTTTGGTACGTCCCCGACGAGGGCTGTCCCCAAGAAAAGTGGAGAGTTGACCGTAGGAGATTGGGTGCGCATTGGCAAAACCAAACGCACTTTGGACAAAGGTTACTTACCTAACTGGTCGACCGAATTGTTTCGTGTCACTGGACGAGTGCATGGCCGTCATCCTACCGTCTATAAATTGGAAGACATGAACGGAGAAGTGCTCAAAGGAACGTTTTATTTGCCCGAGTTACAACGTGTCACCAAAAAAGAAGACGACGTGTACGACATCGAAAGCATTCTCGAACGCAGAACCCGTAAAGTGGGCAAACGACGTGTCAAAGAAGTCAAAGTACGTTGGAAAGGATATCCACCCAGTTTTGATTCTTGGATCGACGCTTCGCAAGTCATCGACTATAAAAAGAAGTGACCATCATGCCCTTTCACACAGACGCAGCTACGTCGACCACTCCTTCACCTAGTTCTTCTCTGCAAGATTTACAGAAACAACCCTTGTGGGTGTGGTGCGGAGAACGTGTGCCTAAAACGCAAATCGTCTTTTTCTGCCAAATCTTCGTGGTGTATTGTGTCATCGGGGCAGCCATCGCCAATTTGAGTTTGCAACAAGGAGACAAACAATTGTGGACCATTTTATTGAGTAGTTGCATCGGTTACCTGCTTCCCAATCCCTCCCTGAAATTCACCTCGAACGAGAACCACGGGAACCTAGTGTCCAGTGTCAGTGCCAGTCACCACTCCAACAACAACAACAACCCTATTTTGGGCGGAGACACGCCTCTGACGTCCAGTAACCCCTCGGACAGCCACAGAACTCTGGAATTATGAGTCACCAAAACCAATTTTACTTACCCTTACCCAGTGACAGTTCCATGGAGGTGTTTCCCAAGAACACGTTGTGCTGTTACACGGCCAAATTACCTCAGGCCATCCCATTAGATCACGAATCCCATTGGGAAGTGGCTTTAGTGGAAATCATTCACCCGACCCAAGTCCTCAATGTCCTTCATAATCAAAATTTTTTTGATGTGGAAGTTCATGACGAGTCAGTGCAAAAGTACTTGAATACCCATGTCAAATATGATCACAAAACCTATGATGACAAAACTCAAAAGTGGTCCTACCACTTGTTGGTTCCCCCAGGCTACTATTTTAGTGGTCAACATTTGGTCAGCACCATTACCTCCAGATTTAATGTCGTGTTTCTGAAAGCTTTGGAAAGTGTCAAAAAAAGTGTCACCATGGAGTACCACAAAGCAGCTCGTCGCTTCTTGATGAAATTTGACGGGAGTAAAATCGTGTCCATTTTATTTTGTCCTGAATTGTTTGACATGTTGGGCGGAGACATGGACCTGAGAATGACCATGCTCAAGAAAAACGAATTACCAATCATTTACGACAACGAGTCTTTTAGCAAGTTATTTCGTGCCCCGGTAGAACTGAACCAAGGACTGAATTTGATGTTTGTGTACTCCGATGTGGTGGAGTATAACGTGGTGGGACACACCTCTGTGCCGTTACTGCGTGTCATTCCTTTCAAAGTGGATTCTGCCACAAGCGCTGACGAGGAAGGTGGAAACACCACGTTCACCGCGAATTTGTACATCCTCACCATTTGCCTGTCAGCAAGTCGTATTTGGACACGGTCAACATTGCTATAAAAGGAGATCTGGGACAAAATATTCCATTCACCAAAGGAAAAGTGACGGTGAAACTCCATTTTCGTAAACGGTTCTCTCACGACTCGTAAGTCATGTATCCAGTGTACCGAGGGGTTGCTCGACAGCGAGGACACGGTTTAGGAGATATGTTAAAATCGGCTTTTCGTTCGGTGGCTCCGGCCTTGAAACCGATGGTGACACGCGGATTGCACGCCTTGAAAGATGCGGCACTGACACAAGGCAAAGAATTTCTCCAAAATGTCATCATCGACAAACAAAACCCCAAAGAAGCTCTCATGAGGGCAGGCAAAAATGTCTTGCTGCAAACGGGTAAAGACCTTTTGGGCCGACGAGAAACACCTATAAATGCCCTGCACGTTACCGAGTTAGGCATTCAGCAAGGACAAGGCAGAAAGAGACGACGAAGAAAGCACCCTTTCACCAGACTTCACACGTCTAAAGCTAGAAAGACAAAGAAAAGAAGAACCGTTCGAGACTTAGACGTTTTCGATTATTGAGAAAGAACAAAAAACAAAATGATGCACCGAGAGTCTTGCGCTTGTTCCAAGTCGGAACTGGATCTGTTTGCCATGCCGCCCACCATGATGACCATGCAAGAATCCCAATGGGTGGAATTTCACCCGGTCTCCTCTTTGACGGATTCTGCTCCCATCGAGTTTGACATCAAAGGTCAGCCCGAAGATTACATCGATCTGAATAGAAGTTACCTGTATTTAAAAGTCAAAGTGATCAAAACGGACAACACCAATCCTGGAGCCAATGATAGAGCAGCTCCTATCAACAATTTCATGCATTCCTTGTTCAGTAAAGTGTACTTGTACTTGAATAACAAACTGGTCAGCAGCAGCATGGATACTTACCCTTATCGTGCCTACCTGGAAAATCTCTTGACGTACGGAAAAGAAGCCAAGAATACTCATCTGGATGCTTGCGTGGTATGGAAACCTGACACGACAGGCACGTTTAACGACACAGTCCTCACAACAGATGACGAACCTCACAATGTGGGGTTTAACACACGTAGAAATAAAATTCTGCAAGGGCGAAGTTTAGAACTGATGAATCGTTTGTATTTGGACACGTGGTTACAAGAAAAGTATTTGCTGAACGGAGTGGATATCCGTCTGAGACTGAATCGTAGCAGTGCCGCTTTCCATTTGATGGCCCATGCCAATGAATACAAAACTTTCATTCAAGAAGCCCGACTTTACGTGCGTCGTGTGGAAGTGTTACCTAAAGTGGGAAACGACGTCAGTCAGACGTTGAGCAGAACGACCGCCAAGTATCCGATACGACGCGTAGAAGTGAAAACGTTCACCATTCCTGTTGGACAGCGATCCATGATCGAAGATCATCTGTTCCAAGGACAGTTACCCAAACGTTTGATCGTTGGTATCGTCAGGAATTCAGCTTTCAATGGACTTCACAACGAAAATCCTTTTGAGTTTCGACACTTTGGCGTGTCCAAGATCGAAGTCAGTCGCGACGGCAAGACCTTGTGTACCCGACCCTTTGAGCCTAACTTTACCCAGAACAATTACTTGAGATCGTACTTGTCCCTGTACGAAGATACGGGACAGTTAGGAACCAACACCAGTCATGGCATTACGTACTAGGATTATGCAGGAGGCTATGCTTTGTGGGGTTTTGATTTCACTCCAGACCAAGGCTGCGACGAGGGACATTTCCACTCTATAAAATCCGGCCAGATTCGTGTGGAAATTCAGTTTGCAAACCGAGACCCTGCTGATCCAACGTTGAACGTCATCCTGTATGCAGAATTCGACAATACGATAGAAATCAACAGTTTGAGAGAAGTCATTCTAGATTATTAGAAGCCATGGAAGACTGTTATCCCTCTTTACCTAGTGGAGAAACTTTGGACATGGAATGTGAGGAGACCGTGGAAGAATCCCAAGACAAAGACGAAGAAGAGACCATGATGAAGTCAAGATGGCCAGAACAAGAAGCCCATTTAGTCTCCTGTTTTGCCAAACACTTGGTTGAAAAAATGACGGAATTGATCAAGACAGATTGCTATGGATGTCAAAACGATCATCCCAGTCAAATTCAACACGATAAATGCCTGATGTTGAGTCAAGAAGAAAAATTGAACGAGTTTCTGGACGAAGCTTGCAGTCTCATCTCGGACGAAGTCGTGTTGCATCAGTGGTATAAAGACTTGCGTGAACATTCTTGTCCACCATTAACCACTCAAGAGATCCATCGTATCGAAGCTCTCCTGAATCAGAGTGAGGAGACGAAACGAAGAAACGGTTATTTGTCAGACATTTTCAAGCAAAAAGTCAGGATCGAATTGATGAATTATTACTACCTGTGAAGAAGAAAAAAACACACAAAAAATGGATACCTGGGAACTTTATTACCTTTTGAACCACATTTCGTATACGGCTTCTTGGAATCCTGTCGTCTGTGCTAAAGATGAACTCCCTCATCGCAAACCTCAAGACCATCTAGCTTATGTGATCAACACGGACTACAGTCATCTCCCAGGAACCGATTCGTACGGATTGCCCCCTTTGGAAGACGATATCATTGACTTTATGAGAAGAAATGCTCAGACCACCCGATTCAATAATGTGAAATTACAAGGTACAGATTCCTTGGTGTGTGGACAATATTGTGTGTATTTTCTGCATCATCGCAGCCTGGGCTATTCCTTAGAACATTTAGTGACTCATTTTGATCCTCGTTCTTCTTCTAGAAATGATGTGAAAGTAGATCGATGGTTTTGTCACCAGTATGCTTATCTTTTGTCTCAAGCTAGGAAACGTAGTGTCCATCAATGGCCTAATGACTTCCAACAGTGGAAATCACAATTTCATTCACAACGTTTCAGCCCTGTTTAAAGTAGAGTGTTAATTGAAAAAATGTTTGTCATTTTAAAAAAAAAATGTTTGATGTTATATTGTTGGATTATTGTTAAAAATGTTAGAGTTGTTTGTTAGTGTTAACTGATTTTGAATAAAAAATGTTGTGTTTTGAAAAAAAAAATGCCTTTGTCTTTTGTTTGGCTATAAGAATGTTGATTCATGCTCTTTCACTTCTCTCTATCTCTCTCATGACACTCATTGAACGTTGCGGCTCGAAAACCGTAGAGGGATGTTTTCCTTCACGTCCGCGCTTTGACTTTAAGAACCGGGGTAGTTTCCAGTCTAACCATCCATTGTCGACTCATCCTCCTACGAAGATGTGCTCCAACTAGCTAAGCTAAACGAAGCCTACGTGAATTTGCATAGGGTCAGACACAGTCTGATACCAAAGCCAGAAGAGATAGAGAATGTGAGAATGTTAAAAGTCACGGAAGACCTGATAGAAGAGCTCTTCAGAGAAGAAGTGAACAGGGAGAAAGAAGAATGGACAGAGAAGTACAGACTTCAGAGACAGCAGCAACAGCAACAACAACAGCAGCAGCAACAGCAGCAGCAGCAGCAACCTGAACCTGACAGAGGCTTTGTCGATTGTCGTATCGACACCAAAGAGTTCTTCTTCTCTTTCCGAAGAAGCAGACCTATCGTCAGAAAGTCTATCCTCAGAGGACGTCGCATTCTTAGAAATTAAAAAGACTGCCATAGCAAACAAAAAACAGCCCTTTTCAGGGCTACCCAATACTCTAGAAAACTAGAAAAGAAATAACAATCGATTTGCCAATGTGTGTAGGTAGAGTAGTGTGAATATAAACACTGACTCTTTTTTATAGTGTGAGTGTATGTGTTTGTAAGTGCTCACGTACGTTTGTGTGGATAGTAGATTAAGATCATGTTTTTTGCTGTTTGAGGTGTGGGGAGAGTAGATTTGGGGTTTGATTGGATTGCTTTGAGTATGTGAATAGTATATTATTTGTTTAATAATTTTTTTTTAGAATAGTGATGGGCAGTATAAAAAAGTGCGTGAGTGTTTCTTTTAGGTCCGCGCGTTGTTTGGTCATGATCTAGGTAAGATCAATTTTGTTTTAGGGGATGTTTTCCTTCACGTCCGCGCTTTTAGTATAAATTGAAAATCGCTGGGCAGTCTAGCTACCCTGTTCATTCGTTAACAAGATAATGAATACCAGAATTGTAAAGCTTCTAGAACTCCAGATGCACCTGGAATATGCCAGGCGCATACTAAATGAAATGGCCGCGGAGGACATTGTCGAAGAGGGAAGGATGAAAGAGGAGGAGGAAAGAAGAAAAAAAGAAGAGGAGGAAAAGAAGAGAAGAAATTTCAGAATCCCAGAGACAGAACATTGGGATTCTGAAGCCACTTATCCCGCCTCTGCACTCCCAAGAAAAAAGGTAAAAGGAGACTGGGGAAGAAGATGTGTGTGTGGTGCCAGGCCTGGAAGGTGCCATCATTAACCAGGTGTCACTGGAGTTCAAAAACAAACAGCCCTTTTCAGGGCTACCCAAAGCTTTAGAAAAGAAATAACAATCGATTTGCCAATGTGTGTATGTAGAGTAGTGTGAATATAAACACTGACTCTTTTTTTCTTGTGTGTGTGTGTGTGTGTGTGTGTGTGTGTGTGTGTGTGTTTGTTTGTAAGCGCTGACGTAGGTTTGTGTGGATAGTAGATTTGGGTTTCATTTTAATGCTTTGCGTGTGTAAATAGTAGATTTTGGGTTTGTTTATTGCTGCTTCACGTATGTGGATAGTAGATCATATGAAATGAGAAAAGTAGGGAATGTTTTCCTTCACGTCCGCGCGTTTTAAGTAATGATCTAGGTAAGATCAATTTTGTTTTAGGGGATGTTTTCCATCACGTCCGCGCTTTCACTATAAGAACCCACAGTATTCGTCGTTCGCACCTATCTAAGGAATAAACAAAGAAGATGGAGGTGACAAAATTATTTAACGATTTGAGACATAGCTATTTTTGGATCATGGATGGGACTTATATAGTAGAAAGATTGAATAAGGAAGGAAGATTTGAACGTAGCCTGAACAATGTGAAGAGTCTTGGAGTAGCAAAAGATCAAATAGGGGGAATGATTGAGGAAGAGAATCAGAGGATTCATTGACCCACCTTACGTAAGAGTAGGTACTTTAAAGGAAGCCTTGGATCATATCATAGAAATCAGGAGCTTCCTAGAAAATTGCTTTCATTGGTACGTAAAGTGGGGTTGTAACCAGTTGATAAAAGCAGAAGAACTAATTAGAGAGGTAATGAAAGTAGAAGTGATGAAGATAAAAGAAAAATGGAGCAAAGAGAGAAAGGAAGAAGAGAATAAGAAGAAGAAATTAGAGTTTGAAAGATTAAATAACAACTGGATGAAGTTCCAACAGAAATTTAGAGAGATGGGCCATCCTGACTGGATAACAGAGGAGAAGAAGAAGAGGAAGAAGAAAGGAATTTTGGGAAAGATAAGGGGATGGTGGAAGAAGTGGAGGAGTTAGAAGAAGAAACCCAAGGCCCTTTTCAGGGCCACTCATAGGTCTCGAAAAGAGATTGACTTTCAATTGCCTACCCTTTTTTTATTTTTATTTTTAAAAAAAAAAAATACCATGTTAAATTTCCCTTGACGCTATACAGTCCCACCCTGTTTAAATTCCCTTGACGCTATACAGTCCCATATTCCCATGTTAATTTCCCTTGTCGCTCAACAGTCCCAAAATCTATTTCCAATGTTAATTTCCCTTGTCGCTAAACAGTCCCACGATTTTTCTCCATGTTAAATTTACATAGTCGCTAAACAGTCCCAGGGGTGTTTTTAATGATAAGTCCCATTGTCGCTGAGTCGTCCCTATTCACTACTACTGTTTCTTATAATTTACAAAATATTTATATTTCTCAAAAGCAAAAGAAATTTCATGTTTTCTTTCTTTCCACCAGGCTCACACGTTGTCTTTGACATTTGCAGTTACATTTTATTTCTAACTGTCAGATCCTAGAATATTATTATTACAGTATTATTATTATTATTATTATTATTATTATTATTATTATTATTATTATTATTTATGGTTTGTAGCTACCATGTATTGAGAAAGTTATTAAATGGGAAGCATCGCTCTATTTCTCTCTATTTCCCAAATACACACACACACACTGACAGACAGATAATTATACTTATACATCCTATGAAATGCATTAGATTTAAATCATAATGGCCAACTTAAAGATACCTCTCTCTCTCTCTCTCTCTAGCAAAACAAAATAATGCACTTATTTTCGGTTGCAAACTTCATTGTCCTGGTCGGCAATCTCTAACCAATTACATTTCCATCCCAAAATAGAACCAATAAGTTACAAAGTGACTGAACCAGGCTTGACTTCGCCCCCACCTAAACCGAGTCAACAGACCAACTCCTGAAGCACATGACATAATACAGCATTCCAATTCGAGAGCAGCCTTTCGCCTTAAGATATGCTGTCGCAAAACGTACTTTCAAAATGGTATCTAAATTATTTTTTGATGGTCGCAATAACAATAATAATAACAAAAGATAATAATAACAATAAGCATGATGATGATGAAGATGATGATATCAAGTTGAAAGAATCAAAGTTGCCTTAAAATTCCTGAATCCGAAAAGTTTTATTTTACCTGATGTAGTAACAGATACATAATAATTATCTAAACTAATGCACAGGCTAGATAGATCTACCAACCGATGGAGCAATTTTGGTCCTGCCATCCAGGTTGACAACCAAGGATACAAGCTTCATTTGATCTATTACAAGATCCGTCACCAGCACAATGTATGCAGTGTTCACTACAGCTGACGTCATAAAGATCTGTTAAACAGCCAACAGTACATTGACGTCAAGTTGGTCACTTATTCCTTATTCCCGATTGAATAAGGAATAAGTAACCAGTTACCGAATAATTGACGTCAGGTTGGTTACTTATTCCTTATTCCTTATTCCCTATTGAATAAGGAATAAGTAACCAGTTACCGATTGAATAAGGAATAAGTAAACAGTTACTTATTCCCGATTAAACTATTTATACATACATTTAATTACTGAATCCTTATTCACATCCAGTTGGGTATTCATTATTTATTTATAGTTCCATAAATAATTGGTTATAACTTATTGAAGATTAAAAGCCCTTCAGGGCATGCATTGGTGTTATTCTAACCCAGTTAGAGAAATAAGAGTCTTCTTTGGTGCAAGCTATATATAGATGACTAGAGACAAATCACGGACTATGTGGAGGAAGGGGTTAGGATATTGGTGGGTATAAAGTCTTGACACGAACCCTCCATGGATATTTTATCTCAAGGAGATACAGTCCACCTACGAAGCAAGTCCTGACGAATTTCGTGGAGACGAAACAGCGATATAAGGGGCGCATTAAGGGAGTACCAGGTATGAAAAACACGCAAATGTTAATAAACGGTATCAATAGTTTGTACTCATGGAAGCCTTACTTAGAGAATTTTGATTTCAACGCCTCTTATCTTGTTTCGAAACAAGGCCACATTCTAACAGCAGGAAAAGTTGTAAAAAAATTCGTCGAGCCGATTTCGAGAAACTTGCGACTAAATAAAGGAAGTAGAGCAGATCACATGCATTAAAATGATATACATGTGGGCCATTAGTCCCCTCTTTATACAGTCTTGACACGAGCCCTCCATGGATATTTTATCTCTAGAAGATAGAGTCCACCTACGAAGCAAGTTCTGACGAATTTCGTGGAGACGAAACAGCGACATAAGGGGCGCATTAGGGGGGTACCGGGTATGAAAAACACGCAAATGTTAATAAACGGTATCAATAGTTTGTACTCATGGAAGCCTTACTTAGAGAATTTTGATTTCAACGTCTCTTATACTGTCTCGCAATAAGGCCCCATTCTAACAGGAGAAGAAGTGTAAAGAAAATTCGTCGAGCCGATTTCGAGAAACTCGCGACTAAATAAAGGAAGTCGAACAGAAGCCATTACGTCTACTCTATATACGGTCTTAACATGAACCCTCCATGGGTATTTTATTTCTAGGAGATAGAGTCCACCTACGAAGGAAGTCCTGACATATTTCGTAGAGACGAAACAGCAAAATCAGGGGCGCCTTGGGGGGAGGTGGGTGTACCGTGTAATAGACGCAAATGTTAATAAACTGTTTCAATAGTTTTTACTCATGGGACCCTTACTTAGAAGATTTTGATTTCAACGCCTCTTATACTGTTTCGAAAGAAGGCTTTTTCCTAGATAGTTTCCAAGTGGCGATGAAATCAAAAATCAAATTCCTCTATGTCAGTGTCCAATTCGATCAAGTTATAGCTTAATTCGATACACATTTTGCGTGTTTTTCACTGATGGTACCCCTTAAGGCGCCCCTTATTTCGCTCTTTGGTCTTTTGAAATTTGAATTCATCATGTTTTTTTAATCTAAGTGAAATCGACAAACTTTTTCTAAAACGTCATCAAAAGTGGAAAACTTTATTTCAAATCCTACCCAGGAACAATTAGGTCTTTTCAAAAAAAATTAATTGGTTCAACTTGCTAGAAAATACTATCTTTCTGAGGTAAATGCTTCCTTAACGAAACAAGAAATAAGAAATATTTTGGCTCAGTATTTGGTAGAAAAGAATTTTTGGATAAAAATGCTTTGGTTTCGATCAGTAAGTCTGTATTAGACTCTGACATAAAAGTGAAGGAATTAGAATTAAAATACAAGATGGAATTGGAGATGAGGAGAAAGAGAAGACAAATGCAATTGCAAGCGGAAGAAAAAGAGAAAGAAAGACAAATGCAGTTACAAGAAAAACAAATGCAGTTACAATATGAGAAAGAGGAGAGACAGAGACAGGAAAGTGAGAAAGAAAAACAAATGCAATTACAAAAGTAACAAATGTAAATGCAATTAAATAAGGAAGAACCAGAGAAAGAGAGGGAATATCAATTTAGAATAAAAGAAATGGAGCTGGCAAGTGAAAATCATATTTCCACTTCAAATACAAATTTAAGTTTTGATCTTGCAAAGAATATTAGATTAGTGTCCCCTTTCAGAGGAAAAGAACTAGACAAATATTTTACTCGCTTTGAAAAAGTTGCTGAAAATTTGAAATGGTCAAGGGAGCATTAGACTCAATTATTACAATGTGTACTAACTGGTAAGAGTATTCATAATTACAATTCACTGTCAGTTCACCAAAGTGGTAACTATGATGTGGCTAACGAATGCATCTTATGGGGTTATGAGTTAGTCCCTGAAGCTTATAGGCAAAATTTCAGAAACTATAGAAAAGAAGCTGGACAAACTCATGTCGAATTTACGAGGAAAAAAGAGCAGCTATTTGACAGATGGTGCTTAGCCAAGAAAGTTGAACGAGATTATGAAAGTCTCTGACAACTTGTATTACTTGAAGATTTCAAAAACTCTGTCCATAGTGGCATTAAATCTTTGACAAGCATCAGATTGAAACTTTAGAAAATGCTGCTCGAGCTGCTAATGAGTATTCTTTAACTCAGTAAAGTTCCTTTTGCAAATAAGACTTCTACTCAACAACCTTCTGGCAGAAAAGTATTTCAGCCTAATACAAGCGCTTCTAAAACTCAAACTGGTACAACTTCTAAATATCAAGTTTCTGATAAGCTTGATTAAAGATCATTGTCTCTTCCTACGTGTACCTATTGCAAGAAGAAAATACACGTTATTTCTGATTGCTACAAGTTGAAAAATAGGCATCGGAATCAAGACAGACCTATTCCAAAATGGTCTTATTTCTAAGAGGTCAAGGTCAAGGGCATGTATTGAAAGCGATACATTTGTTGGATCTAATAAATCCCAGTCTGATTTTATTATGGAGAATTATGAACCATTCATATCGAAGGGTTCTATATTACTCATGGGTGATTCCGCCAATCCTATCCCTATTAAAATTTTAAGGGACAAAGGAGCTTCTCAGAGTCTTTTATTGTCAGGTACTTTGCCTTTTTCTGAGAAGTCTTCTTCTAACGAGAGTGTTCTTATTCAGGGAATAGAGTGCGGCTTTGTTAATGTTCCTCTCCATTGTGTAAATTTGTCATCAGACTTAGTCTCAGGACCCGTGACAGTCGGCAAGGTGTCTGTTTTACCCGTTGAGGTCATTCATTTATTTTTATTACTAGGCAACGACCTAGCTGGAGACAAGGTTGTGGTTAATCCACTTGTAACTGACAAGCCTTGCTTGTTTCAGAAAGTCGATCCAATTGAAAACGAATTCCCTGATTTATTCCCAGCTTGTGCAGATACCAGAGCAATGGCAAAGAAAGCTCTTGAGAATGATGTTGATAAGGAATGTATTCCTTTAGCTGACACGTGTATTGGTCAGGCTTTTGATGAGGTCACTTTCACTACTTGCTTGGATCAATCAGAAGGTATTTATCACAGTAATCCTCCTTTAACTACACATTCTCTCTATTCTAATCAGGGTGATAAACGACAATCACTTGTCGTAGAACAGGTAAAAGATCCTGCAATCTCCTGTTTGTTGCAAAGGGCCATTAGTGAAACTGAAGCTACTGAAGTTCCTGTATGTTAGTTCATTAAAAATGGAATTCTTATGAGAAAATGGAGGCCTCCCGAGGTACCTGCTGGTGATGAGTGGTCAGTGGAATATCAAATTGTAGCTCCAAAACCTTACAGGCAGGAAATACTTAGTCCGGCCCATGAAACTCCATCGGCTGATCATTTAGGGATTAATAAAACGTATCACAAGATCTTGACTCACTTCTATTGGCCAAAAATCCTTACTTAGAGAATTTTGATTTCAACGCCTCTTATACTGTTTCGAAATAAGGCCCCATTCTAACAGCAGAAGAAGTGTAAAGAAAATTCGTCGAGCCGATTTCGAGAAACTCGCGACTAAATAAAGGAAGTCGAACAGAAAACATGCCATAAGATTATATACATGTGGGCCATTACGTTCAATTCTTTATACAGTCTTGACTAAATCACTACGACAGACCTCAGATGTAATGAAAGAATCTACGTCAGAGAGTTTTGTTCTAATGACGGTCTTAGTGAAGAAGACAAAATCATTCATGTCTACGGCGTAGTAAGTATTTTTGCGATTCAGTAGCTCAACATTTCTCACGTACTAGGCGAGGTTCGCCAGAGCGCTTAGGAGATCATCGTCTGTATCTCTCTTAGAGTCTGAAGCTGTCCACCGGAATGGCCTACATTCCGTAATCCGACCTGTTTCAATCAACAGATTCGCAGAAACAACGCCGTTTACATCAACGCACCAGGCGTCAGGTCATTGTCGAACGCAATTAGTATCTCAATCGGCCCTTCAGACATTTTCTGAACAGATTTCAGTAGTCGACGTCGCGGGCAAGGCGGTGGCACGCTACTATCCCCACGAACCAAGACTATCCAATATGTCACGCAGTTTTGCGAGTTGCCGAGGTTGACAATGCCGACCTTTGTACACTTCACCATGGCAGACGTGCCAGCTCGTCGCTCATGCAGACGCCGGAGAAGTGTTTTCGGGTTGATGGACTTTAGGGCCAGGCCAGCTAAAGCGCCTAGTGGCGGCCTTGAAGTGAGCTAATTTCACTGCGATCACCGCCACCCTGGCAGCAATAGCCGATGACGTGAGACGAGCAAATTCGGGAATCGAAAAAGATACTGATTTCTTTGCGATCGAAGACAGCACAGAAAATTGCTTTGTTGACCACCCGCATTCGAATGTCCAGGGCCAATTTTCCAGGTTGCGAGTGTCTCCAATTGTTAGATTTTGAGGACTTCAAACATGTCTTTTTCTAGGGCATCACATGCATGCATGTGCCATGGGAGGACGTCAAATCTGTTTTTACGGCGGAAACTTGGAAAACAGTTTTTAATTCTCCATCGCAAGAGAAGGAATGAAGATGAGATCTCCTTATTTTCTTTGTTATACATAATATACATTGAGCTCCATATCTCTAGAAATCGGCACCACAAATTTGTAATAAATCTATCTAGTGATGGAACGGATCCATAGACATAAATTCTCCAAGAGGCGCTGAAATCAAACTTCTCGACGTAAAGGATCTGTAGGTACAAAATACTGGTACTATCAACAGCCATTGAACGTGTTTTTTATATCCGATACCCATAAATTGTCATTTCACTGATTCCTCTCACTTCGTCAAGATTTATTTCGTGGTTTCAACATATTACCAGACATAAAAACTCAAGAATGGCCAATATAAAACTATAGGGATATTCAAGGGTCCATCTGTATATACACGATTTAATCAGACACCTGCTTCGCAAAGTTTTACTAAAATCTGCTAATGGGCTGTAACGCTTCAATATTGCAGTTATCCATAATGACCTTCCTATTAATCCCTTTGTTCTCCATTAATGCTGTCAATACATCTTGTAGGAGTCAAACATATCCACATGCACAATCTATCAAGAGAAAGATCGATCACGGGGTCATTTAGGCGAGAACCGTAGGATCCAGATAAGAACAGAAGAGGCAATATCATAGTGGTCATCGTTATAACGATCGTGTATTGAGCTCCGGATTTATCGAAATCGGCTCGAAAATTCTCCTTCAAAGTTTTTACTGTTAAAACGGGGCCCTACCTAGATATTATCCAAGAGTCGCCGAATTCAAAATCCTCTAAGTAAGGGTACAATTGTACAAAGTATTAAGATAATCTATGATCAAGGTGGGTTTTTCATACCTTGTACCGAAAAAGCGCCACGGTTTTCGCTGATTCCTCTTGAAGAAATTCGTTAGAACATCCTTTGTGGGTAGACTCTATTCTCTCTCTCTCTCTCTCTCTCTCTCTCTCTCTCTATATATATATATATATATATATATATATATATATATATATATATATATATATATATATATATATATATATATATATATATATAATGTCAAAGAAGGGCCCGTGTCAAAGATGCTTAAAGTGGGGTCGTAAGGGCCCAACTGTATACGTAAAACATGATATTCTCACGACATGTGCTGTACCCGGCCACATTTATCTAGCGGTGAATTTCTCGAAAGAGGCTCGACAAATTATTTTTTTATGTTTTCCTACTGTTGCAACAGATCCCTAGGTAGATACTTTCTAAGAGGCGTTGAAATCAAATCAAAACCCCGTAAGTAGTGATCAAATTACTACAAATTATTGATATATTATATCAGGGGTCTCAAACGAGCGGCCCGCGAAGCCGTATCCTGTGACCAGCAAAATGATTAGTGTCACAAGGTGTCATGAGAGATAACAAAGGTGGTGCGGCCCTGTGACCAGCAAAATGATTAGTGTCACAAGGTGTCATGAGAGATAACAAAGGTGGTGCGGCCTTGGGTCATCAAACATCTCCTCATGCGGCCATCAGGGTGGTTAAACTTTGAGACCCCTGTATTAGATGTACATTGAGCGTGTTTTTCAAACCAGGTACTCACAGGGTGCCCCTTAATTCGTTAAATCCTCTCGAAGAAATTCGTCGTGGGTCGACGTTAACCCCTAGAAATAAAGTGTCAAAGAAGGGTCCATGTAAAAAAAATCTATAAAAATCTTCTTACGGCATGCTTTGTATCCAACCTCTTTATCTAGCGGACAATTTCGTGAAATCGGTTGAACTAATATTCATCCGACTTCTCCTACAGTTAGAACACATATCTAGCTAGACATTCCCGAAGAGGCGTTGAAATAAATAGTCTCTAAGTCGGAGTTCAGTTAGTAAACATATATTGATACAATTGATGCACATTCTGCGTGTTTCCCATACTTGCACCCGCAGGCTGACCCTTATATCGCCGATTCCTCTTCACGAAATTCATTAGGACTTCCTTGGTTGGTAGACTTCATCCCTTAGAGATAAATATCAAATAAGAATCCATGTCAAAACTCTGTAAATAGGGGACGTAATGTCCCAACTGTATACATCAAATATAATCTTCCGACGGCATGTGTTGTACCCAAACCCCTTTATCTAGCCGACAAATTCTTTTCAAACTTTTCCTACTGTTGGAACTGAGCCCAAACTAGATAGTTTCCAAGAAGCGATGAAATCAAAGTTCTCTAAGTCATTGTCCAGTTAGATCAAGTTATTGGTCAATTCGATCCACATTTTGCGTGTTTTTCACAGATGGTACCCCCTAAGGCGCCCCTTATTTCGCTGTTTCGTCTCCACGAACTTCATCAGCTCTTCCTTCGTAGGTAGACTCAGTCTCCTAGAGATACAATATCCATGGAGGGTTCATGTCAAGACTGTATAAAGAGAGGACAAATGGCCAATATTTCAGTCACGTTTAAGTATTTTGGTCACTGCCAGTGTTTTGCTTGGGCAATCGTGGCTGAAAAAAGCCTGGATATATTATTACCTCACAAAAACTAATTTTATTTTTTATCCCCGACAGTGAAGAATATTATTTTTTTGTTTGCGCTGATCAGAACAACGATAATATTATTTTGTTTGCTGACTCTGATCAGATTCCGATCAGCGCGATGATTCGACAGTTGTTGTTTGTGCTGACCAGAGGCAAAAAGTCACACCGAGGTTGGGTCCTTGGGGGTTGGCGAAACTATTATATGATTATGATAGTTTCGTCAGCAACGATAGAAGGTCTCCGGTTATTAATATGCGTCATCGTATCGGGTAAACCACCACTGACACTCCAAATATGAAATTGCAACCACGCAGTGTGATCATCCACCGCGATAATATCATTAGGACCTGTTTCGTCGTTGATAGTTTTTCTCCATGTTTCGTTGTAAAAACACTCTGGTTTAGGCCATTGAGGATTTTCAACAATATAATTACTGGCGCACTTTAATTCCGCTCCGAAATATTCGTACATGCGCCTGATATCATCGAAAGTTTCATCAACGGTGATGATTTCCTCTGGTTTTTCTAGTTGACTTGGATTATTCAATATTGTTTCGGCGCGCATCAGATCTTCGTCGTTGATCCGCGCAGTGGTTTTACTTAAATTATCCGGGGTTACACCAGGAAAATCCAACGTAGCTAGGAAGTCTGGGATAATATTAATTGCGATGGAGTCCTCGTTGTTTTCTAATAATAATTTTTGTATTTGGTTGTTTCTGCTCGTTGCGCTGTATCGACGAAACCAAACATTAACGGTCCAAATATCATATTTTTCCCGTGCGGTGTCTCGGTCTACCGCGATAATATCTTTGCCATTAACGATAGTTTTTCTTCATGCTTCCTCGTTGATACAACCTGACCAAACCGGATAGTGTAGCATGTAATCGCCGTCGTTGTTCTGCTTAAGTGTTGCACCGAAAAATTTATATATTTTTTCGATAACACTGATAATTTCCTCGGTGGTGGGTTTCTGCTGATAACGCGCTCGTGATTGTTTCATCGCGTATAATAATACTATTTTGTCCAAATGTAACATTAAGGCAAAAAATAATCACGCCGATGTAGGGTGTCGGGGGTGGATAAAGTGCACAATATTAATATTATTATAGTAATGGTACACTTTCTCCAGCGGCAATAGAAGGTCTCAATGATAAAAATCACTGTTCGTTTCATTATCATATTGACTAAACCATCCATTGACACTCCAGATTTGAAATTTCACCATAGTTGTAATGGGATCTGTTGCTGTGATATCATTTCCGCCGTTAAATCCTTGATTGTCTGTGATAGTGTTTCTCCACTGCTCGTCGCTGATAAAATCCGACTCAGGCCAGACAGGATAGGTTAGTGTATAATCGCATGTATTTTGTCATTTGATTTCAGTGTTGCACCAAATCCTTTGTAAATCGATTTAATCTTTTCGATGATGTTCTAGGTTGTTAGGTTTTGTGACCGTATCCTCGTCGTGGGAAATATAATATTCCAATATTTCATCAGCGTGTTATATTTTTCGAGTTGATCGGGATCGCGCAGCATTGTCTCGATGTGTGTTATGAGATCTTCGCGAGCGATAATTACTGTTATTTTACACAAATTGTCCGGGATCACATCTGGAAGTTCCAACACGATAAAGAAATCACTTATAATATCGAGTTTTTCTCGCTCAGATAGTTTATCAGATCGTAACATTTTGTTGTTTATTGCGTTACCGTGATTTAACCTATACACGACTTCATGTTGGTGTAATCGCAGTTGTGGAAGGTTTTTATAAAATTGTTCGATTTTCTTCGCGGGTAACTTGCCAATATCACAATAAAAGAAATTATCGAGGCAAGATTTCTTTGCCGCGTATGATTCTAGTTTTTGTTCAGGGTTATATCGGTAATATTTTGCCGTGTGAGTAACCCCTGGGTTGTTTTTTATTCGCGTACCGATACTTGTCTGTAAAAACTCATCAACGGTGAGATTATCCACGCTGGGGTTCATCTTTTTCTTTGCTTTCTAAACTTCATATTCGTTCTGGTGGTGTTTGTATGATTTCATAACCGGTATCCTTCATCATCGCGATTAATCTCGGTGTGAAGAACTTTTTCGAATTGTTTTCTTCAGCGATATCGTGCATGAAAGCAATTCCGCACGGGGTTGATAGCTCATCCGAGTTTGGAGTTCTTCGTAATTTTATCTCGTCGGTGAGTAACTTCTCGCGATCTATTATTAATATTTTAATATCAGCTCAGTTTAGTGGTAATTGATCATGACATGATCGTGTCACGGTTGAATAGTGAATATTGCTGACACATCTGAAACAGTGAAGCGCTTGTTTTATTGCTTCGACGGATCCCAACTCGTACGATAACACAAACAATGCAGTAAATCTCGGATCTGTTATGCTAACTCCAGCCTCAACGGTGGGATTAAAAGTAACAACATCCATATCGTTGTACGCGTGAGTGATATCTGCTAAATCCAACCGCTTTTGCGTTGGATCAGTATCGGCGTGATAATATCGAGTCCGATAACCATGTTGTTGTGATATTTTCGCGATACCTTCCACGGAGTAATCTGTACTGGATTTGTTATGTGTGAACACGGCAACCTTTTCACCACGTGATGAAGATTCTTTTATTTTATCTAGCAAAACAAGTAAATTATCTTTGTGATAGTTTTCTATGATAAATTTTGCATCATGATCGGGTTTGTAATGGTTGAAAACAAATTTTATGTGAGGTCGGTACAATCTGAATAAATTCACATCGTTGTCGTCCGTGTCAGCATCAAGAACAATAACACATTTAGATCCACTAATCAACACTGAAAATTTACTCCAGTGTCTTTTATACGAGTTCACGTGTCAGGGATTCCTCGCACTCGATGAAGTGATTCCACCTGAACGATGAAACTACTGGGGCTACCAACACGGAACGTTATATCACCGGTGATATCCAAGTAAGATTTAACATTGGTATCCGCGCTAATTTTCTCAGTGAGGGTTTTTCTGAAGCTGATAACTAACACGGATTCATCTTCAGGGATAGATTTCCAAGCTGCCTCGGATTTTCCCACTCCACATGCAGATCCATCAATGTAGTCGATGTTGTAAATGATTTGACATCCTGGACCAGCTTCATGTACCGGTGTTGCAGTGTAGCGATAATCAGATGTTTTTGTGGCAAATTCACCTGGATATTTTCGTTTACTTGTAGATATCAGCAGAAATTTTATATAATCAAGTTCTTTTAGCTCATCAGGTAATTTAGCAACTATCGGTGATATTCCTGTGCTGATTTCTGAAATCACCCTCGAGATTTCCTCGTTGAGAGATTTTTCTCCTCGGTTGATTATTACCCGTCTGCCCACCATCGAGCTTGGACAAATTACAATATAACGATCCAGGTTGACCACAACAAGGCATTTGTTACATTTGACATGAACTTCTCCGTTAACAGTAATACCATGCTTTCGCTCGCAAATATTACAATAATGACCGGGTTTTGGTATGACATTGCTTTTATTGCTTTTGCTTTACTGCCCACACACACACGGATTTTTTCAACGAAGTAATGTGCATTAACGAGTAATAATCTCGTAAAATAAAATAATCGAACTTGGCGATATCTAACAATTCCTCTTTGCTGTTTTCTTCGAGTGTCGATACCGGATAAGCACAATCAGGATTATTTTCCAAATATAAATAAAATTCCTGTTCAGTGCTATTGCTACCACCGTGAAATGAACAATTTGCTGGAATTAATTCGTAAATGTGATTATCTGAGGTCATTCTATATATAAATATAAAGACAGATTTATATTTAATTAAAAAATTGAAGAAACGTTTTGGTTATATATTTATATAATGCCATTTCAATCCGGTACAAACAAGTGCAAGTGGCTTCCAGAGGGATCGACTGAACTTTGTAATCGAAGTTGTTACGGTGAATACTGCGGATAGCACAACCAATATGTGAAGAAAGGATCCACCGGACCTAAACCCTGCTTGGGATGTAAATGAGGCCTGCGCGGGAATTTATAAATCTGCCTATGTTGCGGTGGTAGCAAATACAGATCAATGTTGATTTACTACAAAAAGCGAAACACAAAATTTTTCAAGTTGAAAGAAGGACTTCCAACCGCGGAGGAATTTTTATCAAGTCAGCGACGAAAACACTACACCGCTGGAGAAAGTGCACAATATTAATATTATTATAGTAATTGTACACTTTCTCCAGCGACGATAGAAGGTCCGTTTGATCAATCTGAGACCTGTATCCGCGCTGGGAAAAGTGTCCAAAATATTAAGACATTTTCCCCAACCCGGTGATGACAGTGAAATCAGCAAAGACATCCACGCATTCAGTGAGAATATTTTTATCCAGCGTGGTGTGACAACTACTGTATACTTTCTCCAGCGACGATAGAACGCCCAGATTGATAAAACTCTGGTGTGTGATGTCATCAAACAACAAAAAGTCATAAATATTTTCTAAATCACAGCGGGGAGAATGACCGTGATGGTTACAATGACTACGCTGGGAATAAACACCACCGCGGTGTTACCAGGGCAGAATTTACTAAACTGTGGTCTGATGCTCAAGCTGGTCCCGAGATAATATTCGGAAACACACGTGATCACTGTTACCTCGCAAATCTTATTCAGGGGATACTTGAGTGTTGTCGATGATATTTCAAATGTTACATTTGTGAAATTACCGCTGTAGTGTTCCGGTTCTGTTCTGATATTTTTAATATGAGATTTGTTGAACACTTCCGTCCAAGGAAATATAGATAAATTTAATCCATGCTTGAGTTGAACATCCCAGCGCCACAACGCTACTGTTTCTTTCACACAATTCAACACAGCAATGTTACCGTGGATATTAACTGACACATTCGGAAGTTTTCCATTGTCGCGTATGAAGATATCCGATATGATGTTGTCGTACATGATCATAATGTTGGTTAACGCGTATCTATTGATATGATAAGATGTTGCGCCAAGATCGATGTGACCCGCAACAGAGTAATCTAATTTTATCGAATTAATTCCATCGTCGTCATGAGTCACGACAATTGTATCGTCACCGTAAGGAATTCTTTTTCCGTCCCGTTCAGTGTATCGTCTGACTGATAATTGTGACCGTGGATTCACATCATAAAAGTCTATTGTGCCGGAAAAATCGACCAATACTTCAGTTCCGCTAACAAAGCAGATAAACAATACAAATATTATTGCTATGTTTGCATGTAAGTAATAATAAAATTCAAATTTATCAGCGACAAGAGCACGGGAACCTGCCAAACATCATGCTGGGCTGCCAAATTTCCTTGACAAAGTCAGCGCGAATGATTATCATAGGTCCATCTGGGAGTGGTAAAACACACCTATTACTTAATGTGGATGAAATGGGATAAACTGTATTTGGTAGCACCGCCAGTTGATGATCAGCGGTGTTATAAAGTGTTAAAGGATTTTAATGAACGATAAAGGACGAGAATATTATCGAGTTTATTACTGATCTCGATGAAACGCCAAGTATTGATGACATTGACTGGTCTGTTAACAATTTAGTAGTGTACGATGATGTCATGCTAGATAAACAGTCAAATCCTGCTCGGATATTTTCTCGAGGAAGACATAAAAACACAGACGTGATTTATGTAACCCAGCGGTATGCACAAATCCCTATAGTGATCAGAGAGTTTTTAATATTCTTGCTGTGTTTAACGGGGTTGACATGCATAAGTTGCAAAATATTCATCGGACCTGGTGTAACAGTGATATGGATTAAAAATTTATTTAGTCATGCTCGGGAACCCGGCGTGGTTTTATAACAATAAATTTACATGACCGCGGTCACGTTATCGAATCGGTCTTGATAAAAATTTTAATTAATAGAAGCAGAGACGGCGAAGTCTCATACTCTGCACTCGATTGGTAAAATCATTCGCTTCAATCATTGCGAACCTTTTTTCTCCAAATCGAGGAAGGCTTATTTTTACGAATAGAGAGTGAGTCAATTAGAGGCTGTTTGCCCTCTCTGCTGCTGTTGTTGTTGTTGCATGGTTTAACGCCATTTTTCAGCACACGATAGGCTATACATGGCGGCCAGTATTAATGGTGGAGGAAGAGCTACTGGCAAGCTTTCTCACATATCCACATTGGCTGAATCCGAGACTCTAACCCACACAGACAGAGGTGAGATGGCAGTGATCCGTAACGAAGAGCGCTTTAGACCACTGGGCCACTCAGGGCCCCTGCATACATCGTTGTTGTTGTTGTGGAGTTTAACGCCATTTTTCAGCACACGATAGGCTATGCATGGCGGCCAGTAGGTATGGTGGAGAAAGAGCCCGGGAAAACCCCGGGAAGAACCACGACCCACGAGAAGCTACTGGCAAGCTTTCTCACATACCCACATTGGCCGAATCCTAGACTCGAACCCACGCAGAGAGAAGTGAGATGGCAGTGATCCGTAACGGAGAACGCTTTAGACCACTCGGCCACTCGCCCCCCCCCCCCCGCATGCATCATAGCGATATGACTGAAAAATTGTTAAAGCTACGTTAAAAATCCAAATCACACACACACTTCTTTATTTTTTTAAATTTCAGAATTTATATTCTTTATATAGGGAATTTGTATTTACTGTGGTCTGAATATGAAAAGAATGAATTTGGGTCTATCAAGAATCCACCTCCCCGCCTCTTTGCTCCGTATGGGAAGGGGTAAGCGCGACTAGGTGACATTTTATCCTTGGTTTCTGTCTTGGTTAATTTAATAAGTTGCACAAACGGGCCCCATAAATTAGGTTGCTGGCCGCAGGGTCTAGGTTTCTAGACCTTTTGCACTCACAATGTTGTAATCGACAAGTAAAAATAATAAACTTAGACTCGTCCATTTAATGTCTATATACGTATAATCAAAATAGAGAACATAATTCCTTATTTTTCCTGGCAATAAGCTCCCATTTCTCACGCTGATCATGTAGTGTAAAATCATATATATATATATATATATATATATATATATATATATATATATATATATATATATATATATATATGTGTGTGTGTATATATATATATATATATATATATATATATATATATATATATATATATATATATATATATATATATATATATATATATATATATATATATATTTAATTTCACTGCAACGTCCATGTAAGTTTATACACCAAATAGCTTGAGGTAATGAGTATTTGTTTGTTCTGGTACGTTGTGAGATTTATTGATTAGTTAGTTTCATCCCTGAGCGGTTTATGAATTGATTGTATCGATTATTTAGTTACTCAATCATTTATTTGCTGATTTTAATTTGCAGCTGGCCCTAGGATCTGCCCTCCAACATTTGGTATATGGATAGGCGCAAAGACTAGACTTAATGATTTTGTAGCAGTATACATAGTCGGTACTATGATTTCGTCCCAGAGCCCGTTGTGGCAAGAAAGGCAGCCATTCATTCACAACAGGTGTGTTCAATATGCATTGGATGTGAATGACCAGAGAAGAGTAAAGCTCATTGCTCAGCCATGCAATTTTAACACAACCTTCGTTTATCAACAACGATCTTAAGACTTCCCAGTCTGAGCCAGAAACAAAGAATAATTTAATTTCAAATTAATACAAATTTTAAACAACGGATGACAATATTGGCCATTCAGTATATACAAAATTATATACACTTTTATTGTGGAAATCATTTATTACTATGCATGTTTGATGTCAAATGATTTTAGCACAAATTAAAACTGTTCATAGTAAAGAACCCGAAATATTTATGTCCTTTGCTAATATACAGTACGTCTACTTCTTTAGTACACATAATCATTAGGAAAGATTTTCGACAACTGTTCGTATATCTGAGTATTAGGAGAAAGATTCGTTTCTGGTTACATTACTAAACTGCTGGAAAAACACAAACAAAATCCAGATTTCTAAATCTATGGAAAACAAAATATTGGAGTAACAGCGCAAAACTAACTCACACCAATAGTTTAACCACATTAGTTCATTTTTTAAACTATTGAATACGAGAAGTATATTAGATATGCGATTGCTGCAACAGAGAGAACACAAATTAGCAAAGCCGTAGAGATCGTGCAACCAGACTAAGAGCTGAAGCAAAGAAATAAACAAGGGAGTAAGTGTATAATTGTGTAATGATTTATTTGAGGTATAAAAATACATCTGCAATTACATGACAAGGCGGTTTACTATTTCTGATCTGATTTGATCAAACTTGGAATATATGGAATATATACTTATACCATCGAAATATGGTAGATAATGAGCAGGCCCCAAACGTTTTAATGAGGTGACCTGTCATCTGATGTGCTGAACTTATTACAGATCTCGAAGGCATATTTTTTCTGATTCTGAATAAAATATCGAATATAATCGCAATAATAATAATAATAAGTAGTAGTAGTATTAATTATAATGCTTAAGCTCTAAGCGATTAAGAATATTATATATCTATCTATCGAAACTAGTATCTAACTAGCCTGAGCGCTTTCGACTCTTTTCGAGTCTTTATCAAAAGCAAATTCCAAATATAGACAAGACAAACAAATAAAATAGAAAACGGTTATATTTGCAAAACAGCCAAGCAAAATGTTGCAAAAATAACCGTTTTAATGTTTTATTTGTTTGTTGCCAGTTTACTGCATTTATCTGAATCAATCCCTGACACATGCGATCCCTTGCTGGATCCAGTGCACTTGGAAGGATTGATATTCGCCATATGATTTGTATTATATATATATATATATATATATATATATATATATATATATATATATATATATATATATATATATATATATATATATATATATTGTTATGTATATTTGATTTAATTTATATCTGATTTAATTGTTTATAAGTTTTAAAAAAGAAATAATTTTTTTAATTTCATTATATGTCAAAATAATATAGTTCTGTTTACTAGGAACTCGATACTTTTCAATAAAATAGTTTGACCTTGACTGTTCATTTTAGTAAACACATAAGGCTGACCTGGTTCCCGACCTTAATTCAAAATTAGTAACAACCACGTAAACATGTCATTTTTAATTTATTTTTATGGTGGGAATAATAAGGTTGTGATTGAGGCTGTACTGAATACGTGACTCTAGGCTTGTAAATAGTTTAAGTGAAGTAAACAACTTTTTTCTCGGAGTAAAATGGTTGCTTTCATCAAGATCATACTGGGGCTACGTCATTTTTTATATGTAAACATGATCACGTGATCCTCTATTTCGTAATTAGGCATTTCCAAAATTGCGCATTATTTAATTTTAATAGTGATGCTTAGAGAGAGAGATGTCACAGTCTGCGTTTAAAAACGCTTGATGTCATGCAGTTTCCTTCTGTTGTAGCCAGTTTTCGAGTCACATGTTAATGTTTCTTCAGATAATTTGGATTCTAAAAGATTAATTCGTTTCTCTGGAAATATGTTTTGAGTGCTCATATAGAATTCGTGAACAAAGACATTTCTTAAAAATTTTACTCGGAATTCCAAAATCGGATTTCGTCTTGTGTTTCTACAAGGAACTGTAGACCACATCACAATGCAGCATACAACATACGTCATCGCCTTCCATCTTGCATTTTTCGTCGGGACTCGAACTTGAAATCGTTAGAACATTGTATTATTAGGACTTCTAAAAAAAATTCGTGGATTATTCTTGGATTCGTATTGGATTTGATTCTTAAAACCGTAAGTTCTTATTTTTTTCATTTGTACAGTATTTTTCCACGGAAATAAATAATTTGTTAAAGTTTTCAAAACTTGTTGTTTTCACTCTTTCTTGTGTTACTGTTACTCGAGCCCAAATACGTAACAATATATATATATATATATATATATATATATATATATATATATATATATATATATATATAATACAAATCATATGGCGAATACAAATCCTTTCAGGTGCACTGGATCCAGCAAGGGATAACGTGTGGCAGGAATTGATTCAGATAAATGCAATACACTGACAATGAACAGTGCGAAACTAGCAGCTAGCTAGCCTGAGCGCTTTGGACTCTTTAATTAGTCTTTTTGAAAGGCAAATACAAAACATAGACAAGACAAACAAATAAAACAGAAAAACGGTTATGTCTGCGAAACTTTACATGGCTATTTCTACAGGAATTCAACCTTTTAACTCTATTATGTGTCAACTAGTGTATTTCAGCTTGTTGCTGATACTGGAAAATATTTGTATTGACCTAGAAATTGATCAGCCATAACAACATCTGCTATTTAATGTAAATTTATTATATCCCAGATATTTCATTGTTATAGTAGTCATAAGCTATTGAGCAAATTTAGAGAATTTTTTAAAACAAAATGTGTCGGCTGCAAAAGATAATTTACTTGTGCATGGTTGTCTTTTCTAGTCTTCTTGGTTTGAACCGCTTGGCTTCAATGTTCTAAGGCGGCGTATCCAGTAAGAATCCTTTTCTTTCCTGGTTTGGGGACTCCAGCTGGGGTTGTGAGCAATTGCAATAAGTTTTATATCACTGAAAGTATGGCCAAGGGAGGAGAAGTGTTCTTCTGCACAGCTTCTTTGTCATCCAATCAGATTTATGAAGGTTGATCCTTTTGTGTAGCTTTTCAGTTTCTCCAACGTACTGAAGGCTACAGATCTTACATGTGATGAGATAAATGACATTCTCTGTTTTGCACGTTTTGTTTGGACCATGTATGTTTAATTTTTCTCTAGTCACTGTGCTAGAAATTGTCCTGGTCTCTATCATGTGTTGGCAGGTTTTGCACCTTTTATCGCCACAGGGGCCATGTTGACTAGGGTGGTCTTGATTAGTGATTGGCGTTAGCGTTTTATATCTATATACGGTATGGGGATATTGTTATGTCTTAAGTCGGTTCTTGCAGTCGAAATAGGTGGGTTTTAAAACCTCTCTTCAATAAGGTCACATTGACATTGTGCCTAGGTTCAATAGGCAATTCGTTCCAGGTATCTGGGCCATGATACAAAAAAGAACGTTGTCCATACGACTTGGTTTTCATAGTGGGAATAATGAGATTACAAGTGTCAGATGAGGAGCGTAAATATCAGGAAGGGTGAGGAGGTCAGACGGATAATGTTTGAATACATGGGCGAAATCATAGAAACATAGACAACAGATTTTGTTTAATTCTGCAGCGAACGGGTACCCAGAGAAAGATAATGAGCAGTGCTAGATTCTTGATTCTCAAAGGATGCTCTGAGCAGTGATTTTGTGAACCTTTTTAAATATATGTAATTGATACTGCGACAAACCAGAAAAAAAGATAATTACAATAGTTCAGTCTAGAAATAATAAAGAATACACAAGTGTTTTAGTTGCATCAACTGAAAGAAAACTGGTACTGGAGCTGATGCGTTTTAGCTCCAGATCTGCAGTATTGCATATGCCCATGATATGTTGGTGTAATGAGAGAGTACTGTCGATAGTGACACCAAGGTTTCGCACTGATTTTGTGAATTAAATGTTGGCGTTGCTGGTATTTATTTTTTGAGGCAATAGATGGGAATGAGAAAGTCTTTATGTAGTTTTCAGAATGACTTCAATTTTATAATCATTCTCCTGCAGCTTTTATATGTCATCTATGATTGCATATTAGAAATGCACCTCTATATTCCTTCATTGGTAGCATCAACTTCAGTTGGTTGGTTGAACTCGTGATTTGGTTGTCATAAGTCATTAGCGTACAGCTGGTGAGACATCGGCTGATGAACTAGGATAACTGAGAAGGGCTGAGTACAGCATGAAGAGAATGGGTCCTATACTAGAACCATGTGGTACACAAGAACAGAGATCAACTGAACAGGAATGTATTCCATTTACAGACACAATTTTTATCCTGTCGACTAAATATAACTTGGGCCGTATAAAGGATGTATCGCGCATGCCAAATACATGCTGGAGACAGTAAGTAATATATCATGGTATATTGCAGGGGTCGGCAACCTACGGCCTGCGTAGATTTTGTGTGGCTCGCAGAGGGCAGCCAAACATCTCGATTTTAAGTTTTACTCTCTAACTGGTGGCACGCATGAAGTCTGTAGATTATCATTATCAGTTCCGTGAAGAATCCAGTCTAAATGTTTATGGGTGGTGTGGCTACCGGACTCTTTGAGGTTGAAAACGTGAATGGAATCTAAACGTTTTGATTTGCATGGCTTTCCAGGACAGTTAAAGGGGACAAAAACCCCGGCCTGCACAATTTGATTGTAAATAGAAGGATATTTAGTAGTTTGTGTATATAATCTATCCCGACTATATTTTTTTTCATTGCATCTATTGTATTTGCACAAACATTTCATGCAAAATATTGTCCTGTATTCCGAGATCAAACGGAAGGAACCTACTCCGAATTTGTTAGCTCCTTCCATACAAACAGGATGTGACGTCATTGAGACCATTAACGTATAATAGTTGTATTCAATTTGTGCAGCGAAGTGTCAAGTAGAAACAAGATGGTTCAATGCGCAGCTCTAAATTGTGTGAATAATAGCAATTCTGGAACAATCCTCAATTATTTTACTCTTTTTTTTTCTCTCCATCTTTGAAAAGTAAGAAATTATCTACCAAATGAAATAACATTAAAGAAATGTTTACGTTTCCAACATCAATTTATTATGCATGTTTGATTTTGTATGTAACTGCATCTGATGAATATGCATTTTCTTCCACACTTACCTTCAAGACTGTTTTCCACTCGTTATATAATAAACCATTCCTTCCCTTTCTGCATTCGTCTTGTTTGTGTAATGTCGATAATAGAAAAATAAATCACTTATAATTGAAAGTCCGTGTGTTCATATAAACTCGATACATTTCTTATAACTACACACACTGGAACACCACGATACAATTTTTTAAACAAATGTTACTGTTAACTTTCTTAATTGATAAATCTATTATACTAACATTATTCATTAATGTGGTAATTACTCTCAAACTCGGTACAATTACTGACTGATTTGGCCCATATATCTGGCTGATTCTCCAAACTTCCAAACTGATTCGGACCATGTGAAATGTTACTCAGTTTAGTTCAGGATTTAAATGTGACATTTAAACTTGTTTTTAAAAATGATCTTCTCATTATGTCCCAAGTACGTAGAGCAGTTCAAATATGCATTTAAAGTAACAAAATCCCGTTAGTACGCGTGAACGTGGTATTGTTATATATAATAAAATAACGTAATCATGTTTATTGTGCATCGGCAATTTAGTAGTGAATTATTTTTTAAACTTCTCGTTCAACTTTAAATAGATTGTTTTACTGAGAAATAATAAAGTTACGAACGCTGACAAAAAAGAAGAAATAAACTAAATGATGGGCGTAGTACATGATAGCTTTCAGAAACCGTCTGAATTATGTGCATTAGCCATGCTGTTGAACTCAAAAGCGACCGGATTTCCTGACTTGGCGTCAAAGGTGTTTTTCTATGGAGTTCAAGTATCATTCATCAATGGTTAGCAAATCTCAATGAAAAATCAGATTAAATTGTTCAGTTAGAGAGATGACACTATAACCCTTTGGATTATTGACGGTCAACAAGAATTCAGTAGATTTCGGGTTATAGAGGTCCATGCCATAAAGTCTCAGAATGACTTTAGTTATTAGGTTGGAGCCCTTTCATATATAAAACTGCAGATGTCACATCATGCTTACACGTGCTCTATATTCCAATTAAAATGTATTTAATGATTTGAAGAGCAGAGCAAAAGATATAGATACCACTTCTTTTTCGTTAAGTACAGAAAAGTTGCAAGTTCTCCCAGGGCGAGTTCTCCATAATTCATCATCAACAATGCCAGTGTGTACGCAGTGTCTCAAATGACGTCACACCCGCTATTTTTACAGCGGGGAGGGAAGCGCGTTGTTGTATTCGAGACGGATATGGAGAGATGATCGGTTTTTCATAAATTCCTTCGTAACGAGAAAGAATAAAAAATACAAATTTTCAGCAAATGAATCTTATACATATAGCAAATTATATATGAAGAGGAATTTGAATTAAATTTTTTAAATTAATTACCGAGTTTCAATTCGCTGTGAAACTAAGGACGAAAGGGCGGATAACAGGATTTTGCCTCCCTGTTCTTTGCTGGCCGGTTTTGAAACAAAGCTACTTATTAGCTGCAACTTACATGTAAGTGGCAATAAATATAGTCGACGATCGTTTAGTCCAGTTTACAGTGTAGTATGGAGCTCCAGGGAGTGATTATTTAATGTAGTTGATGAGGGTACTTCATAGCATAAACGGGTAGAATGGTCATTATCATGTGATGGCGTTGTGTTCAACATCAAAGGCGGTTGCATAGGTGGGGGAAAACGAATGAGAACAAAATATAACCGTTCTCGTTTCCAAAAGAAGTAGATCAAGAACAAGAAAACCAATGCATGATTAACAGAATAACGTAGATCCATGTATATTAATAAAACGATCTTGCTATTAGCTGAGCTAATAGCAGCTTCAGAGACTGTATTTCTGATCCATTTAATAGATGGGATTAAATTATCAACATCTTGAGTTTGGAAAATTATAATTGCAACATTCATATTAAGTAATTTTGCATCGTAGTGACTGAGATTGTAAATGTATCAGTGTTATGGGATGTGTATAAGGAGGACGAATATAATAATTAATTCATTCCTATTTCCTAGTATTGTTCTTGTTTTAATATCAGTCTGCTGGTGAATTTGATGTTATGTTTAGATTTAATTTTAGATGAATTATTTGCTTGAATTATTCAGTGTAGGTACATAGTACTCATTGACTTACGACTGAAATATATCTTTTGGCATTATTGTGAATTCATTTTAAAGAATTTTGAACGATAATATTGTGATACATCAAGACTGCGGACACTTCAGCCTTTTTAAGGAAACTGGTGTATCAGCAGATTCAAGCCCCCGAAATCACTGGGGAGCAATATTCGTTTGGACTTGTGATAGAACATTTAGGATAGATTTGGACTTAATTTATAATACTGTAAGTATTCTGTTAAACTTTCATTTTATAACTTAGAGAATTGCATTATTTGTTAATTATTTTACAAAACTTGTTGGTTTTTCTTCTTTCTTTTACTTAGTTTAAAAACAATAGGTGAGAAAAGAAATCAGGGACTCTTAAAATAAATAAATCCTATTAAGTTTATTAACTGACACACAAATAAGAGATGACCATAATCCTTATACTGATTTAATTCTCAGTAATAAAATCAGATATTCTTGGCCAATTTTAATTTCTTTCTTTCTCTGCATCCATAAAGTACAAAACGGTTTGGAATACAAATAACAAATATAGTTCAGTTTTTTGCACATATTAATTCTTTAACCCCGAGTTGGATATGATGCACCACCAACAAAATGGCAATGCTGTATATTAAAACTCTTATATATCTAACAAGCTGGGTCGTATTTTACTTTTTAAGACAAGTTTTGTTGTTTTTTGTAGATCTGAAAAACTGATATATTCAGTAACTTAGTCTTGTTGTGGTTGTGACCTGTATTTCCACTGTGGATGTACATATTCTACGTCATATATGTAAGGAGAAGTATTTCTCAGTAATGTTCAAATACGTGCTATTCTCATTGTTGTAATCACTTTCAGAATCAATATCTGTGCTGAAGCATAACTGTTACTGTTATGCTGATGACATTGAAATCTCGGTCATCCAGATTTAGGGCTGCTATCCGCTGTTTTCTAACACATATATCCAGAGCTTGTAATACTTTTTATCTTTCAGTTACCACTTGTTTATGCTCTCTGGTAGTTTAATGAGAACTACAACCTATTCCGGGGTTATTATGTTATGTTGCAGGATTTTATCTTCTGGCAAATTTATTTTTATATTGTGTAATCTCCATCTAATATTTTATCCAACACAAGGTATGGCTTAGAATCTAGGTCAGTGAAGCTTTCTTGTTCTCTCAGGTTTTGGCAGTGGTACATAAAACATTACCAGATCTCCTGAAACAGTAATCTTTCTTCTTTAATGTGTAGCCTGAAGTTTGGTCTGTGTCCTTGCAAAGGCCTAATGAATGCATTGTTTCGTCTACGATGCATACTTTGAGTACGCTTTCTGCAGTGCAGTGGATTTCTGTTTTTTCATGAAGAATTATACTATGCTTAGGTCTGCTACTGCTTTCAGATACCCAACTGGTGTGTTCATAAATACCGCAACATCATCAGCAAGCATGTTCAAACCCCCAAACATAAATTTGTTGGAACCACGTGTTAATACGGGAGCTGTCATTTCTTTCCTTCCAAATCTTGGAATGATTTTAAATGAATAACTATCTTCTGTGAAGCATTGCACTGTTTCTTCTTTACCTTGAATTGAAACAACATTTTGCTAAATTAGGTCACATGGACAGTTTTCACCGGGCCAACATTACTAATTTCTATACCCAATTAATAGCTTTCTTTAGCTCATACAGAAAAGACAATTTGGTGTAGTCAGCGGATATTGTATTTATCATTAATAAGTCACGATACGCAAGAGTCAATACCATTCAGCACCACGTCCACGTTCAAAATAAGATTTATATATATCAAAGGGTAATTTCTTTGATCAGCAGATGTTTGCACTGCAATCTGAATGTTGAGGGTGAAAACGCAATTGATAATAACACATTCTTTGCGACATTCGTTACCTTGATCCTTTTGAAAAATTCAGACAAATTTGCAGACTGATCCATTATCAATAAAAAGCTACATCACTCTGACATTGATGATGCCCCTACAGATGATCAAAATACCTATGTTGCAGCAGATACTTACTTGTGTTTGACTCATCTATGTAACTTGTGCCAAACGTTCACCCAGTATCCTGAATAAATGTTGTTTCCATAGCTCACTCTTATCTAATATGGTCTTCCTCCTCACAATAGTACGATGCGCATATAATTTCACTTCAAGTTCTCTTCCTTTCTGCAAAAGGATATGTTATGCTAGTGCTTCCTATTATGTTGTATCCATCTCATCCAGTGTCATTCCTAACTGACCGTTCACAAATAGTTTCTCTGGCGCCCTTAGCAATGTTGAAATCGATTTCAGGGTCAAATACTGAAGACATCACATGACTGAAACATTTCTCTGCACAAGAGCTCAAGGTCTGTATCATCTACAGTTACCAAACCCTGTGGCTGGCTTGCACTTGAGGTAAGGAAGACCCTATTTATTTTGTCGTACATAATCAAGGTGACTTTGACAGGAAGAACATTTGTTTCTGCACAATAACACTAGTTCACTGATTTCTACAATTACCAATCTCTGCGGATAGCAGGCATTTGGTGTAAGGAAGAAACCTGTAAAGTTTGAGGTCAATATGTCAATAGTCAAGGTTGCTAAAACTGTAGAATGAAAAGTAGTTTCATCACACTGACACTGCTTCTACAGCATATATCTGGATCATAACTCATAAATGGCTTACATTTGATGCAAGGAAGAAGTATATTGATTTTCGGGTCTAAAGGTCAAAGATCAATGTGACTAAAAGTAGAAACGTGGTAACAGCAGAAAAAAAGGTATTCATAGATGACTATTAAACAATGAGAGTGCATATAATGTACCATACATGGCAATGTTGTTAAACATGCATCGCGAGCAATTGGAATATGTTATTAAGGCTGAGATCACAAAACTTCACATGACAAACCAGATGAAACTGATCAAATCATGTGAGACAGTGTTTCCTAAACTTATAACACTTGCGTAATAATAATAATAATGAGGACTTTGTATAGCGCCGAAACTTTAGAAGCTCTAAGCGCTTTACAACATTAGACAACACATATAACATAAAAAACATGTGATGATATTATTACAAAAAAAAAACACGAAATTAGAAAACATAAAAAACATGCTTAAAATATTTAAGGTTGGGAATATTATTATGTCTTTAAGCTTGTTTTTGCAGTCGAAATAAGTGAGTTTTAAGAGTACTCTTGAATGGGATCACTGTGTCTTTGTGTCCAAGTTCAGTGAGCAATTCATTCCATTTTGCTGGGCCCTGGTATGCGAGATACGATTGTCAGAAGAGGAGCGTAGGCATCTTGCTGGTGTATACACATAGGTGAGGTCGGATAGGTATGTTGGACTGGATTCCGTTAGTGAAACGTAGCACAGAGAACAAATTTTGTGTTTGATTCTGGATCTAATGGATAGCCAGTGTAGGGTACAGAGCAGCGGGGAGGTGTGCTCTGTTCGTGGTACTCTAAGTATGATCCGAGCAGCTGTGTTTTGAACTTTTTAAAGCTTCTGAAGTAGATATTGAGATGAAACAGACAGAATTGAGTTACAATTGCACAGTCTTGAAAGTACTAATGAGCACACAAGTGTTTTAGTGGCATCAACTGAAAGATATTTGCGAATGGAGCTGATGCGTCTCAGCTCAAGATATGCAGCCTTGCATATGTTCATGACATGTTGGTGCAATGTGAGAGTTCTGTCCAGAGTAACACTAGGTTACGTACTGACTGTGTGAATTTTATGTTGGTGTTACTGATATTTATTGTTTGAGGTAAAGGATGTGAATGAGAAAGTCTTTGTGTTGTAATCAGAATGGCCTCAGTTGTTTTATCATCATTCATCTGCAGCTTGTTACATGTCATCCATGATTTCACATCAGAAATGCACCTCTCTACACCTTGGATGGTAACATCAACTTCAGTTGGGTGGCTAGATTTGTATATTTGGGTGTCATCAGCGTACAATTGGTGAGACACTGGATAATGATCTATGACACTTGAGAGCGGCTGAGTGTATAGAATGAAGTGAACTGGTCCAAGAACAGACCCCTGTGGAACACAACAACATAGATTAACTGTGATGGAGTGTATTCCATTTGTAGACACAATTTGTGTCATGTTGACCAAGTAGGACTTGAACCACAGTATCGTGAATACCAAAAACATGATGGAGACGGTGAAGTAATATATCATGGTCTATTGTGTTAAATGCTGCAGACAAATCAAGGAGGGTGATAACTGTAATCTTTCCGCTATCCAAAACAGAGAGAATGTCATTAACCACTTTTAGAAAAGTAGTTTCAGTACTGTGGCAAAGGCGATATGCAGATTGTACATTGCTATAAAGACTGTTTGAATTCAGATGAGATACAAGTTGGGATAGAACAACCTTTTCAAAGACTTTTGATATGAATGGGAGATTAGAAACTAGGCGGTAGTTCTTTAGATAGTTATGGTCTACTGCTGGTTTCTTCAGCAGAGGTTTTACAATGTCAATTTTGAAAAATGATGGGAATTCCCCAGATGAGAGAGAGGTATTAATAAAATCAGTTAATGAAGGCAATACTGGATCTAAGCACTCAAGCAGCAGAGAGGATGGAATTGGTTCAAGTTCACATGACTTTGGTGCACTCTTCGTCACGATTTTACGTACTAAATCCATATAGACATGTTCAAATGCTGCTAATGGTTGCCGCTCAAATTCTGTATCCCAACTGTATGGTGACGACGAGACAACTGAAATTGTGTCTCTAATGGTTTGTACCTTGTCACGGAAGAAATTTACAAACAGGTCCGGAAGGTCGACTGGAGAGAAGGTAGTTGGAAGTGGTGTACATTTGTTCCTTGACATTAACTTGTTAGTAATCTCAAAGAGCTCTTTGCAGCTGGAACTTTCCATGATCTTAGTACTGTAATGGGCTGATTTCGCTGCATGGACTATGTTTGTGACGTTCTTCTTAGCAGTTTTATAGATTTGTTTATGAATAGTGAGTCTTGTGGAAAGCGAAAGCCTCTCAGCTTTACGGCGGTCTCATTTAGCAGTGCGAAGTGGTCCCTAACACTGCTATACCATGGAGAACACTTTTGAATTGATACTCTGCACTTGGTAGCTGGGGCATGTTTGTCGAGCAATGAACGCAGGCAGTTATCGAGTTGTTCTGCTGTAGGATGTAGGCAAGTTGTTAGGTTTGCTTGGATGTCATGCATTAGTCTGGTTCTATTTATCATACGGAGGTTTCTCTTAGTAGCAAATAAAGGTGGAGGGTTAGGGACTGATGGTGGCATATAATGCAGAGGTGATCTGATGCATGTTCGTGGGATACCAGGGAGGAACGTAGAATATTATCATCAGGTCTATGAAGAATCCAGTCTAACATGTGACCATGTTTATGGGTGGGTTGGTTAACTGACTGTTTGAGGTTGAAAACATTAATGGAATCTGGGAGTTTTGATGTGTTTGGGTTTCCGGGACAGTCAAAGTGAAAGTTAAAATCTCCAAGAATAATCAGGTTGCCACCTATCGAATTTCCGTACTCCAGAGGATTCGGAGACTGCTCCAAAAAGAGAGATTCAGTCAGCTTTTTTCTACTAGGAGGAGGGCGGTATAGGCAGAAAAAATGGACTGACCTTTGCTCCAGTGTAAGTGTGGTTTGGACTAGTTCAAACGATGTGTGGTAGAAACTGAAAGTTGCTGTGTGGTTAAGACGTTTGATTATGGAGTTCTTTGTGATGACAACAATTACACCTCCGCGAGAGTGGCAGGAGAATGACTTGATGGAGTAACCGGTGAGTGTTAGATCCGCGCAATTGGGCTCATCGCCTGATATTTTTAGCCATGTTTCTCTCAGAAAAAAGACGTTGATATTCTGACTGTTGATAAAATTAACTATTTCTGTGTGATTAGGCATTGAATAATGCAATACGCAGAGGTATCTCTTGAATAGTTGACACAAAGGTTGACGATTTAATAGAGATTTGAATTAGGTTATCTAAATTAACGGTCGAATTTTTAAATTCTCGAGCCAGAAAGGGCATAATAAGGGAGATAACTGGAATTCTTCGTCCTGTTCTACGCCAGCCAGCTTTGAAACAACGTTTCTTTTTTCGCTTCTGTTTACATTTAAGTAATGATAAATATAGTCCCGGTTCGTTTAGTCTAGAGCACAATGTAGTGCGGAGAGCCAAGGAGTTGTCATTTAAAGCAATTAATGAGGGTCTATCATAACATAAATGGGTTGACTGGCGAGTTTGTTCAGCAACAAAGGAAGTTGTAGCAGTGGAGCAAGACAGCTGAGAAAAAGTCTAATTGTTCTCGTTTCCAGAATAAGAAGATGAAGAAACACATACGAACTGAACAGCCAATGCATGATGAACACAATAAGGTAGACGATTTCAGGCAACAAGCACATATATCATGAAAAACGGCACAAAAACAGAACAGCTGCTTCAAGCCGGTAAAGCAATTAGCGGCTATCTTGTAGCACATCCGGGACATCTCCCAGTACCATAGTGGGATTTTAGCACTAATGTTAGTGGTTTATTCATCGCCGGTTACCCCATGAAACCCTTTTGCGTACTACCGGTTGAATGAGTACGACACTTTGGGACATATTGATGTAAGAATTCAGTGTAATACAGGTAGGGGACAATGAGCATGTAAGGAATATTGTGTAGCTTCATTCATTTAACTCGTGGAATCGAAACAAATGAAATCTTTGACTATATTTCTGAAAATAATTTTATCATAACTTCAAGGTAAAATTCAGGTGAAAATTATTTTAATGATATTTCAGAAAGCTACAATTGTTGTCCATAACAAGGATATCTGTTCATGGAGAAACTTTTGAGACTCAGTTAACAACAAGTCATTCACTGTAACAAGGCGATGGTTTAAAGATCTCTCTACTCCAGTCTGAAAACTGACATGCAATACTTCATCTGTAAGATCAACAGCAAAATCGTGACATGATTAATCCTCCATTGAACATTAGAATCTTAACATTTTTTTAGCTTTTGTTCTATTATATAGTAAACTTCCTAAGTATGTGACAAGAGCTGACACTGCAAGAATCTGCATTAATTATTCTCTGGGAAAACTGTACAACTCATTTCCACATTTTTATATAACAAGGTCGGTATTTATCAAGCTAAAGTTTCATGACCACATAACTTCATTATAGATGAAATTTACTGAGTGACGTGTTTTAATTCATTGCATGTTGATCTGACCTATAATATATAATTCATATCAGCCGTTTCAAAACAATGGTTATAGCTACTCTCACTGGATGGATGGCCATATCAGCATATGGTTTTCACAAACATACTTCTCAGAATGTCTTGTTGATCCTGAGTAAAAATAGAGCTGATCAGACATCCAATATGACCACCATTTTGGAAATTGTTATCATGTTTCCTTTTACTCAGAAAATCATATTTCAGCAGACTACTTCTTATAGTGCCTAGTTGGCCATAAATGCAAATGATTCCAATCTGAAATACAGTATGATCACGATGGTGGCCATCGTAAAAATGTTATCGTTCCATCTCCTGAATGGATAGTCCTATCAACATTTGGTTTTCACCAAAATATTTTGCATGCTATATAAACGGAGATGATAATGCATAGAATATGTATGCCTGGTCCTAAATGAAAATGGTGCTGTTCTTCCATCTAATATAGCATTACACGGTAGCCATCTTATTTTATTGTCCATGAATAGTAAGAATCAAGAATCAAGAATATCAAAGATGGTTTCAGCACTGATCAGTTTAAAAGAAAAACACGGTCTTATCTTAGATCCCTGGAAATTCATTTCATCTGGTAGAGCATCGATCTCTTCGATAGACTCTTTTAGTGACTCTTCTTTTCTTTCCTCTTGCAAAACATTTTTCCTATTAGTTTATCAATGTGCTTTCCATGATTCACTGTAGTCATTCATTCTTATTTGTATATCCTTCTAGTATATGGTGGCGTGTTGTCTTGTGGCTTTCCTTAATGCAAAAGGAGCTTGAAAACAGGATTATCTCCTCCATTTCATTATGATTGTCGATACATGCACATCTGTATGCTAATCATGTGAAATAGATTTCTTTTCTGCAGCTGTCTTGTGTGAGACGATTATGAATTATTTATATATGGTGATAAGAAAACTAATTTCTGAATATTTTATTTTTAATAAATAATATATTTTTTTATGTGTATCATAAGGTGTATCTTTAATGAAAATTCTTATCTGAAACCCACCAGGAGCTTTAGGATACTGATATACTTTTGCTAATATGTAAATCAATGACTCACTGAAAATTAGATGTTTGTGGGGCTTGTCTTTTTAATTAATTTTTATGCCAAGATTCTGTGGACAGAATTTGAATTTACAGGAAGCATTTTTAAAACAGAATTATTTTATTTCATTCAGAAAAAGAAACAAATTCAAGTACCATACACCTAAGAACTACTAAAATATTGGACATTTTTGCAAACGACAAGCAGATATGTTTAACTGTTGCAAATGCTGTTTTCCATGATCAAAAGGAGAGAGAGAGAGAGAGAGAGAGAGCTCAAGTTCTCTTAAACGAGGTGCCACTCATGACGGTGAGATACGACTACATCTTGGGGAATGAGGGACGGGAATCGCTGTGAAAAAAAACAGAGTCTCCTGTTTCCTCGACGAACGACTTTATTTAAATAATTGATATATATAATACTACATTCTAGATATACATCTTATAAAACCTTTGTATTTAAATTACACGAAATACATATAAAATTACTCTTTTCCTTCGAGTTTTACCATCTTGATACATTTGTATAATTTATGCATATTAGAATATAATACTGATAGTTAAATCTCGATTAATTTTATGACAGCCAAAGAGTATGAAATTCAATAGTTGCGATTAATGCAACAATCATTTTAAAGAAATGTATTTTACTAAATTTAAAATAGAATATTAATATGGAATAGGTTACTAGACATTGTTCTTTATTACTTAAAGAGTATTGATTTTCAGGTTAAATCTAAACATGAAGTTGATAACGAACTCGTCTTTTCCAATAATATTTACCACAAATACAAATGAATATAAATTCTTTAAAACAATTAAACATTCCATTACAATAATGATTATAATATAAAATAGAAGGAACTCAGAAAAATGTTGCAAAAATATGAACGTTACCGTTAAAATCTCAAATATTAAAAAGCGCGTATTCTTTAAAGACGTTTACTAACACTGACGATTCTTACCTGTAAGAAAAAACAGAGTCTCCTGATTCCTCGACGAACGACTGATTTTGCGCAATCCTGCGCTCAATTTATACGCAATATTGAACGTATGCCCATTGCCAAATATGGACACACGTCTAGTTTTCTTGCGTTCGTTCGTCTTGAATCAGAACGAGGCTACCGCCTCCCCTCACAGAAACTGACTGTTGACTACGTTATCAGGCAGACAATCCTGCCACATCAGCTTACTTACTCAGAGAGAATTTTTGGAATTCGCAAGTTCCGCAATCTCCACAACTTACCGAGTGTAATTTTTTGTGACTTCACGATACAAGAGAACTGTATAGTGCAAGGGAGTTTTACCTTTGTTCATAAGAGCGCAATCTTTATTAAAATAGTATATAGTTGTAAAACAGAAATAAATGAAATTAATCTCAATATATTTTAGAAGAAAATTACTTTCAATATAATTTAATGCAAAATTACTTTTAACAACACTTAGAAAACATTTCAATCTTACTACTTTTACTAAAATGTTCTGTCCTAATATGAGCCTGATTTACACATATTATTTAAGCGATCTTGCTTCTGATTGGCTGAGGTTGTTACCACACTGCCGACCATAGATCTGATATGTGTTTTATCAAACTTGAAATGTGGACTTCAATCATCAAGTTTTCAGATGAATTCGACAATAAGCAAGATCCACTTATATTAATAAGGTAAGCTTTCACATTATTCACTCGGCTGATTGCCACTCTTTAGACTACAGTTTTAATTCAGATACGATCATACTTGACCATAGGCTTATTGTAGCAGGATCTCAGAATTTTGGTATAGAGTTTGATCCATTCACATGTGTGTGTGTGTGTGAGAGAGAGAGAGAGAGAGAGAGAGAGAGAGAGAGAGATTTGGATTTTTAACAAGTTTCCAGTCATATCGCTACGATGACTGCAGTGTGGCAGTTTATAGTGATGTCTAACACTAGGGCATCATGCCACAGACATGTCTCACCCAGCAACATTATCCTATCACCAGGCCTACCAGTCCTAATACTAACCTCTTAATGCTGATCGCCAGTCGAGGCAGCTATTTTTATCATTTTTACAAGTCTTTGGTATGCCTCGGACCGGATTTGAACCAGCGACCTCCCGCATCCGAGGCGGTCGCTTTAATCACTAGGCCAACGGAGCGGTCACATCAGTGAGGTAATCTATCATCTAATTGGATGAGCTTGATACATTCTATAAACTGTATTTCTGACCAAATTGTGATCAGACTTACTAAATAGGCTTATCTTATCAAGACATATGGGTGAACATTTATGGACGGATTAATAAACGGACACATATGTGGTCTGATTGAAATGGAAAACAGACAGAAAAAGACCAATTAAAAGCACATTAGACAACAGACGCTGATACTGATGGAGCAGAGGTAACTAATTCTGCATCCATTCGTTGATTTCGTTATAGAGTAAACCTGATTTGTTCAACAAATGAATTTTTAAACAAGTCGGTTCATGAACACTTATTTAAGAAACATTTCGAAGGCTCCATCGGTGTAATATTTCCACCTTTACCAAGGTTTAGTTGCCTTTTTAATTAAATGCCAATCCTTTCTCCCTCTTGCTCTCCCCTTCTCTACCGCATCCCCCCTCCGGGTCAATTTATGTTAAACCTGGACTAGAATAAAACTGACAGACAAACAATTAAGTTGAAATAAATATATGTTAAATCAGATATTAAATGAATTGCCCACTGAACTTAGACACAAAGACATAGTGATCCCATTCAAGAGTGCTCTCAAAACTCACCTATTTCCACTGCAAGAACAAACTTAAAGACCTAATAATGTTTCCTACCTTAAATATTCTCAGTATGATTTTTTATGTTTTCTAATTTCATGGTGTTTGTTTTTGTAATCATATCATTATAAGTTTTTATCTTATAGGTGTTGTCTAATGTTGTAAAGCGCTTAGAGCTTCTAAAGATTAGGCACTATACAAAGTCCTCATTATTATTATTATTATTATTATTATATAATTAAATCAAATAACATAACAATATATATATATATATATATATATATATATATATATATATATATATATATATATATATATACACACACACACACACACAAACACATACACATACACATTATCTCAGCATGCAAAAACCAAATCAGTACATGCTAGCCCCTATTGGAACGGTTTCAAGGTCACGACTTTCAACACATTGATTCTTACCTTCTTGGAAACGGCTACTGGGTCATGACTTCATACCACTGATTGACATACCCACGCTACATTTAATGGTCACTTATGGAAATAACGGCAACATAATAGCCAGAGGCAGAAAATGGCAAGACATAGCTTTCCGCGGATCTATATTTTTTATTTTTTATGAAAAATGTCCGCCAAAAAATTTAAATGAAATTTGAGACGTTAAATATGAGTAGTGATTTCATGTGCAATTTGATAAAATGTACAATACTACCTTTACATTTCTTCATGACAAACAGTAAGGTAAAGAACTGACACGTACTTTAAGAAGAAAACAACAGCAACAAAAAGCACGGTAATTTCATGAATGAACAGGAAGAATAAAATCTTGTCACAGGTAACCAATAACAGCATGCATTTTTAGTCAGTGTTTTTTTCATTAACTTAATTATATTTATTTATTTATTTATTTTTCTAAAATACAGCACTCGAAATAAAAAAAGACGGTATAGAGAAGATGATCACTAGATTAGATCAACCGTTCCGGTGGCCTAGTGGTTAGAGCGTCCGCCTCGGATGCGGGAGGTCGTGAGTTCGATTCCTGGCTGAATCATAACAAAGAATTACAAAAAATGGTACGAACAGCTGCCTCGCTTGGCGCTCAGCATTAAGAGGTTAGTGTTAGAACTGGTCGGCCTGGTGTCAGGATAATGTGACTGGGTGTGACATCATGCTACATGTCATTGGCATGATGTCCCAGTGCTAGACATCACTATAAACTGTCACACTGCAGACATCGTAGCGATATGACTGAAAAATTGTTAAAGCTACGTTAAAAATCCAAACGACACACACACACACACACACACAAGATTATATCAACTATTTTACAGGCTGGACTAGATAACGCCGCTGAAGCGTGGAACACGCACCGCATTCGAAGTAATCGGACTATATGACTACCTTGCGACAAGCCCGTATTGCTGCATATATATTGCCACATCTCTATGGACTCGATAATTTAATCTGCCAGGTAGACAATTTAGATACCGATGTCTGTGAGGAAGAATGCCTAGCAAAATATGACTTGCCTTGTGACGAGGATTTATACAAGTTGTGCCTGATTCTGATGGACGAGAATGACTGGAACCAGCCAGTAGATCCGTATGAGTCTGTAAATTTGTACCAGGAACTGACAGCATGTGTAAAAAAACATTCTATAAGAACAACACCATTTATCAAATAAATTATTTGCGGACTACAAACTTTATTCAGTCTTGTATATCCATCGTTTAGATTGCATTTTATATAGATTTATTGTACAAAGATGCACAAAGTATCTTTATATGTAGTTACGGTCCTTTAAAGGTGTCTTTGAGATAAATCTACAGCATATTTCCGTAGCAAATTCGATGTATGACAAATTGTAGATACACAATGAATCGTGTAACCCTAGTGTCCGTCGCCGTTTCGAATTACCGGTTTTCATCAGCTGATAATAGGTAGTTAAATCGACCAATAACTTACAGCTTTCTTACGCTGGAAACCTTACTTTGGATTTGTTGTGATGTTGTTTTAACGTATGTGTATTTGTTATTTGCCTGTCACATGTGAATATATCATGTGACTATTATCACGGTTCATACAACGCTCCGAATTACAAAATGGATAGAATGAGTCCGTGTGATATCAAGCACAAATTTAACAGACGTGTAAGCGAACAGGATAAGCAGTCTCCAGATGCAGTCAATACAGCGTTGAATAAATCTTTTCATAGCGTCGCAAGATCGCTGATTAAAACTTCATTGATGTACATATAAAGAATCAAGACCCAATGGCATATTTCCCCTCTATTAATGTTGTATTCATGCGTAATATTCTTCTTACATATGGGGCGAGGTTAACTCAGTAGTGTAGTACAGTGCCTAACTCGTGAGTAAAGAGTCTCAAATTTGAATCTGGCCTTGGCCAGCCTAAGTCGGCTACTGCAAAACTCGTGTGCAAATGGTTTTAAATTTGAACCCAGCATGGGGTAGCCAAGATAAGCTTTTGTTGCAAGTTCTTGGTAAAGACACTTCACTATTGTCTATATTCTTTAAAACGGTCTATAGTGAGTAAATGGTATACAAATTTGGCAGAAATTTGTTCTTAAATATGACCTCCAGAGTAGTTGTTGTTAAAAGTAATTTCCTTTTTTTTTTTTTTTTTTTGGCTGGGGAAGGTCTCTTCTCCAAATTCAGCTCCATACGATAAACTCATGTCTTGTTCCAGTCTTTAAACCATCGCCGAATCCGTGATAATTGCAAATCTGCCATTAGTCTTCCGCTTAAAGAATGCTCCAAAGATAATGAGCATATTTCATTTAATTCTTCCCTTCTTTATTTAGAACTAGTAAGGGACATGATAAAGGGAAAAATACCCCTGGAACTCGAAAAGGTTTGTGTAAACCACATCATTGTGAACCTGTACATTGGTCATTGAAACGATTTTGTAACAAAATGTTAATTTACACGCTCCTAGAAAAGCGCTGCAACTGTAATTACTAAAACTCAAAATCTAGATTATATACATTTCAGAATTGTAAGTTAAATTGGCATTGGATGCATTTTCTGATAGTTGTATATATTAAAACTTAAGTTTAAAGATAAGCATATGATTATGTGAACAAATAAACAACGTCAGTGATAAATTGCACTAAGGTGAAGCCAGTGAAAGCTTGGACAGGTTGTAAGAAATTATTTTGAAAAATTTTCTGCCGTTTCTTTTTTTATCTATAACGCTACTTTTTAAAGTTTACAAATACCTTAGAAGTTTTAAATATTTTAACAATAAACGATGATAGAATTTAAATTGTTTATTTATAGTTGTCATAATCTGTAGCTTGCGCCTCTATCAGACAATCTATGCTAAACTAGCAACATCAATTGGAAGTCGCAAAATATTTACAAATCGGCAACAAAATTGAAAAACTCGTTGCTATAAGCGACTTGAATTCTGGCGTTTGAATTGTAATTTGCAAAGTTTGTCAAAATATATTTCGAAAGTATTACAGCTCTTCATATAAATTGTGGATAATGAAATGCTCTCTTAGAGCGGCACCTCGCTTGGTACAGTATCTGACTTGTAATCCAGGGCATGCAGGCTCGATACAAGCCCAAGTCAGCCCTAGCCGGTAACTAGGGTGTATCCTTATTCCGTTTCCCCTGGTAAGATTTAATCTTAACGTGTTCATGTGAAGTAAAAAAAACTCACAAATACAAAGACGTACACAACACAAACAAATTAATGTCTTTCTGTATCCGGTTTCCATGGCATAATTATTAAGACTGCTCCTTCAGAGCGCAGTCATACAACTTGATTACGAACTCTTCATTGATAAAGACACCAAAAACCACGCCATACCACTGGCCCATAAATAACGTGTCCTTTTAAACAAATGATATAGCTCACATAGCACAGTATTTCAAGCACTTTCCAAGGGATTTATACATGCGTTGGTCTCGTACAAGAATCTTTCAGGCTTTAAATAGTTATGAAAAGGAAGTGGTTGTTTCAAATAGTTATGGGAGGAGGGGGGTTGCTCTATCTTGTAATAGACCCACATATCAGCTAACTCAATGACAAAATACGCAACCATTATTCCCTGGGATTTGTCCCATGATGATGTCCCAGCTGAGGAGGTCCTTGACTTTTTCTAAGAGTGTCGTTTATATCAAAACTTCTTCATTTGTGTTAAAAGAATTTTACCCATTTTAATCTTTAATTTTGTTTTCGGCGACTTTTTAAAAAAATACTTATACTCCTAGTGCTCAGCCTTTCAGCCCAAACATGTGTAAAATATTGAAATCACTAGCTATACATGACAAAGGCAACATAACCATCCTCGTCATGAGAGAGAGAGAGAGAGAGAGAGAGAGAGATGTACTGTATGTTTAGCACAGTTTGTTCCAAATATTCAAGTCATTTTCTACAGTAATTCTGTTTTTAAATTAGTTCAGCGCTATTGATACGGTCAGACAATAGATCTTCAGGCGGGCGTTCTAACAAGTGGATGAATGTAAGTTTCGCTTAATACCCAGAATCATTGGGTTACTTTATACATAAAGCCAGACAAAGCTATAAAACATATTTATTGGAATCCTTAAACATTGAGAAAAAATCAAATTTTCAAAGCAAAATATTAAAAATAAACAAATAATTAAAATATTGTGAGAAATGAAAATGATTTTTAAGTAACTGCGATACATATTGAAAAGAGGCAATATTTATTTTATATGGATCACCAAACGGTGAATTCGAATGTCGGTAACATAGCTCGAAATGAATGACATTCCATTTTCACATTTCATAAGCACATATATTTGGCCCTTATCCACTAAAAAAAAAAATGGTTTAACAGCATGCATCCAATTTACCTGCCGAGTATGCACGATATATTCTTACAAAGCAAGAGAAGCAAAATGATGCGTTCGATTAACCAATTTGTGTGTTTGCCCTGGTGATTATTTCACCAAATAGGTCAAACTGTCAGGTAATTATATTGCAGTTTAATTCTACCTACTGTTGCTACGCACTGATAGCAGCCCTGAAACTAGTGGTTGGGACAGTTTGGCCTATGGTGACCCATTAATTGTTATGTATAATGCTACAATTAATTTAACTCATTAACCCCGCGCGCCACGTTTACGTCTCCTGAAGTTGTGCCCTACTTCTGAGCTCTGTACCGTCAAAATCATTTCAGATATACCAAAGTGGGTAGTACGACAGAAAAGTAAAAGTAGCTCTACAATGATACTAAATGATCTACGAACATTACAACATACGGTGGGAAAAAAACTTATTATGACACACGAGTGTTTAATGCCAGAAATGACATATTTCTGGAATCCGTGTTTGTGTCCGTTAATTTGCCTCTCTGGCCTGAGATCTTAAGGGGGCGCTCTACAGATAGCATGAACTTCTGAGCGAGTGTAGATTGTAAGGTGAAGTTGTTCACATCTGAAACATGAACAATGGAAAGAATATTGGCATATCTCTATGTTACTTACATGTATGGTGGCTGAAATTTCTTTGGATATTGTACTTCTGGAAATTGAAAATGATCGAAGCTAATTAAAATTACTGCTCCATTGTGCCAAAAAAATGAGCCTGAAGTAGTCTAAATAACATTATCTTTGGCATTTATTGAAATAGGAAAAATGAATTTTTCCAGACTAGACAATATCAGCTTCTGAAAGAGTAATTAATGAATTACCAAATATATAAAATGTAAAAAAAAATCTGTTAATTATGAGTTGCACATCAGTAAGGCCAAGCTGTATATTCTATAGCCCATCAATCATACACCAAAATAATGAGAATTAAAGGTTCTTATAACAGTACATAAGATACGCAAGGTCTTTTTAAATAGTCACCATAACGAGTGAGGAAAATTGGGGAAAATATTTTTCTTTAAAAATCTAACCCTATGCAAAATATGAGACTGTAGAGCACCAAAAAGCTGACCGATCTGAACTCCAAACGTGAGCCAAAAACAACGTCGTTTTATACACCCAGGCATCCGACTAAACGAAAATCACTCGGCAGCAGATGTATCTGATGTATTCTGCAGTAACTCCAAACACGCGTTTCTTATCCCAGTTTCAGGCGAAAATGAAAGGAATCCCCTGGGGTTAACGAGTTACGCATTGATATTGCTGCCATTGAATAAATATGTGATTACGTCTGCTGCTATGAAAATACGGCGTTTCGATAAAACCTATTTGAGCAGTCTTACCATGTAAGACACCTACTTAAATATTTAAATTGTTCGGGTCGACCAAAACCAACATAAATATCAGGGTAGACATCTTGCATTGTAGGACTACTATTTGAGAAGCTGAAAAAGTGAAAGATAATCAGTCGTAATTTAACAAACAACAAGAAACCAGTTGAATAAAATAACTGATAATTACAAATGATAAAATTCAGTGGGCATTTGTTGACTTGAACTAAATCAAAATTAAGATGATTAGGTTTACATAAAGGTTCGAGACTTCCACAAATCATATGAGATCAGTCGATAAAAACATGTATGTATACTGAACCCATGAATCAGAAACATGTCAATCTTCGACAATATGTTTATAATCATCCCACCCAAATAAATTGGTGCATCAGTGTTAGTAAAACCAGATATGTTTAAAAAGTAGTTTCCATTGATGTTTAGACTGAAAAAAGGCATGTGTATTCCATGACACAGATGATGTGATTGAAGTATTAGAAGAATTTCCAAAAAGGAAAATATCCATCAAACAATTATGGAAACTGCCGAAAAAGTGTTGCTCCAGGAACCAATGTTTGTTGTTGACACTTGGGCACATCACCTCACGATGATGGGTTTGATATCTGCAGAGTTAGAAATAATGCACGAAAAATGCAAACCAACATCAAAAAGGGTCATCGGTATGATCAGTTTCCCTTCCAACAGTACTAAAGGTCAGAACAGTATCAAAGTGTCTGTGTAAGTTTGTGAAGGAGCTAGAAGCAAATTCCAGGAACTCACTGATCCACTTCATACAGACATAATTATAGCTGCAGTTTTAGACCAAACTACCAACACATGTGCCTACTCCAAAGATGTTTTGAACCTAAATTTTTGTCATGTTTGTTTTCATACTGATATGCTTTGGTTCATATTCAGGATGAACTGCTTTCATAGTTACACCGTAAATGACCTAGACATTCGCTGTATCCTTTGCCAATGATCAGAAAAACCAATATTTATGACCTGAATAATTTTGGATAAAAAGATAGCTACCTAGTGACCCATTGTTCTTTGGGCTCAGTTTGCAACTACAAATAAACATTTATTTCTCTCTTCATTTAATGGACTAGGAACTTTAGATCCCTGCAATGACTTCAGAAAATGTGCAAAATGTATTTTCTTATTATTAAAAATTGTTTCATGCATTTTGTATAGATATATATGTATCTATGTCAAGCTATGCACAAGGTATTTGAGAATTGCATTTTGAAGGAGTAATATTAACTTTTTTATATTTAGTTTAGTCTCATTATTACATATTTATATTTTTCCACCGTAAATCCTAAGATATTATAACAGGAGCTGTCCATAAATTCAATCTAAAAATAACCTGTCCTCAAAATGTCTGACTTTTTGGAGATACAAAGTTCCGTTCCTAACAAAGGCAAATTTGCAACAATGTAAACTGTGGAAACATTTCTCATTACACCCTAAACTAAATAGATGTAAGGTATTCATACATTTGAACAAGTAAATAAAAGAAAGACATTTAAAACATGTATTCAAATTATTTCCTATGTATGGCAATTTCGAGTAAATCGTCTCCAAATGAGCGTTTGAATTCACATCACTCAGATTTACTCCCAAATAGAAGCACAATCCAAGCGAACAAAAACACAGATGAACTACTATCCATTATGTCAATGTCATGTATCCTTGTTTTCAAAAACTGAGAAGAAAATTAAAGACTGAGACTACACTTAACGACACTTCGTCAAGTTGGCTAAGGGGATAAATGTCATATTTATAACTCTATAAATTAGCGTTAACAATCATCTAACTAGCAGCCCAGAAGTTTATACATATTAAGCTAGAGATTTGTTAGATGTGTCAATTCCACACGAAGTAAATGTGCTGTAAGCAGGGACGGACGCGTCTTGACTCAGTTGCATGTGTGTTGCTGTTCTGTTATTGAATGTTTGGAATCATAATAAGGGATAAATATGAACTCTTTTAAATGAAAATATCGAAAGACTCCATGGAATATCACGTTCATTTCATTTTTAGTACAGTTAAGAGAATGTGATTGCAGTTTGAAAAGTGGTCGAAATCACAGTATGATTTTGCTGTGTGTATTCAAGTTTTAGACCCCATGATATAGCTGATGTAATTAGAATTTGCATAACTAACTAAAAACGTATATTATGAATACATTCAAAATGCAAAAATTTAAGTATATTTTTGCCGTTCTTATTACAAACTAAAGAAGACATGTTTATATTTTGTCACTTGAATGCTCTTTGTAGGAACCCCAGCTATGTCATGACCTGTATGGCTTCTATCGCTAGCCTAAATCCGAAATATTGTATCAAAAAACATTAATGTGGAAAATTGCAAAGCAGCTGGTTTGTGACAGTCCATTCAACCAAGGGAGATAAGAATTCTTCGTAGCCTAAGCTTATTGGCTCTGAGGCCCTTGCTTTTCTAACAAACCCTTCAGTTGCATTTTTTCTCGAATTATTTAGTACTTTGACGTATAAAATTGTACGTCTCTGGTAGATTTGCGATAGCCCTTGACCTAAATATGCTGTGCTACTTATATATACACTACAGAGCACTAGTCATAGTCTGAAACATTCCATTTACGAAACTTTATCAATATTTCTCCTAAATAACTGTTTTAATGATTAGAATGATACTTTCAATACTGCGTTTCTCACGTTTGTTGTCAACATCATTCGTTTGCTTCTTGGAAAATTTCAATTGTGACTCAACGAACTCGTCCACATCGTTCATGTCATCATATCTACTTTCAAATGGACGAAACAGCTTCTTTAGTTCATCCAAAAACAAATCTAATAAAGTAAAAACTAAAGCGTCTACTACATGTGTGTACATGTTTGTTTTTTTTTACAAAGTAGTTCCTAATGCACTGAACTATATTTAAACGTACGTGTTGTGTAGTATTAATATATTCAGTATCGCAAAATACTGAACGATTCTGACAATTCTCAACGTATAAAAAGTATGAAAAATGTTACAAGTCCAATACGTTGCGTAATAACAAGATAAAGTTACAATTTCAGGGAAACTAGAATATCATATAGTGTTCGTGTTATTTCGACTGCATATTACTATATATTGTCTGTATTTTAACTTGTAGGAACCATTCCCATGGTGTTCCCTATTATGTAACATTATATAATTATTAACACAAGGCATTAGTTTACAGCTCTCTAATTAGATATAAATTGTGAGATAAGAAGCTATTCGGTAAGGATGACTGACATTTCAGAAAGATACCTTGTCGATTATTTCTTAACATTAAATAGTGTTACAGATTAATAACTCTTCAGAGATACTGTTATGTCGTACGACCTTGACCCCCTCTTCAAGACCGCTTTTTTTCAGGTACAGGTTAAACTGCTTGCACGGGTTACGGGACCATGCCGTGTTAGCAGTTAAAACAATTTTTCAGTCATATCGGTACGATGTCTGAAGTTTGGCAATTTATAGCTTTGTCAAGCATGGGGCATCATGCCGAAAACATGTAGCGTTATGTTCCGCCCAGTCGCATTATCCTGACATCAGGAAGTCCATTCCTTACACTGGCCTCTTAATGCTGAACGCCTAGCGAGGCAGCTGTAAGTACCATTTTTTAATAGTCTTTGGTATGACTCAGCCGGGGTTTGAACCCGCGATCTCCCGCATCCGAAGCGGACGCTCTATCCACTAGGCCACCGGAGCGGTAGTTAAAGCAGTATACGATAATCTAAGTTTAATCACGCGCTAATATTAAAAACTGCACTTTTCTGCAGTGTTTTAAAGTTAATTTAGACATTTAATTGGCACGATGTGCTGAAAGATCCCGCAGATGCAAATAATTTACAATTTTCTGCTTCTATCATATTTCATTTCCTATGTTCATTTCTCACCGTAAATCAGTAAGTATTCATTTTTTCCCCGTAAATCAATAACTCTTCTTTATTTAATCTGAATGTGAGAGACAGATTAAATGTGGTAAAATCGCTTACTAAATTCATATGTAAATCTCAATGAGAAGATCATCTAAAATTATTCATATAGCGACGAAAATAAGGCTGTATTTTGGCGGTGCTCTGATGCAGAACAAGTCTTGCTTTGATAATTCGTCGTGGTCATGTGACGTGAGAGAGCCGAGCAAATTATAACCGGGTTAACACCCATTTAAAAAGAAGTAAGATAGCTGAAATGGTGCCATGTTTAACAACCTGGTGGATAGGAAATCGCCACAGTTTTGTTTGGTCTCACATGTTTTCGCAAGTGTCTTTGGTTTACTAATTCTCGGTTGGAACAGACACGTTTGGACTAATCGCAAAATCAGACCCTAGTTCGTTAAGCCTTCTGTCCTCATTTATGATGATTTTACGACAACGTTATGCACTAGATAAAGCATACACGAAAGGGCATTTTTCCTAACAAAAGCCGATGTGTAAGACGATGTTCATGATGGGGAGAATTTCCTCTCATTGATGAAGTTTATGTTTAAAAATCAATATTTTATTTTGATAATGTCCTGGTGGTTCAAGATAATTTCCTCGTTTCCGAAACTCTTGCTATTTGCTTGATCAGTTATTTATTAGTCATAAGTCTCCTGTTGTCATTTGTATTCCTCACTAATTATGGATAAGCAAGGTTTCCATGATTTGTTTCATCTGAAGACACTAGCGTTAACGAGGATGTTGTTGCCTCAGAACGCATATGAGCGTTCTTACGATATGCCGTGGCTGAAATGTAGACGATATTTTGGGTACGACTTCAGTGATTGCTTCTTATATCAAGAGTGATAATGCAATAAAAAATATGGTGACTACTAGTGTTGCTGTTGCAGGTATTCTTCCGGAAGAGAATTACTTTAATTTACCTTTGGCGGTAGTACCACATTCACCTCCTTCTCCATTATTAATACTGTTTGATGATTCCAGACAGTGTTTTTGCGACGTCAGAACAAAGTATTTGTTGAACAACAAGAGCAACAGCATAGACGACAAGAAACAACAACAACGAAGGAAACGAGAAATCAACAATAAGAGAAAGTGAATAGGAAAAGTTTGAACTGTGAGAAGAAGGAACAGAATGATAACAAAATGTCTGTTATAAGATATTTTGGCACAGTTAACCAAAACTAAGAGAAATGTATGCAGACCTCTTTAATTCAACCAATGAGAACTTGACCATCACGATCCAAGTCTTCTAAATAGTCCATGATTACATTGCATACCAATACGGAGGTGCCATCAGCAGCAGTTACTACTAGTACTACCACTGCAACAGCAGAAAGAAATCATCTTAGTCGTGGAAAACGATTAAGAGTAGTAAGAAGGGGCACCGTACGTACAATGGGAATTAGCATTACAGACCCCCCCTGGGCAAATCTACGTACAATGGAAATTTAACATGTCGAAAAATCGTGGGCAAATCTACGTACAAGGGGAATTAACATGGGAATAAATCGTGGGCCACTTTACGTACAAGGGGAATTTAACATGGGGAATAGAGTTTGGGCTTGTTTAGGGACAAGGGGAATTAAATATGGGATTTTTTTTTTTTTTTAAATTTTTTTTTAAAAAAAGGGGTAGGCAATTGAAAAGTCATTCTCTTTTCGAGAAATATGGCTGGCCCTGAAAAGGGCCTTTGGCTTTCTTCTGCTTCTTCTTCTATTTCCTCCATTTCCTCATCCATCCCCTAATCTTTCCCCAAATTCCTTTGTTCTTCCTTTTTTCTTTTTCAGGTAACCAGTCTGGGTGACCCATAGCCCTGAACTTCTCTTGTATCTTGATCCAATTGTTGTTGAGTTTGTCAAAGGCCTCTTTTTTCTTTAAGTTTTCCTTATCCTTTCGTTCTTTATTCCACTTGTCTTTGATCTTTTTCACTTCTTCCTCCATTACTTTTCTCATAAGTTGTTCCGATTTCTTAAGCTGGTCAAAACCTTTTCTGACAAAGGACCACTCTGTCCATTCCATAACGTCTTCCAAAAAGCACCTGACTTCTATTACATTATCCATGGCTTCCTTTAAGTGACCAATCTTTACATACTCTGGATCTGTAAAGCCTCTTAGTCTTTTTACTTCTTCTTCTATCATCTCTTTCACCAGATCCATAGCTAATTTCAGCTTGGTCACTTGTCTTCTGACAAAATCTCGGGTAAGTTCATGTTTCCATTCTCGTTCAGTCCTTTCCACTGCATAAGCTCCATCCACCATCCAATACCAAATGTCTTTCAACTGGTTAAACAATTCTGTTACAGCTACCATCTTCCTTGTCTTTATTCCGTAGAATGGTTCCAACGACGAACGTGGTGGGTTCTTATAGTGAAAGCGCGGACGTGATGGAAAACATCCCCTAAAACATAAAATTGATCTTACCTAGATCATGACCAAGCAACGCGCGGACGTGAAGGAAAACATCACCCTACTTTCTCATTTCATATAATAAAACCCTAACTATACTCTCCACATACGCTAAGAAACAATAAAGAAACCCATAATCTACTATTCACACAAACTTACGTGAGCAGTTACAAACACAATCACTAACACACAAACACATACACTTGCATTATTTAAAAAAGAGTTAGTGTTTATATTCACACTACTCTACCTACACACATTGGCAAATTGATAGTTATTTCTTTTCTAGAGTATTGGGTAGCCCTTAAAAGGGCTGTTTTTTTGAACTCCAGATGCACCTATCTAATGATGGCACCTTCCTGGCCTGGCGCCACACACGCATCTTCTTCCCCAGTCTCATTTCACCTTTCTTCTGGGGAGCGCAGAGGGAGGATGATTCGCTTCAACACCCCAATCCTCTGTCTCGGGAATATTGTACGACATCCTCTCTCCTATTTTCTTTTCCTCCTCTTCCCTCTGTCTTCTCTCCTCCTGTTCCTTCTTTATTCTTTCCTCTTCTACTATAGCCTCCGCGGCCAGTTCATTTAACAGGCGCCTGACATATTCCAGATGTATCTGGAGTTCAAGAAGTTTGCTTATTCTGCTATTCATTCTTGTGATGATCAATCAACAAGGGTAGCTAGACTGCCCAGCGAGTTTCAATTTATAGTGAAAGCGCGGACGTGAAGGAAAACATCCCCCTAAAAACATAAAATTGATCTTACCTAGATCATGACCAAAGAAACAACGCGCGGACATAAAAGAAACACTCACTCACTTTTTATACTACCCATTCCTATTCTAAATTTTTTTTTCATGAATCACTTCAGTAGACTATCCACATACGCAAAGCAATCCAATCTAACCCCAAATATACACCTCAAACACCAAAAAAAAAGGCATCATTTTAATCTACTATCCATACCAACGTACGTGAGCACTTACAAACACAAACACATACCCTCACATTTTTTTTAAAAAGAGTTAGTGTTTATATTCACACTACTCTACCTACACACATTGGCAAAGTGATGGTTATTTCTTTTCTAGAGTATTGGGTAGCCCTGAAAAGGGCTGTTTTTTTTTGTTTTTTGTTTGCTATGGCAATCTTTTTAGTTTCTAAGAATGCGGTGTCCTCTGAGGATAGACTTTCTGGCGATAGGTCTGCTTCTTCGGAAAGAGAAGAAGAACTCTTTGGTGTCGATACGACAATCGACAAAGCCTCTGTCAGGTTCAGGTTGCTGCTGCTGCTGCTGTTGCTGTTGTTGCTGCTGTCTCTGAAGTCTGTACTTCTCTGTCCATTCTTCTTTTTCCCTGTTCACTTCTTCTCTGAGGAGCTCTTCTATCAGGTCTTCAGTGACTTTTAGCATTCTCACATTCTCTGTCTCTTCTGGCTTCGGTATCAGACTGTGTCTGACCCTATGCAAATTCACGTAGGCTTCGTTGAGCTTAGCTAGTTTGGAGCACATCTTCGTAGGAGGATGAGTCGACAATGGATGGTTAGACTGGAAACAACCCGGTTCTTAAAGTCAAAGCGCGGACGTGAAGGAAAACATCCCCACACGGTTTTCGAGTCGCAACGTTCAGTGAGTGTCATGAGAGGGATAGTAAGAAATGAAAGAGCATGAATCCAACATTCTTATAGCTAAACAAACCACAAAGGCATTTTTTTCAAAACACAACATTTTTTTATTCAATAATCACTTAACACTAACCAACAACAACTCTAACATATTTTAAACAATAATCCAACATTATAACATCAAACATTTTTATTCAAATACAGTCTACTTTAAACAGGGCTGACAACGTTGTGAATGAAATTGTGATTTCCACTGTTGGAAATTATTAGGCCATTGATGAACACTACGTTTCCTAGCTTGAGACAAAAGATAAGCATAATGGTCACAGAACCATCGATCTACTTTCACATCGTTTCTAGAAGAAGAACGAGGATCAAAATGAGTCACTAAATGTTCTAAGGAATAGCCCAGGCTGCGATGATGCAGATACACACAGTACTGTCCACACACCAAGGAATCTGTGCCTTGTAATTTCACATTATTGAATCGGGTGGTCTGAGCATTTCTTCTCATAAAGTCAATGATATCGTCTTCCAAAGGGGGCAATCCGTACGAATCGAAATATTCCACACATCCTTCTTGAGGAAAGTAGACGGCTACCCAGTGGGTTCCTGGGAGATGACTGTCGTCCGTGTTGATCACGTAAGCTTGATGGTCTTTAGGTTTGCGATGAGGGAGTTCATCTTTAGCACAGACGACAGGATTCCAAGAAGCCGTATACGAACTGTGGTTCAAAAGGTAATAAAGTTCCCAGGTATCCATTTGTGTGTTTTTTTTTCTTCTTCTTCACAGGTAATAATACGTTGTCAATTCGATCCTGACTTTTTGCTTGAAAATGTCTGACAAATAACCGTTTCTTCGTTTCGTCTCCTCACTCTGATTCAGGAGAGCTTCGATACGATGGATCTCTTGAGTGGTTAATGGTGGACAAGAATGTTCACGCAAGTCTTTATACCACTGGTGCAACACGTCTTCGTCCGAGATGAGACTCCAAGCTTCGTCCAGATACTCGTCCAGTTTTTCTTCTTGACTCAACATCAGGCATTTATCGTGTTGAATTTGACTGGGATGAGCGTTTTGACATCCATAGCAATTTTTCTTGATCAATTCCGTCATTTTTTCGACCAAGTGTTTGGCAAAACAGGAGACTAAATGGGCTTCTTGTTCTGGCCATCTCGACTTCATCATGATCACTTCTTCTTTTTCCAGGGTCTCCTCACATTTCATCTTTAAAGTTTCTCCACTAGGTAAAGAGGGATAACAGTCTTCCATGGTTTCTAATAATCTAGAATGACTTCTCTCAAACTGTTGATTTCTATGGTATTATCGAATTCGGCATACAGGATGACGTTCACCGTTACATCAGGGTCTCGGTTTGCAAACTTAATTTCCACACGAATCTGGCCGGATTTTATAGGGTGGAAATGTCCCTCGTCGCTGCCTTGGTCAGGAGTGAAATCGAAAGCCCACAAAGCATAGCCTCCTACATAATCGTCGTACGTAATACCGTGACTGGTGTTGGTTCCTAACTGGCCGGTGGCTTCGTACAGGGACAAGTACGATCTCAAGTAATTCTTGTTCTGAAAGTCAGGCTCAAAGGGTCGGGTACACAAGGTCTTGCCATCGGGACTGACTTCGATCTTGGACACGCCAAAGTGTTGAAAGTAGAAAGGATTTTTAGCCAAAGCTCCGTTGAAGGCTTCATTTTCGACGATACCAACGATCAAACGTTTGGGTAACTGTCCTTGGAACAGATGATCTTCGATCATGGATCGCTGTCCCTTGGGAATGGTGAAGGTTTTCACTTCCACGCGTCGGATCGGATACTTAGCGGTCGTTCTGCTCAACGTCTGACTGATGTCGTTACCCACTTTAGGTAACACTTCTACGCGTCGTACGTAGAGCCTGGCTTCCTCGATGACAGTTTTGCAAGCAGTATTACCTATCAAATGGAAAGCGGCACTGCTACGATTCAGTCTCAGGCGGACATTCACCCCGTTCAGCAAATATTTCTCTTGCAACCACATGTCCAAATGCAAACGATCCATTAGTTCTAAACTTTGTCCGTTTTTGATTTTGTCTCTTCGTTCTACAAATCCGTCATTGTTTGGTGTTTTGGTTGCATCAGTTTCGAATGTTTCAAACTGGCCTGCTTCGTCAGCTTCCCATACCACACAGGCATTGAGATGAGTGTTCTTGGCGTCTATTCCGTACGTCAAGGGATTTTCCAGGTACGCTCGATAAGGGCAAGTATCCATGCTGCTGCTGACCAGTTTGTTGTTCAAGTACAAGTCCACTCCGCTAAACAAGGAATGCATGAAATTGTTGACGGGAGCTATTACCTCATCGCCATCTAGGGTCGAATTGTCCTCATCGACAACTTTGACTTTCAAGTACAAGTAACTGCTATTCAGATCGATGTAATCTTCGGGCTGTCCTTTGATTTCAAACTCGATGGGAGCTGAGGCTGTCAATGAGGAGACGGGGTGAAATTCCACCCATTGGGATTCTTGCATCGTCATCATGGTGGAGGGCATGGAAAACAGATCCATTTCCGTCTTGGAACAAGCGCAAGACTCTCGGTGCATCATTTTTTTGTCTCTTTTCTCAATAATCGAAAACGTCTAAGTCTCGAACGGTTCTTCTTTTCTTGGCCTTTCTAGCTTGAAGTCTGGTGAAAGGGTGTTTTCTTCGTCGTCTCTTTCTGCCTTGTCCTTGCTGAATGCCTGACTCGGTAGCGTGCAGGGCATTTATAGGTGTGTCTCGTCGGCCTAAAATGTCTTTGCCCGTTTGCAGCAAGACATTTTTGCCTGCCCTCATGAAGGCTTCTTTAGGGTTTTGTTTGTCGATGATGACATTTTGGAGAAATTCTTTGCCTTGCGTCAGTGCCGCATCTTTCAAGGCGTGCAATCCGCGTGTCACCATCGGTTTCAACACCGGGGCCACCGAACGAAAGGCTGATTTCAGCATATCTCCTAAACCGTGTCCTCGCTGTCGAGCAACCCCTCGGTACACTGGATACATGACTTACGAGTCGTGAGAGAACCGTTTTCGAAAATGGAGTTTCACCGTGACTTTTCCTTTGGTGAATGAATATTTTGTCCCAAATCTCCTTTTGTAGCAATGTTGACCGTGTCCAAATAAGACTTGCTGACAGGCAAATAGTGAGGATGGACAAATTCGCGGTGGACGTGGTAAGTGTTTCCACCTTCCTCGTCAGCGTTTGTGGCAGAATCCACTTTGAAAGGAATGACACGCAGTAACGGTACGGAGGTGTGTCCCACCACGTTGTACTCCACCACATCGGAATACACGAACATCAAATTCAGTCCTTGATTCAGTTCTACTGGGGCACGAAATAACTTGCTAAAAGACTCGTTGTCGTAAACGATGGGTAATTCGTTTTTCTTCATCATGGTCATTCTCATGTCCATGTCTCCGCCCAACATGTCAAACAATTCAGGACAAAATAAAATGGACACGATTTTACTCCCGTCAAATTTCATCAAGAAGCGACGAGCTGCTTTGTGGTATTCCATGGTGACACTTTTTTTGGCATCCTCCAAAGCTTTCAGAAACACGACATTAAACCTGGAGGTGATGGTGCTGACCAAATGTTGACCACTAAAATAATAGCCTGGGGGAATGAACAAGTGATAGGTGGTGTACTTTTGATTTTGTAAACGGGTTTTCTTGTCATATTTGCCATGGTTATGCAACCACTGTTGCACTCGCTCGTCATAAACTTCCACATCAAATTTCTTTTGATTGGGAAGGACATTGAGGACTTGGGTTGGGTGAATGATTTCTACTAAAGCCACTTCCCAATGGGCTTCGTGATCTAAGGGGATGGCCTGAGGTAATTTGGCCGTGTAACAGCACAACGTGTTCTTGGGAAACACTTCCATGGAACTGTCACTGGGTAAGGTTAAGTAAAATTGGTTTTGGTGACTCATAATTCCAGAGTTCTGTGGCTGTCCGAGGGGTTACTGGACGTCAGAGGCGTGTCTCCGCCCAACATGGGGTTCTGGTTGTGGTTGGAGTGGTGACTGGCACTGGCACTGGACACAAGGTTCCCGTGGTTCCCGTTAGAGGTGAATTTCAGGGAGGGATTGGGAAGCAGGTAACCGATGCAACTGCTCAATAAAATGGTCCACAATTGTTTGTCTCCTTGTTGCAAACTCAAATTGGCAATGGCTGCCCCGATGACACAATACACCACGAAGATTTGGCAGAAAAAGACGATTTGCGTTTTAGGCACACGTTCTCCACACCACACCCACAAGGGTTGTTTTTGTAAATCTTGCACAGAAGAACTAGGTGAGGGAGGAGTGGTCGACGTAGCTGCGTCTGCTGTGTGAAAAGGCATGATGGTCACTTCTTTTTATAGTCGATGACTTGCGAAGCGTCGATCCAAGAATCAAAACTGGGTGGATATCCTTTCCAACGTACTTTGACTTCTTTGACACGTCGTTTGCCCACTTTACGGGTTCTGCGTTCGAAAATGCTTTCAATGTCGTACACGTCGTCTTCTTTTTTGGTGACACGTTGTAACTCGGGCAAATAAAACGTTCCTTTGAGCACTTCTCCGTTCATGTCTTCCAATTTATAGACGCTAGGATGACGGCCATGCACTCGTCCAGTGACACGAAACAATTCGGTCGTCCAGTTAGGTAAGTAACCTTTGTCGAAAGTGCGTTTGGTTTTGCCAATGCGCACCCAATCTCCTACGGCCAACTCTCCACTTTTCTTGGGGACAGCCCTCGTCGGGGACGTACCAAACAGACGCTCAAACACCAACACTTCGTTGTCGGGAGTCACGTCTTGCTGGGGGACCTACGATGCTTCGATGGTAAGATTGGTTGTACGCTTGCACCAGGTGCGGTAAGATGTCGATGTACTTCAGAGTGTGGTGATGCGTAAAATATTTCCACATGCGTTCTTTCAAAGTGCGTTGAAAACGTTCCACGATGCTGGCTTTGGTTTCGGGATTCTCGGTGGTAAAAAAATGAATGTCACGTTTCTTTAATTCTTTTTGGAAAGCTTGGTTCAGAAATTCGGTGCCTTTGTCCGTTTGCCATCGAAGAGGGTGACGACCGCTTTGTTTCAACACCCGTTGCAGGGCTCGCACTAACTCGCTGCTCGATTTGGAAGTCAAGGGCACGACCCAGGCAAATTTGGAAAAGACGTCGATGACACAAAACAAATATTTGTAGCCACGATTGTAGCTGGCCAAATGAGAGACATCGGCTAAATCGGCTTGCCATTGATGATCGATGCCTTCCACTCGGGTGCGACTTCTGGCAAACTTGCGTCGAATGGGTTTGTGTAAAGTGTAGGTAGCTTGTTCTTGTAACCATCGTTGCACTTGAGGTAAACGGAGACTTTTCAGTCGAGTTTTGGCAGCACGATACAATTTTTGAACTCCTGCGTAACCTGCAGGATGCGAGGGATTGTAGTAAATGCTGGCTAAGACTTTTTCCATTTTTTTGTGTTGGTTGGAGTGTTAATAAGGCACCCATTCTTGGAGGATGCTACTCTTTTTCTCCTGGGGTATTTTCTTGGATTGCAATGCTTTGCGTGTGCGACCGGCAATAGGTGTTGAAGAGGAGGATGTCTGAGCGGGGGATATCGGTTCTTGTTTCACTTCTGTCTTCACTTCTGTCTTCACTTTCTTTTTCTCTTGTGATGAAGATGGGGTGGCCATCATCTTTTTAATCCATCCAATTCTGGAGGTAGGTGGTGTTGTTAATTTGCGTACTTTTTCTGGTGGAGTTTGAAACCCTTCTTCTTCTTCTTCTTTTCCTTTTTCTGTCTTAGTCACGGGTAGTGGTGGGACTGGTACTGGTACTGGTGATGGTGCCGGACTTTTCATCAAGCTCTTAAAATCTTTCAAAGTGGGTAGAGCTGTTTCGTCTAAAGCTTTCTGGTGAAAGAGTTGCAGTCGTTGCAAGAGTTGACCGTACTTTTGCGGTTTTTCTGTTTCGGACAAATCTTGGCGATCCATCAAGGACTGCAATTCGTGTTGTAACTGGGACATCTCGCTTAAATTGGGATTGGGAGGTAAATGCGGGGTGCGTTGTTCTTGCCAACGATGGTATTCCATCCATCGTTTGTAAGGCACTAAAGCTAGTTTTCGTCCTTCCATGGGGTTGTCAGGGGTCGATTCTGAGATCTTGGGACTTCCGAGGGCCTTTTTATCTTGCTCCCACCAGTCCTCCCAACATGGTTCCCAAGACTCCTTTCAGTATGGGGCCTAACAAGAGAGGCAAAATGCCTCCACGTTGGACCAACATCTTCTTCTTTTGACGAATGGGAATTTTCTTTTGAACCATTTGGCGAAGAACGTGACGATGTTTGCCTAAGCATTGTTTCTGGTGTTTGGACAAAGGGATCGTGCCTTTCAAGACGTTCAAACAACATTCGCACACGGTATCGATGACCTCTTTGGAGGCCGATTGAATGAGTTTTTTTCGTAGAGGTGGAGAAGCTTTGGACAGGACAGATAACATGTCCCCATGTTTGACTAAACTAGGAGGCAGTCCTTTCTTTTTCTTTCCTTGGGGTTTTCTGGAGGATGACATCTTTGAGTCTTCAGGAGCACCAAAAAACACTGATACCCCCGACTTGGTCACAGGCCTTTTTTATACTGGAACGCGTCGCCATTGATTGTCTTTACGTCGTATTAGTTTGAGGACAGGCATGACACGTCGTGCAGGGGTACGCAACGGACTAAATCGAGTCAGTTCTTGCTTGGACAAATCCAGTAAACTTTGTAACATGCCCGATCTTTCTTGGACTTTGATTTTGGGAGAAGGTACTTTGTGAGCAGCAGCCACTGCCACTAAATTGGAGGGTCCTGCCACTGGGGAAGTTCTTTTTGGGGTCATCACCGGAGAAGTTCTTGGTGTAATCAACGTCTCCAAGTACTCTTCAGTTCTTGGTGTCATCAACGGAGAAGTGGATGAACGTGAGGATGCCGGAGACGCAGACACCGCCGTGGCAGGTCGTGGTTTGCGAGTGTAAGGTTGCGTCCTGGCCGAAGTGCCTCTCTTGCGACTAGTTTTCTTCTGTGGGCTTTTCTTTTTCTGAGGACTTTTTCTCTGTTTCTTTTTCTGGGGGCTTCTTTTCTTTTTCCGGGGTGGTGTCTGGTCAAAGGAGGGTCCCGCCACTGGAGAAGTTCTTCGTGGGGACCTGGTCTTTTTCTTTTTCTTCTTGGGGCTTCGTTGGACTTTTGTCTTGGGTATAACTTTGGGGGCATTAGGATCCCATCTTAAGAGAGAGCGAATGATGACCCCTCCTAGAGTACCGCTCCCTCCAGGTTTCAAAATGATTTGTTTTTTGGTTTGAGTGTCAATGCGGGGATCGGCCAGTTGGACCAAAGCGACTTTGTTTCGATCGAAAAAGCGTTTGGTTTGATGAGGAATCTGAATGATTCCTTGGAGTATTTGATGTGCCGTCACCGTGAACCATCGTAAGACTTCTTTGAGACTAGCTTCTAAGACACGAGCTCGTATTTGTGGATTTTTTTCTCGACTGATGCCATACAAGGCACGAATCAATTTGACGGGAAGATGCGACTGAAGGGACGTCATGTTCACACTGTGTGAGACAGACGAGAAAAGGTCTGAGGTTTTTATAGATTTTTTTATGGGGAGTGAAATGAAGTCGAGGACGGAGACGTGTACAGGACAGGCCCTCCGTCTTGGCACCAGTGGTGAAACAAGTGGGTACGAAATCGCAAATCATCGGGGGTCGTAGGTTTCAAATCGACGAGTAAATAGGCGTGTGGCGTTTGAGTGGCATCGTCGTACGCCTGAGTCAGCCAAGGCGTTCCTAACTGTTTGGCTAAGACTTGCACTTGCGATTTATCTCGAGGGCTTTTAAACAAGACCACGTAATGCGCATTGAGACTGATGGTGCGATGGGCTTTACTTTGTTGAAACAAATTTTGAGTGATGTAAACGACACTGGCATTACGGTGATGCCCTTTGCGCGTGAACCACAGTTTAATTTCTTCTTCGTCTTCTCCTAACATGTCGTCGAAAATGACCAAATGGGTTTGACGGGAGTCAGAGACGATGCCGTCGTCTTCTTTAGGAATGCCTTCCACAAACACGATGGAATCGCCTTGACGTTCTCGCAAGAGGCTGTACGCCGATTGCCACTCTTTGTAACACCACACGATCCGCTGAGGTGGCCGATCGATCAAATGATGTTTATGTTCGATCAAACGTTTGACGAATTCGGTTTTGCCTGAACCGCTAGGTCCAGCAATGAGCATGTTAAAGGGATGGCGAAGATACAAAGCCTCCCAACTGGCACGATCTAAGTGTTCGTCGATGACTTTGACAGTAGAGGAAGAGGGAGCAGAGACAGCAGAGGTAGCCATAGTGTGAGAAATGTCACTTGTGACACGAAAACAAACAAGACAAGAGTTTATATACTTTTTCAGAACACGTTTATTGAAAGTTTCAAACATGAATACGAAAGACAAAAATACATAAAAGCCAAAGGCTTAAGTACAAGGATAAAAGGCACATGATAACCATTAACGTGGAATAAACACAAGTGTCTGTACAACATGTTTTGGGTAATGTTCTAACCAGTTCTATAGTAGGGGGTAAGGTCACACAAGTGTCCTCCCGAAAGGGTCTTTCAGGCCTGTCCACGACAGTCCCGTCCTGGGTGACGGGTTCTTCTGGCACCGTCACTAACACGGGTTGAAAAGTAACTTTTTTCCTTGAACAACTCTCGTGCATACTGGGCCACTTCTTGGGTCCAAGCCTCAAAATCCCATTCTTTCCCGGCACGGACATCTGTCCAATGGGGATGTAAGTCACAAGCTACACACACATCGTCATACACGTCTTGGGTAGCTAAAAGTTGACGAATCTTTTTTTCCCGTAGAGGTCGAGAAGTATCCAGATGAAACCGCAAGGCTTTGAGCAAAAGGAGTTTTTCGTGACCATTTAAGGCCATTGAGGTGGTAAGTACTGATCGTAAAGAGTCCACAAAGAATCGGCTGGTAAACGAAATCCCAGAAAACAAGTCACTAAGACACACACCACTTGTCGTCCCAAATTGAATGGATACAGTTCTTGTAATAATCGATGGTAATGATCTACGGTTTGAATATGGTCATTGAGTTCCTTCCACGGAATCTGTTCAATGACTTGTGACATAATCCGTGGCATGGCAGCCTAATTTTACAGTCTCTTTGTTTCGGAAGCAATACAGCTCTCGGTAAATCCTTTCTTTCAAGTCCTCAGGCAAGCCCAAAATGTTCTCTTGTAAAGTATCCATAAGTATATACACTGTTTTTGGAATCGTTGGGTGGTGGCCAATAGCCTCGTTTAACTTTGTGCCTGATGTAATATCCACTCATAATCAGTCTTCTTGTACTTTGGAACAGAGCATAATTTAAAAACGGTTGAATAACTTTGCGTTTGCGTTTCACTTGTAATTTGATGAGTTCTCGGTACATGTGTTCTCTCAACTCCACAGGCAAAGCACGAATGTTCTCTAGCAAAGTATCCATGAATAGGTCATACTAAATCCTCTTTGGTCTGACACAAGAAATGTACTGTTTGCACAGATATGGTTTCAATTCATTGTCGAATCTAAATCGTTTAGTTACTAATTTACACGTTACAATTCGTTCAGAAGTTTCCTCTTTCACCAAGTTGACATTGCGTACAAGATGTAGGTAATTCGTTAACTCTTCCTCTGGAATTCGATGCAGTACATTTACAATGTAGTAGATAGAACCGTCAATACCGAACCATTCCTTTTTAAAACCAGGGCTCGTTGATCAATGTCTGTCCAATGGAACACTTTCAACTCAATCAGTCCTTGTATAGCCTGAAGGTACCAGTGGTTCAAACACCGGTGACGTAACGGATGCAATTGTTCTTTACGTTTCACTTGTATTTTCACCAGCTCTCGGTAAATGCGTTCTCTCAACTCCACAGGCAAAGCACGAATGTTCTCTTGTAAAGTATCCATGAACAAATTATGGTAAGTTACTTCAATGTCTCGGTCCCACTAAGGTAAGTAATGACAATTCGGTGACCATCGAGCATGTTCTACGTAGGCCGAATCTTGCGGTTCCCAGTGGTGAAGTGACACACCGCAACTGAAGCACTTGACTTTATCTCCTTCGCCCAAGTAGAAAAATCCGGCTCTGGCTAATTCTTCGGGGGTCGGTCCTCCCAGATACTTAGGCCATTTTCCTTTGAACGATTGAAGACGATTTTCAAAGTCGCAGTATTCCGACAAACGCACAGGAAACGAATATTCGTCTTTCACAGGTTCGTTTCGATGAGGGTTGAGTGACATGGGCAGGAGTTTGCTCAGGGCTGGATGACATCCGTAGGGGGGTAGACGTGAAGGTGAACATTCCCCTTTAAAACGAAACCCAGTAAAATGTCCAAGAGGACGAGCGGCATCACTTTCGCATCCCTCAGGTTTGACACGCACAGCATCACTTTCCATGATAGGGGTCGTGAGAACAAAGTTCCCATGATGCTTTACGGCATCGCTAAGGTCACAACGTACAGCATCGTACCCATCGCAAGGCTCACAATCGCATTCCACTTCAGAAGCCTCACACTTGAATTGTGCCTTTCTAAACAACTTGTTCTGTGTTTCTCTGAAAGTATTCATCTTGTTCGCTCAGTCTTGGTAGTCACAATGAACTATCGATCTTGACCATAGCCCCTTTTTATACTAGTCGCAATGCAGTCTCCAGCTTGTACATCTTTCCTTTTTTACATTTTTTATGTCTTGTTCTGGAAGGTACCGTCTCTAAGGTACCGTCAACATTGTACCGTAGTGTGATGGGCGGAAAGGCCATAGAAAGGTAAGGGCAGTGCGGAGACCATCGAGTATGTTCCAGAATAGCTGAATCTTATAGATACATAGATCCATTCGTAACTTCACTCCGCAAGCGAAACACTGTACCTCGTTTCCCAATCCTGACTCAGGTCCCAAGTAGACAAATCCTGTTCTAGCTAAAACATGCCAAGAAGATAATCCTTCCCTATCCGTAGGCCATTTCTGAAACGTGTCCAATCGACGGGCACAATCACAATAGTCAGGTAAGAAGACTGGAAAATGGTAGGGTTTGAACTTGGAGTTCTCATCGGGTTTCTCACTCGATTCTTGCTGTGGCGAAGTCATCCTTCTAGCAGGTGACTATCCTCTTACAACCAATGTTTTATACCAACGTGTCCATACGGTAAGGTGAAATGATTGGGAAGTCGCACTCGCTTCTGGTATGCGATTTGAAAGACTTTTTCCAAGGGCCGACTGACGATGTGGTGAGTGGGTAAACGTACGATCTTGTTCGGTTGATAGGTGGTCACTTTAAAGTTTCCATCCTCTCCCGATTGCAAGGCTTCTTTCAATACCCCAAAGTTGACCACACGACTGGTACGATTATTCAGAGTCAGTCCTTTCACTTTGCACGTCGTGTGCACTTCTCCTTGTTCGTCCCGGTATTCGTAGCCGTAATTTTTGGGACCGCCACTGACGAAACTTAGAATCTTGTCATCGGGATGCCCGTCTGTCCAGGCTCCTAAACGGTCTCCTTCGATGTTAGGGTGCTGTTGACTCGGGTGATGGATGTAAATGCAACTGTCCGTGTCAAAGTACAGGACACGTTCTCCTAACAGTTCTAAAGCTTCGTACAATTTTAAGCGAGCATGAGCTGTCACGTAAGCCGCAATGATGACATTTCCAAAAGGGTCGTCTTGTACAAAATCCAGATCTTCTTCGTAATTGACCAAGATCAAATCCTCGCGAACGACGTCCACGTGTTTCATGTATTTGGTTTTGTCGTGAATCATCTGGAAGTAGCGGGAAGGTTCTGTCAAATATTCCGTCTTGGGTAAACACGGTCGTTGTGCCATTTTACCCCACAAGCAATTTAACATCACTTTGGCAAACGATCGCCTACCTTCGTTTTTCTCGATGTGGTCTAAAGAGATGCCTTCTTGTTCATAGTATTTCTCTTTGAATTGTATTTGGTCTTCGGGAGTGTGACACCAGGACGGATAGCCGCTGGCTTCTTGTTTCAGTTTCAAAAAGGCATCCACGTAGTCGGCAAAAATGCCTTTCTGAGTAGAGTCACCCTTGTGGTATTGTTGTGTCTTGGGAAAGTGGCAAATTTCGTATACTTCTAACAGTTGGTATCCCATGTCCAGAGCTTTGAACAATTCTACGCTGACCCAGGTACCCGTCAAGGCACGTTCTTCCTGGGTGTGCTGGCAAGGTTGATCTTGGTTGCACGTTTCGGCACAAGTACGGCACAAGGGAAACATCAGTTTGCCTTGACAATGGTGAGGTAAGACGGGATGGTATAGGTTCGTGGGAGGCAAAACTTTACACTTGATCAAGCCTTCGTATTGTCGAATGTTTTTCAGGTCGATGTGTTCCGTCAACAATTGCGGGTGCCCTACAGGAAAGCGACAATATTTGCACACGTAGGGATACAGCGAACACACGTCCAAGTATTTGATTTCTTCTCCTTTCTCTTCGTCGGCTTGGTACAGCAAACAGGTGGCATTGGTCCTTCCTCCGTACAAGCTATCACTCGGGTTCAACGGGTCCATGAACTGGTAACTTTCCACGAGGCGTTTAAACTCGGGATCGGTTTTCATACGGTGATTGTACTCGTGTTCCCACATTTCCACCACTTGGTATCCTTGCTGTTCTAACTTTAGGAGCCGCTGACAAGTGTCCTGGTACAAGTCTTCCATGGTCCGTTGCAAAAACTGATTTTTAGTGCTACGATCAGGGTAACAGACGGGACATCCGTGAAATAAGCAACCGTTAAACTCGTACACGATCTTGGGGTTTTCTAAGTCCCAGCCATCTACCGAATACGTTCCGATGGTCTTTTCACCCCCTCCGTTGCGGGCATGCTGAATCCATTTGTCTTCCTTGTCGCACAAGTAATGTAACCAACGTAGGGCTTTGACCGAGTATTGACGTTTGACAAAGTTGGTCGTTTGAGGGCTGATGACAGCCACGGTGTTTTCAGGCATGAATCGTTGTCGATACACTAAGGAACACGCTTTGACAATGGTGCAAGCTTCTTTCAAAGGATCGACCCCTCCGTGTTCCATGAACAGTTCTCGAAATTTTCCACAGCAACGCCGTAAAATGTCCACGTCGGAACGACAATACTTTAGCATTTCTTCCTGAAAGTCGAAAGGGTCGGAGGCGTGAGTCTGGTACCAAGCGTAGAAAGCTTCTTGTTGTTCGGTACGCATGTTGTCGGGGTCGTAATAGTGAGCCTCAGGCAAATGGGATAGAACGGCGTGTTGATTGGCTTCCGTATTGAAAAAGTGAGGAAAATAACCTTTAGCCATTTCTGTCATTCCAAACGTTTTAGGCATTCGACTCAAAGGCATGGCCAAGTAACTCATCGAATCTTTAAACGGCACTTGTCCCACTTGCATGAAAATGATTTTGGAAAGTGACTTTAGGACGTTCGGTGCCATGTTCTGTATAGTACCTCAAAAGAAACTGTCCATCGTATCCGGAGAAATTGTGAGCCATCACCGTGGCATGACGATGACAATCTCCGTAACGTTCGATGTCCTCTTGGCTCCACGTCTTGTCGATGGGGTCTAAGACCCATTGGGCAAAATCGGCTAACGTGTTCGGTCCCCGAAAGATTTTTTCACGCCCTCCAGGAATCTTGCTGCAATGAGGGCAATGACTGAAGATAGGTTCTTGAATGCACTTCTCGCACGCTCGATGAGCCACGCAGAAATTAGGGATGTGAATGCCGGTCTCATGCATGCATTCGAAATCGAAAAAGATGAAATTGCCTTTCTTCTTGTAAATGTCCTCTTTCTCTGGTGGGGGTTGGTATTTTTGCACGTAACATTGATGTTCCAAGTCCACAATGTGGTGACAAATGTGACATTTTTTCTTTCCTCGACATACGTGTGCCTTGGCAGTATTGGTACATATGCCTTGTCCACAGGTAGGGTACAATCTCAGCAGTTGACAAACGCATTTCTTCTGTGAACCTTGCGTTTTCAAATGTTGTTGGTAACAGGTAGGACTGACAAACGTGCGCAGACAAGTTGAACAAGGCACTGATTCTTCGCTCAGACAGGGTGGAGAGGCCAAACATCCTGGGCATTTCATTCCACAATGCTTGTGTTGCTCTCGATTGTTATAACCATAATCACATTTCTCACAATAATAACTGTATCCCAGGAATCCGGTGATACTGGTAATGGTATCGAAATGGTCATCGTGATAATAAAAATGAATGTATTTTCCGTCCTTAAAATCTTGGCCTCGAAACAACAGAGGCCCGAGCATTTCTTGAGGGTGCACTTTCAAGGTGTAGCGTGGAGCTAGGACATCTTGCAATTTTTGCATCTCAGGAATGCCACAGGGTGTGTCTTTTGACAGGCCAGCTTGTTGCAACAGGAGTTCTGCTTCGTTTCGTTGTTTGGCTCGATAGGAACGTTGAATAGTGTTCCAGGCTCTTTTCCATTCTGCCGTGTCGTTCTTGTTGGCATAGGTTCGTCCCACCACGATGGCACGGGCTAAGCACATCTGGTCATGAGGGTTGTTAATTCGGACAAGACTCGTTTTGGTGCTGCGAAGATCGTCCACCAATAAGACCTTTTTGCGTCCAGTCCCTTGAGGAAGAGAGACGTGAGCCATTTTCAGTGTGGCTTTACCATCGGTGATGTCAAACTGGTCATTAGATTGTTGTACGTGTTGAATCAGGGGATTTCAAGCTGTCGTGATCTATGGATAGTGTCAAGCGATCGTCTTCTTTGGCTTGACATTGTCGCTTGAGTGAGGTGAGCAAAGAATCCCACATCTCGGTGATAAACCCTTCTGCTTTCTCCAATGGTACGTCAGCCTTGAAATCTTTAAAATTCACTGTGTAGGTGTAAGCCGTGGTTCTAAATTTTCTAGAGGAGCGCTTTTCCGTCTCTCGAATGGAATAGTATTTTTCAGGGTTGACTAAGGGTGACGAACTTGGTTTAGAGGGTTCGGATTCTGGTTCACTCATGTCCTCTTCAAAATCACTGGCATGAATTTGTGCCAAGATTTCAGCTTTGGTACGAGGCGATAGATCACGTTTCTGCCTCTTACTTTCTTCTTCTTTCTTCTCGAATGAATAGGATCGTTTCATCTTGAGTGCAAAACGTCAAATGACTCAAGTTTAAACACCATAGACTAATTTATAGTCATGGCAAACCAGCGTATATAAAAGGGCGTGCGTCTTGTCCTTTCACTATTCATTTCACTCTCAAGCCGAGCACAACGATGGAAGAGACTAACCAAATCGAACGTTTCGTCAGAGCTTTGCGAGGGGTCATTAGAAAATTCTCTTCAGACCAGCCCACGGACTACTCTCCTTCCTTTAGAGATAAAAGTCAAGATACTTGCTATATCTGTCAGAAGAAAGGGCATTGGTCTTCAGAGTATCCAGACCGTCAAAAAAGAAAAAAAAACAGAGGCTAAAAAAGACAAAAGTCAAGATACCTGTTATTATTGTAAAGAAAAAGGACATTGGTCTCCAGATTGCCCAAAAAAGAAACAAGAGGAGTCAGAAGAAAGGAGGAATTCTTCAGAAGAAGAGAGGGATTCTTCGGAAGAAGAGAGGAATTTTTCAGAGGAAGAAAGCAGACAGGTGAAGAAAAAGAAACAGGAGAAGAAAAGAAGAAGGGAAGAAAGTGAGGAGGAAGAAGAGGAAAAGAGTGTGACGGTGAAGAAATTCAAAAAACAGAGAGACTAAACAAGGAGGCAGAAGAAGTCAGTGAACTTTTTATTAAAGTGTTGTGTTGTGAATTGTGAATTGGATTGTAAATATTTATAAAAGAATAAATTAATGATATAAGGTAAGTGTCTTTGAGTTTTGATTTTAAAATAAGAAGCTACACTCACGCACTCATACAAAGAGACGTACTACAGGGGGTAAAATGTTTTTTTTTTTTTTTTTTTGAGTTATTGGCAAATTGAAAGGCTATCTCTTTTCGAGAAATGTGGGTGGCCCTGAAAAGGGCCTTTTTTCTTTATGGTGTAGGGGTGAGTTCAAGCAATCAACTTTAACTGCCTTAAGCCTTTGCCACGGCCAAGGCCTACTTCTGGACTGCGTAATGTTGATGATGATTGGGTTGAAATCACTAAGGGTGGTACGGTAGGCTTAGTCTCAGGGTTGACGTGTTTAGCACGGGAAGGTCGTATTCTCTTCGGTCGTAATAAAGAAGTCTGATACATTTTGTTTCAGACTCCTTAACTCCGCTAAAATGTCCAACAGTACCGTGACCGTTTGATTTTCACCCTCTTGTTTCTTTGCTGTTGCTGCTACTTCTTCTTGCTGTTGTTGCTGTTGTTTTTTTTCTTACCTCTTCTTCTTGCTGCTGTTGCTGTAGGAGAAAAGCTTGCTCCGCTTCCTTTTGTCGTTGTATAAATTTCTCCAATTCTTCTTTCTGTCTGTCTAAAATTCTCCACTTGCGGTAATGAAGAAGGTAACGAAGGTTCCGGAACAAACTCTTGCGAGGTAAGAAAATTCACAAAATCCCAATTCACCTCTTCTGAAAGTAAGTCCGGGTTCCCTTGGGCGGTCTCCCCTGTTGGTGCACCCCAATGGATCGTTTTCTGAATTTCCGTCATGTTGAATCACTGTCGCATAGATTGACTGCACACAAGCGCTAGCGAATCTATATAGACCAACTGACGTCACAGACTACTTTCTTCGGATTGGATGCGCGCTGACTGAATTTTGTAACGCGTGTTCGGATTGGTCAACGAACTCAATCCGTTTCAATCCTTCCTCTACCTATAAATAAGCGCAGTTCACTGCATTGATTCACCTGTTCTCGTTGCTTCAAGATGTGGAACGATGTGCAATCTTCTACGCTTGTGTCTTCAATGATGTTCCGGACGGACATACCCATGTATGTCCGATCCAAGTGGACAGTTGTCCATAGGACGGACACCAGCCTGTGGATACGTAGGATTTACGTGGAGAGGCAAGGATGCCTCAAAAGAGTCCTGATTTACGGGCCAACAGTGAGACGCAGCCTAAGGACAAGAAGAAGACCAATGCGGTGCCCTTTATGTTAATGGATACATTAACATAAACCCAAAGGCCCTTTTCAGGGCCAGCCATATTTCTCGAAAAGAGAATGACTTTTCAATTGCCTACACCCTTTTTTTTTTAAAAAAATTTTAAAAAATTTTTAAAAAATCCCATATTCAATTCCCCTTGTCCCTAAACAAGCCCAAACTCTATTCCCCATGTTAAATTCCCCTTGTACGTAAAGTGGCCCACGATTTATTCCCATGTTAATTCCCCTTGTACGTAGATTTGCCCACGATTTTTCGCCATGTTAAATTTCCATTGTACGTAGATTTGCCCAGGGGGGTCTGTAATGCTAATTCCCATTGTACGTACGGTGCCCCTACTTACTACTATTAAGGCAGTTACAACTGACGAATCCAAGTCCTTGGATTTCAAAACCCAATGGCCACTTTCATGCCCGCCTATATATCCTAGAAAAAAAGATACTAGTCAGAGATTGACCAATGGAATTTAAAACTTAAATCCCATTCTCTCTGTCACTCTCTTTCTCGTTCGAATTTCTTCTCAGGCATGGGGTTTTCCTCTTTTTCGTCTACTTGACTCGAATTCTTGAATTTCTTTACGAGTATGGATCCTTATTTTTGGTCTGCTGCTTCTGATGAAATCACTTTAGCCTTTTTCTCTTTTTTGTTGGGTAGATGATTCTGACTACAAATGCCCTTTTCTCGTGACATTGATAAAACAGGTACCTAACGTATGATGTTTCTAGTTGCTTATCAACTTAACAAAGCGCACAAGCAAATTTGGCAGTTAGCCGGGGGAAAAAATTTTCTAAGGGTTGCATGCCTGGTATATATTGACGGATATTTTCTTTATTGGTGCATTTAAGTACAGAACCATTTTTCAAAAGTCTGCGTCTTATTTTGCTGAAAATTCAATGCATAACTTAGAGTAGTGTTCGTGTTATAACATACTAAAAATGTGATACATCAAGGTGTATTATTGGAAATTCTACATGTTTTTTGTTACGTAAAAATGTATTTTGCTAGGTTGTCATGTTACTTTTCACGTCTAAAAATGCATATATGGTATGCACTGTGTTTGTCAGTTTTATTACGGTTTTCAGTACTCAATACTTGTATCTACATTTATTTTGATTTTACTACTTTGAATATATTCCATTAAATATTACTCACTGCAAAGTGAAGTGTCCATCAATGTCGTTTATCCTTGGGTGTTTACCAGTAAGTATATTGCCTCCAGTTTATTGCAGATCCGTCTAACTTGTATTTGTTATATTTAGTGTTTTGCTGAATAAAAGCTTTTGTGTTTGATGCAATAAAATGTTGGTTTCAGTTTGTCTTTTTTATACGCCAGATCTAATTCACAATAGCTCGAAAGTTATCTCATTTCCCTACCTACTTACCTACCTATTTACCTACCTACCCATCAATCAATCTATCTAACTATCTATCTATCTATCTTGGTTTATTTATTTTTCATCCCCTACATTGGGATTTGATTTGCAAATTACAGCTCTTAGTATGTGGTGTTGAGTTATTATAAATTAAAGTATTCAAAAGGGCTCAAAATATCAAAGGAAATTTCTAAGGCCAATATGTTGTTACATTATTCAAGGTATGTTATTTACAGTGATCGAATAAAAGCAATCTAAAACCAGCCATGCCTATTCCCAAGTTACGAGAAGTAGTATCTACTGATATAAGCACATAACACGAAAACATTAAATCTCCGAACCTCAATGGTTTTGGACTTGCTTTAATTTGGGTACGTTTTGACTTGGTTAGGTTTTGACTTGGGTATGGGTATGTTTTGGCTTGGGTCCATTTTGACTTGGGTACGTTTTGGATTGGGTACGTTTGGACTTGGGTACGTTTTGGATTGAGTACGTTTCGGCATGAGTACGTTTTAACCTGCTTTGTTTTTTACTTAGTCGTCAGCTTGGCTGAAATAGAAACTGCGTATGTAAAACTAGTGATGTCGCTGTCGAAATGCAACACTGATGTAAGTTTGACTAACATCTGTAATAATATTTTCTACTTGGGGTAAATATTTTATTTGTAAATAGCCAATTTTCCTTTTGAGTCGTGTTACTTTTACACATAAAATGCGGCTAGTGAAAGTAGGCTCGTCAGTAGCGAGAACATTCAGTTCGCAGTAATTTTATTCTTCAGTAAATTATGTGGCTGTCTGTATAAAGAAAATACATCACGGCACTTAAATCGTATATACAGTATCTGAGATGAAATCGAACCGAAAATGGAAGAAAAAAAATAAAGTGGGTTTTTTGTTTACAACTACGTGACATTCCCAAAGAATAAAAGAAAAATTAAATTAGGAAATAACCAGTAGCCACTGTTGTTGTTTGTTGTTTGTCCTCAATTCTTGACTGTAAAAATTCTTAAATAAGGGCACTTGTTCTTTTTTTGTGTGTGTGTTTATTAGAAATATGAGCATGAAATTATTACAGTCATCTGACAGTTTAATGTAGGTGAATAATATATATATATATATATATATATATATATATATATATATATATATATATATACATATATATATATATATATTGTAGAAATGAAGAACACTTCTCTTTAAAAGGTCATCAGTGTAACATAGTATCAGATTTTTGCGGTATGATGTGTTAACTCAATATAAAAAATATTGATCTGTAAATCATTGACTAGAGCCATTTTTAGAATAGCTCAAAAATGACATCATGGCCCATTTTTTTGCCAGACCTGGATATAGAAAACTAACATTACGTTAGAAAACTCAGTACCCAGAACCAAAAATTGGAAGTTCTGGGAGCAAACAAGGGCACAGACAAGCAATATTTTGATGTTATACACTATCAGAGGATTTGATTGGGGTCCCTTTAATAAATTCCTTATAAAATTTTATGATTTTTCCACACCACACTTGTTGCTCCATGCATATGTTACATCTACATCATATGCAGATTCACTTACTACAGAGAGTTCTGATTGATCTTGTTCTGTAGTTGTGTATTAATGATAGTGAGAATTATGGGGAGATGCGGCAATGGGACTAAATATTTTGTTTTCTTGGATAATATTGTTTCTTTCCACTATTGTCTAAATGTTTGTCGTTGGAGGAAACACATTAAAGACTATTCTATTGGCACAATTATTATCCATCCATCCATCCATCAAGGTAGAGAAAAATGTGCATTTCTGCATCTCTTTCTTTTTGGTTGGATAATATACATCTATTATTCTGAAGAGTGGACAATATTCACAATAAACCCAGTGTATTTTGGTATTAACATCAGGGTTGATAAACTAGCTAACTGCTGGTCATCATGTCCCTTTGATAAGCAGCATAGCCCTAATTTTTCATGATTTGTCAGTAACTGTATGTAGTGATTGAATTTAGCAATGTGTGTGCTTTGACACAGTATAGAAAGGCTGATTACTTACAGTTTTGCCAAAATACTGTTAAATTATTTTATAATAATTTATCTTTCTCACAGCAAGCTTTAAGTGTGAAAGGTTTGAGTGCATGACTTACCAGTATATTCCTAGCAATTCAATGCCACTTTTTTTGCACATCCTCAGAATTTTATCTTCAAGCTTTAACATTTGACAGAACAATAAATAGCAAGACTTTTGATGAATAAATTGCATTTATTGTTTGATATTTTATTCATCTTTTCAAATTAAATTTGTTTTTAAGTTTTTTTGTTTTTATAACTTTATTATTCATCTGAGGGAAAACTACTGAGATAAATAGTTTCAGAAAAGTTTGCCTGGTAAGAGCTAAGATCTGTATGACTGTTTATCAGTGTAAGAATATGATAAAAATTCAGGGTATCTGTATTTGTGATTAGTAAAGATTATCTTGAAGTAACTTTAAGTATATTCCTGTATATGAAACCATAAATAATACATGAGAATGAAAGCAGCTATTCTGCTTGTTGAGACTCAGATTTCATTAGAGAATTCGACTTTATCAAAGATCATGTAGTGCATGATAAAAAGTTTAATTTATTATATATTCACAATAATTCTTACACTATTATAGAAATTGTGATGGTTCAATTTCCATCTTTGGGCAGTTGTTTTCACATCCTTGTGTCCCTCATGTGGTTAATTTGCCCACCTACAGACATCAACAAAATATGATATTTCAGAAGAAATGCTGGTCACAAAACATAACACATTTTTTTGGATCCCATTTTCAGGATTAAATGGGTCAAGGTTAGTCCAAGGTGGAAGAATAAAATGTCTCATTGTCATCAGGGATCTTGAATTTAGCTTATAATTGAGCTTCCTTAGCAACAGATGAGTGAGGTAGCCATTATATCTTGGTATGATTTGTTTGCGAGATGAGTACATGAGTATGAAGATTTTGTATCCAGGATGAATCCCCCAGGAATTAATGTAAACGTTTAGGTAGGTGTCAAAGTTAAGACAGCCACATAGACACAGTTGAAAGATGAGAAAAACATGCAGACCCTGGCTGGATAGAGTAGTTACTGTTTGATGGATGTGACCTTCACCTGAGAGTTTTCACTGTCTTTGTGATAACTGTAATTTTTATATTTTGCAGTTGAGAAATGGACGTTGAAATCATTGGTATCATTGTGGACAGTGGTGTAGAGGGTTTGTAGATAGAAAAGCTGGATGAAATTCAGTAACTGCTGATTCAACAACTACAATGGCATCAGATTATCTGAAACATTTATCTCCAAAACAGATATGGGAAGAAGAAATCAAGCCTGCAAATATTTTGGTTGTGAAGGTATAATCCCTCTGTGATATTTTCTTGTGGAAGCATGCATAAAGGACAAGATATGGACTCCTTTCTACTTTTTTACTATCTTTTTTCCCAACAAATAATGAAAGATTTTTCATATGAGTTACTCACTCCATCCATATCAGTTCTGACCTTTTATACAAAGGTATTGGTAAATGAGGGCCTTTGTTCAGTCATATGGTTCATTGGTGGATTTAGACAGAGATAGACCTGGCATATGTACCCTGTAAAATTTCCAGAGGTATTGGTCATGGTGGGCAATGACACAAGTTCATTGCCGATTGACCCCAACTGCATTGATGGGGCAGGCATGGTACCCACACCAACTAGCCTTTAAAATGCTCAGAATTGACATACCCAGAGATAAAACTGCAACAAAATATTTAGGTCTTGAGATTGTTACAATAGTTTACAAAACATTCTGTTTTTGTACAACACATATCCATGTACTTTCCCATTTTGACCCTCACACAGATGTTGGAGCCTTATGGTCAGTCCCTGAGGGGAAGGACTTTCCCCAGTCAAATTTCATTTGGGTATATGCAGTCATCTTTTCATGCCAGTATATATATATATATATATATATATATATATATATATATATATATATATATGTAATTACAAATATGGGAAAGGGTATAAGGATAGATCCTAGGGCCTATGTCAGTAACTTGAATACATTTGTCTCTTTCTACTTAGTAAGCACATGTAGGAGTAGGTCTTACCAGTCTCTAGTAGGGCTTACACACATATATTTGAATAATAGGTTTTTTTTTTAAAAGCATGAGCAAATCTTGGGATGGTGTCCAAAGTAGAAGAGAACCCATCGTAAATCAGAAGATTTTAGTTTGGCTGTAAATACAGTAGTATTCATGTGACTGTAAATATTGATGTATTAATTAGCAAGCATTCTAGTGACTGTATGTGTGTGAGTGTGTTTTGGATTTTTAATGTAGCTTTAAAATAAAAATCAGTCATATTGCTACGATGTCTACAGTGTGGCAGTTTATAGTGATGTCTAGCACTGGGGCATCATGCCTGAGACATGTAGCAGCATGTCCCACCCAATCAAATTATCCTGACACCAGGTCAACCAGTCCTAACATTAACCTCCTAATGCTGAGCACCAAGCGAGGCAGTTGCTAGTACCATGTTGACAAGTCTTTGGTATGACGGGGGTGGGTGGGGGTGGTCACACCCACGATCTCCAACATCCCACATTGCATGTTCTCTAGCAAAATAAAATTGACATCTGTCCCCAGAATTACAAATTAACTGTTACAGTAAAACAAGGGAGTGGTGTATCTATACAAAGTACTGCCATGCACTTAAAGAAATGTTTCCTTTTTTGAAAGGAACCAATTCTCATTTATCATTGGTGAAATATGGCTTGTAAAGATGATGTAATTTGTGGAAAGAAAATACCTCAGACACATCTGAAATTGCACCATTTATACATCTTTGATTAAAACATTTCTGGGGGAACACAGTGCCATGCCCACCATTCCCACCCACAAGCAGACTTGTTTGCTACTCATTCATCGGTATAGTCACCTGTTTTATAAAGACATTCAGTTTTGAAAATTTGAGAATGTCTGGCACAATGGGATCTCCAGAGGAGAGGGGATTTCAGTCTATTGAGATAATTGAAAATAAAGGAAAAATAAGGGACCTGAAAACTATTTCACTTTTTATGGTTGTTTACAGAGGTTTCTTTCTTAAGAGGTTTCATTGTATATGCCATATTTGTCAGTTGATTTGTCCACACTTTAACAATTCTATAACTTAGGACTTTGGGTTCTTATGTACCTTTCTGAGCAAGATCTAGCCTTACTGACTGCTTTAATGTTTGCTTTACTGAACTGCCTTACTGACTGGTTTTAACTGAAGGCCATACTGATGGATTTTAGCTGAATGCCTAACTGATTGGTTTACCGACTGCCTTGCTGAATTTCATTTTTGTTGTTGTCAAAAAGTGATAATTTAAAGCAATGTATCAGATTGAGAACAGTGGCAGAGCTTGAACTGATCTTGTCATTATTCAAAAGATTCGTGTTATTTAGTTTAACCTGATCCAACATCAGTTTGATTTGCCATTTAAGTGTGTGTGTGTGTGATTTGGATTTTTAGCATCAGTTTATCAATGTTTCAATCATATTACTATGATGTCTGCAGTGTGTCAGTTTATAGTGATGTCTAGCACTGGGGCATCATGCCACAGACATGTAGCATCATGACCCACCCAGTCACATTATCCTGACACCAGGCCAACCAGTCCTAACACTTAAACCTCTTCATGCTGAACACCTAGCAAGGCAGCTGTTAGTACCATTTTTATGTCTTTGGTATGATTAGCCAGGGTTCACACATGCAATTTCCCACACCCAAGGCAAATGGTCTAACCATTAGGCCACCAGAGCAGTCTGATTTGCCATTGGAAGCTTAAACTTTTGACAATAAAATTTGGTATAAAATAAAAGAGCATTCCTATTTCTTTCATATAGACTCCAGTAAGTAAAATACAGTTCTATAATATAGATTATGTAGTCCAAGGCACATAATGAATGGCTTTTGTTTAGACGTGTTCAGTGTGACATTGTAGTTTAAACTTAGTAAACATGTATTTTATAATAATGACTTTTGGGATGAAGTTGAAGCTGTGACAACATTTGCTTTTTTATTATGCATAAACCTGCAGTCTTTGATTCCTGTTCACTTACAAACAGACGTGTGTATGTGTGTTCTGGATTTTTAACATCGCTTTAAAAAAAATTTGTCTTATCACTACGATGTCAGCAGTGTGACAGTTTATGTAATGTCTTAGCACTGAGGCATCATCAGCAGACTGACCAGTCCTAAAACTTACCTCTTAAAGCTGAGGGACAGGTATGACTCAGCCTGGATTCAAATCCATGACCTCCTGCATCTGAGGTGGATGCTCTAACCACTAGGCCACTGGAGGTATGTATGTATACATAAAAAAGATATATATATATATATATATATATACAGTGGGACCCCGCTATAACACAGTAGTTGGGAGCCATAGAATCCGACCGTGTTATGAACCGAACCGTATTATATGCAACCAAGTCACTTAGCTGAAGAAAATGTACCCCCCCCACAAAAAAATGGGGGGGGGGTAATAAATGCGGGCGGTAAAATACGTGCTTCGTCGGCACAATTGCTATCTTGAATTAATGCATATTAAATGAGAAATACACCTGTAGTGAAAAGAGAGAAGACATCATATAATAGTTTACTTTATTTAGAGAACCATGAATTGGTACATATACGTGAATACTGTTTATATATAAATGTCTAATGTATAGCATGATCAGATTATCAACGAAGTGTACTCACCTGCGAACCTCATATACATTGAATCCACAATGCAAGTGATTCCATCAAAAATATGCATACACAGCTTTAAAATATTCATTAATTTTGTAACAGGTCATATTGGTCTGAATTCAGAGGAAAAACAGCACAATCACGTAACGAATGTCGAAGCACATTTACTTTGAAGTACTTTCGAAGTCAGTAAAAGTTAGTTTGCGTTTTAAGCCGCCGTTGGCATAAACTTTTTCCCTACAAAATGTAAACTTTCACAGCACAGTTAAAGTGTTCCAGTCACGTTGGAAAATGCAAAAATCCATCAGATTCCATCACTTTTATTTAAGTTTGGTACTGACTTCCTTTGAAGAAAACTTCTTTTCTGGTATTGAAAGATTGTAGTCGGCTTTCTTTGATGAAGGGTGCATGTGCTTTTGAAGTTGCCGCTAAAGAACAGCTTTGGAGAACCAAACGAATGCCCATTTCTTATTGTGGCGGCAACATCAAATAATTGTATTACATGATTGAGACGGGGATTTTTTCCATTTGCTGAGTACATTTTCATAACAGTCGGTGCTTCATAGGTAATCTGTTTCCTTTGAAATTTCAGCAAACTGTTTTATCTGGATACATTTTTAAAAGGAATTGGCCATCGTTTAGACTATTCTAGTTACTGTCCCTCCATGCCTACTGAATAAACCAATAAAATTCTTATTTTTTTTTGTTTTTACATTTATGGTAGCAGTGTGATGCTGCCTTCTACGCATGCGTCTGAAAATTAACAAAGGGTCAACGGCCGATAGAGACGCAATTGTTCTGATGACATGGATTATTACAGAAAACGTGAGTGTTTTGAAGGATTTAATTCTGAGTAAAAAGAAGAGGAATTTTACTTACCATCCACACACAAATGCCAGTCTTTGTGAATATATTCATTACTAGCGAGCGGCTGAAATTCCAATGAAAGACAGATTACGAGAGAATGCCTTGTCCAGTTGATCTCAGTTACCAGAAATGCCAACAACAAAAAATCGGATATTTCACAACATACAGAACTCATGCTAGATGTCAGGATAAGCGGATTATGATATAACAATGCACTGTTTAGATGGTTTGTCAGTATAGACAAAGAATTTGTTTATGTAACAATAGATAAATTTCAGTGCATTTTATATCTAGTTTGCAGCTTCCTTTCATGGGGCCTCTGAATTTCTGCAATTTAAACCATTGGTTGTATATAAAAGTTTAAACAGCCAACTATGTCGCCAACAAATAAAAAAAGCCACATGGTATGTTTTGCAGCCAATAAGAAAAAACAATCCAAGTTTGCGACATTGGCGAAGACCTACGCGATCCCAGAATAAACTTTTTATGCGTTTTTTCTTCTTCTTACTTTTAAGAAGAAAGAAAATGTACTTTTTCGTGTACGAGAAAAATACTTTTTCGTTTACGAGAAAAATACATATAAAATTTCAAGAGCCAAGCCACAATCGTCATGCATTTTTTATTCATACGCGATCTCTATCCCAAAATGATAAGCAACTTTTTACGGTTTTTTTCGTACTTTTTAAGACACTTTTTTGTGCACAATAAAAATACATGTATATGAAATTTCGGGAGCCACGCCATGACCGCGTTATATCCGAATATAACGGAGCGCATTATAGCAGGGTCACACTGTATATATATTGGTATTTTTAATTAAGCATGAAGTTCTTAACTTTTTATAGGACAAAAACTGCACATATATGAACACATGTTAGATAATGATGAAAAACCATAGCATATATAACTGTAAGAAAATGGATGTTTTCATACCAGTTATCAAAGGTGTAAATATCTTTTGATTTTCCTTTTTTTTATAGAATATATCTTCGACCATAACAGAGGAGACTTTACAGAACTACTTGGAGATTGTGACAGGGAAAGACCTTACTTCGTTGTACTTTTATCCAGTTGTGACCAGCATTTGCTTAGCCGTTTTCAGGAATGAAGTAGCAGGTGTGTATTTCTCAAGACTAAAAATCTCAGGGATAGTAACTCAGGTGGATATGAAAGTTCATCATATTGTCGGCAATGATTAGCTAAATTCGTTACTACTGTTGTTTAGATACATTAGTATATTACTAATTGTATAATTGTTAAATGATTTCATACTTTTGAATTAGTAAGCATTTTCATTTCATGATTTAAGACCTGGAAGAAGTCCAGAAGAAAGCTAAAAGAAAACAACTTGAGAAGACAATATTAGAGTTACTTCCCCTTGGTGGCATTGGCGGTCTCCTTCTGACAAATATATCAGGACCTGTTGGAGATGATGGGCTAACTTTATACTTTGAGAGTAGAAAATGTGGAAGCCAAGGTGCAGATGTAAAGGATTGTAAACAGTTGATGGATTTGAAAATTGCTGTCATAAAGATGAATGCTTCTCAAGAGGGTGAGTGAATCTATCTGTCTATTTATCTATCTATCTATATATCTGTCTATCTATCTGTCTGTCTGTCTGTGCATCTTACAGTTTTTCATTTTGTACCTGTGAAGTATTTACTTAATTTTAAAGTCCATGTTGATAGAAATTTCCCCAGGACAAAGTGACAAAAAGCCAAGATTTGTCTTAAGTGATTTGAAATGGACAGTGCCAGATTGTCCATTAAGCACACCAAGCTCGTGCCTAGGGCAGCAGCCCAACATGGGTACCAGAAAAAATTCAAATTAATTTGAAAATTATATATGACCATTTTGATCTCCATGTATGAATATTTTGATTTGGAATGATGGCAACACTGGTATTTTCCCACCTTTTTAGCTTTTAATATTGTTTTTTTGTGTTTCACATTTTGTAGAAAGGGGATAGGGGTGGCACCATAATCATTTCAGTGCTTAGGGTCCTGATAGGCTTTAATCTGGCACTGGAAATGGAGTATGGATCCATGTGTTTGGGATAAAGTACAGCTGTAATAAATTAGGAACATTTTTTCAGGAGCAAATACCTTAAGTTGGGAAATTTTGAAATAATTTCATTGTAATGAAGGCTGTCTATAAAACTCAAGAAAGCTTCTAGTAATGACCCTTATTATAATTACTACATGCTTACATAGCAAGATACTCCAAGGCTCTCATTCATTTCTCGTTTCTGTACGAAATTATATGGCTGTGTCATAGGCATACTACTGCACCTAAAAGATGGGTGCCCGTTGGTTTCTCTAGAATATCAGAAACCACTGTAATACTAGCATATCTTAGGGGTAATACTAGTGTATGCAAGGCATACACAGAGGTGAATTATTAGTACGCCTGTATTCAAATACATCAATGCAATAAGGTGTTTACAAGTGTAAATCACAGGCATAAAGCACATCAAAGTACAGGTGTATATTACAGGCGTGAACTATACCAAAGTACCGGTTTATGTTACAGACATAACTCACATGGGTCATTCATACCAGAGTACCAGCATATATTACAGGTGTAAATCATTCCAAAGTATAGGTGTATATTACAGGCATAAAGCTAACCCAAAGTAACAGCTGTAAAACATTGGTATAAATCAAACCCTAAATACAGGCGTATTTTATACATTTCAAATACATGCAAATTATGCAAGAGGCACATTATTTGAAAAATGTGCACACAGCTAATTTACTTATGAATCAATGACCACAGACAAAATAGATGCACAGTGTAATTGATTTTAATGACCTCATAACACAAATACAGCTTTATGTTCAGAATCATTCATAGCAATATGGCCATGTTAACTGCCTTTGTCTGCTTAACAAAGTTGTATTTTATTGTTCTGCACTCATTAAGTTTTGTCTTCATTTTTTTGTTAAATAGCTAACAGTTTCAGTCAAAGCATCATTCAAATCAGTGGGTTTGGTAGTCCACATTTACTACATCATGCACTCACATATTCTGAAATAAAGATATATGTGGTAAGAAAATGAGTTTCATTCATTTAAGGAAGAATGTAGAAATATTAATTTTTACTTTATATATCTGATTTCAATTTGAAGTGTATACATTATGAAAATTCATGGTTTATTTTGTTGTTTAAAGGCACATTATACACGTTATTCGCTGTATGATGTCAAGGAAATGGGAGCTAAGTACTTTCTTATGGATACACCAAGGCAGCTGACCTAGTTGGGTACTGAACCCATGACTCCTGGATTATAAGGATGACACAACCACCAAGCTGCAGTGGCTCACTTTTCAAAACTAAGTCATATTTTAGTATATCAACTCTAACAAATTTTAAATTAAAAAAAGGTTTGGGATTTGGTGGTTTTACAGAACAGCAACATGTTTAATGCTGTATTGTGCTGAAGGAAAAGAAAGTGTCTTGGCCAAGGATGCATACTGTAGGTGATCCAGTGAATGTGAATCAAACTCCCACAATGATGTCATCACCTTAACCAATAAGCCACCATTTTTCAAAAAGAGGGACAATAATCAGTTAAATCAATTATTTCTTTGAATATTATTAACATATGCAGAGAAAGTATCTATTACTGAAATATCATTTTTATTTGCTGCTAAATATCATTCATTAAATATGAAATATTTCTAATAAAAACAAAAACAAATTTTACAAATAAATAATTGAAAACAAAACTTTTACATATTGTGGATAAATATGCTCATTAATTATATATCTCACCTGTACATGCTGATATGCATGTTTTGTCTGAGGGAGACCTTAGATCTCCTTCCTTAGATTTCAGCATCCCTTGACCTCAGGAAAGGGCCATTTAATTGTCAGTAAACACCAATGGCAGCAGCTTTCTTATGAGGGCATATCATGGACAGCTTGTTTTCTTGGCATGGTTCAAGGCTTTCCTCAATCTGATACTATCCACCATGACATAATAAGAACTAAGGAGTTTTGTTTTCTGAAAATGTCAAAGAATTGTTTGAAAGTATTAATAGCAAACTTTTAGAAATAACTGATCAAACTTAAAAAGTGTGTTGTATTATTTTACAAACTATTCTACATAGGTTTGAGATATTGTAACTTAGGCAACAAATAATATCAACATATTTCTCATTTTCAAAATATTTTAGGAGTCTTTATTAATATAAAATGTTAGAAGTAGGTCATATAGTCCGAGTTTCTCTGACCCTTGTCTCCCTATTTTTGATATTTGGAGATTTATGTTGGGATGTAGGGTCAGAGTCCATTCCCTATCGAAAAGTTGGAATTCGCCAGCACCATTTTGGTGTCGGCATGGGGTAGCCGCTTACTAGCTGGCCCAGCAAACTTGAACGACCTTTCATCGAGATATACCTGCATGAAATCGATAAAAATATGATTTATGTTCTCAAACATCGTGAGCATAGCATTCATGTCTTTTTTCCACGGACAGACGAGGTGGAAGTACATTGTTGCTGAAATTTGACCTGTATCTGGCCATTTGCATTCTGAGTCACATGACTACACAACTCTCGCAACCTGCATGCCAATGACATCAGAGGTCATATAGTCACAATTTCTGAGAAAATAAATTATATTCCAATCAATTTTGTGCAGGTATCTTTTAATGAAATGTCGTTCAAGTTTGCTGGGCCGGCTAGTAAGCGGCTGCCTCATGCCGACACCAAATGTGTTGGTGAATTCCAACTTTTCGATAGAGACTGGACTCTGACCCTACACCCCAACATAAATGTCCAAATATCAAAAATGAGGTGGCAAGGGTCAGAGAAAACTCGGACTATAGGTCATAGTGACCAAGGTTTGGTGAGCTGTGCATTTTCCATCTCATGATGCTCCCAGTTGTAGAAATGTGCTTTAAATTAAGGTGATTAGTGTTGCAGGCTACATTTTATTAGTTATCAGTGAAATTCGTACAAGTACGTGTACATGAAAGGGCCTTGTTGCAGTTCTACAGAAATCAGCAATTTATATGTACATGATCGGGCAGTGATGTGTACATCATTGTGACATCAGCATATTTAAATAGTTGAAATTTGTGTGCTTCATGGGAGCAATATTCTTGTGCTAAAAATGCATCATTTGGATGCAATTTATGTAAAGATGGCAGCCAGTGGTGGCCGAGTGGTCTAAAGCACTCGCCTTTACCAATCGCTGACCTCGCACCACTGTATCCAAAAGGTTTGAATCTCTGGCTCAGTCAATGTGGATATATAAGAAAGCGTTCCAGTATCTTCCCATGGGTTGGTGGTCCTTGATGGGGTTTTCCCAGGTTTTTTGTCTTCCAGTTATACTGGCTACCATTTTTAGCCTATTTTGTTCTGAGAAACTCAAAACAACAAAATGTACCTAATAATTAATTATTTAAGAATAACAATATTATCACATAAAATTTTCTGGAGTGCTTCATTTAAGTGTTTCATCCCCCAGGTTTGAACGCTATTACAAACATTAGTGCTAAGTTAAATGTATGTTATCACTATGTTATATTACAGCATGGACAAAGATGAGAGATAAATGACCACTTGCATGTGCTCTTTTCAATGGACAAACATAGTGTAACCCTGCCTGCATCGGAAAGTGGGGACAAAGATGAAGTCCCCAAAGTTGGTGATTCCTGTGCATGCTCTTTTGTGGTGACCTTCTTGGTGATGAATAAGTGGCATTGGCCATTGTCCACACTATTGCTGTTGGTAGTGGCAGGATTAGACGTTGCTGCTTCTCTGGTTGCTGATGACTGTGTGAGTTGTCATTGGCTACTGATCATTTGGTCATCATTGCTGGAGTCTTGATACAGGCTGACATCTTCATAGTTCCTTTCTAAGATGGCCTCATGGGCTTTCATTGCCTGTGTTAAAGCAGATGGGACATTTCCATTGGGCATTTTTTGGGTGTTTTGTGAGAGTTTATGAAGAGAAGAGGGTGCTTCTAGTGTATAGCATATTAGTTCCTCCTCTGATATTATTTTCCCATGGAGTTGCTGTGTACAGTTCCCTTGCATATTATGTACCTTGAAGTAAAAAATTGAATAAATTGATTTATTCCATCAAATAATCAAAAATATATGGAAATATCTTTGATAAACAAATGGTTTGAAGTTCCTTTGAACAATGCCTCATCCATGTAATTTTCTGTTTACAGTATCAATTCCCTATTTGTTGATTGTATTTGTTACTTCCCTTTCAGGCAAGGTAAAAGTAATTCTTATATATATATATATATATATATATATATATAGCTGAGAGAACATTTTTTCAATTCTAAAGATGATCTTGAAAAAATAAGTTTTAATCATTTTATATGAAATAGTGATTTTGCTCAATATGCACAAGAATTTACTGTTGTATATTTTATCATTTTACTGTAACATGTATCCATTTAAAATGGATAGCTAAACAAGAAAATACCAACAACCTTGCAGCGAAAAGAAAGAAACTTGTTTTATACCAAAAGAAGGAAGTATTTACTGTCTAATCTGATGTTGTTATGCACACTCTATTTGACTCATGAACTGGTAAGTTACATAATCTCTGATAGCTCATATGGTACAGCACGTGTTTCAGAATAGAGGGATCAAAGGTTTGAAATCCTGAACATGATTTGATGCCCTCATAATATAAACTCTTTGAAACTATGAATTAATGTGTACAAGTATGGAGTCCTGTGAATATATTTAACTAGTATACAAAATATATTGATTTCACTAGTATTTAGGTAAAAGGCATTAATTTACAGTGTTCTTACAGTCTTTGTAGGTCTTTGAAAGTTTGGGGAAAATGAGGTAGCAATTTCAAGGCCTTGAAAGTCTGGGAAAATCAAGCAGATTACCATGAGGTCTTTAAAAGTCTTTGAAAATTTAAATAAACCCAAACATTTTAATTTCTTTACATAATCACAAATAAAATTTTCCAAGGTTGCTAGATTCAGATGAAGTCGAGTTTTCCTGATTTCTTTCTTTTGATTAACTATAGTTTGAATTTCATCATTAAACAATATTGTAGTGTTCTGCATTTGTTGTGTTCTCATATAACCTAACTAGTTAGCGAAAATAGGTCTTGGAAATCTATGTTTGTGGTCTTTCAGAGTTTGGGAAAAGTCTTTGAATTTATCATTCAGAATTCTGGATGAACCCTGGTTTACATAGCTACTACTGAAATCACTATATTTTTTTTATGTCAGTATTTGTTTGTATCTACAGATCACAAGGATTCTCATCTACTGTCTGTACTTCACTCTATTATATTTTATTATGAAGTCAAAAGGCTAAGCATGACAAGACCAGTGCTGCTCACAATGGTCCTGCTTTTAAGATCAATATAATTAAAAGTCCTTTCCATTTCTATATATTTGAAAAAGAAAAAAAAAGCATTTTGCATCATCTGTCATTTACAGAAGAATAAATATCTCAAAGCACTCCCAAGTTTCCTTGGGCACAGTTCCCATCAACATCAAAATGATTGCACATGGCAGAAAGGTAGGACTGAAAGGTGGAATAATGTCAGGATGTTTGTTGATAGAATTGGAATATATATATATATATATATATATATGAACTAAGTGTCAAGCAAAACACACACACACAGACATACATATTCATGAATGTTATTTGTTGAATCTTTTCTTACACAATATGGCATTGATATTACAGGATACATAGCTGCAGTGTATTTCTGTATCAAGTGATTGTGTTTTATATTATGCTTTTAATAGAAACATTTAAAACGGATTTTGCAAATGCTTTTAAATAGATAAAATTTGAGTGATTACTTTGTTTGTTAAGAGATAAGGCAAACCTGGTAACTTTGTTCCCTCTGGATATATAGTCTTATTAATATCCTGTTGTATGACCCACCATGTTTCTGTGAATCATTGCAGACGGTAGGAGGGCAGAACAACTGGTTAACGAATACTCTCTGGAGCATTTCTTGGCTGGTTTTACAGGCTGCAGAAGCCTACATTTTCTGCTTCTCAGCCTTATTGATGATGGTGTCACCTTTTATTTTATCTTCTAATACATCTTCATTTTCCTGCCTATTTCTGTGTTTTACTTTCATTCAATTTCTCGGTCTCTATTCTCTTCCTATTTCCAGCTGCAGGAAGATCTTCAGTGTTGTTTGACATGTCTAGCTCGAACATATCATCTGGAACTTCTCCTTCATACTTTGCTTGAAAGACTTAACAGATTCATAAGCCCCTTGGAAAACTTCTTGAGCATTGCTTCATTTTTTAAAACAATTAATCTTTTATTAATGTCTTTTATATCATGTTTGTTTTTTATACCTTTTTTTCTTTTACCAGGAAAGTGATTTTAAATGATTTTGATCTATAAATTTGAATCCATTAAAGTGGCAAAAAAAGGTATATGCACTGTTGCATCATGAATCATAATAACTCTCTCAGCACACATGCAGCAGTGGCAAATTTTGACTCTTCTGGTTAAGCACCATTGCACTTTTCCAACTGTAATCTGTTTTATTTAACAAGCATCAGAAGGGTATTTTGAAAAAAAAGTTTATAATATTTTGATGAAAAAAGTTGCTTAAGTTCATAAAACTTTGTTCTTAAAATGTTAAACATCTGAACCAACAATTTCTCACACTGGAAATTTTCTTTACTCAGCTTATAATGGCTGCTAACCTAAGTGCTTATGGCCAGAATTTCTCATAATGGATAATACTTAATAATGTATTTACTTGCGTATCTGCAAAGTACACACTTATTTTATGATAATGCCATAATTAGTATTCATGATTACTAAACCCAGAGAAGAAAACTGAGATGTAACTTGATGACAGTGACAATCAATGAATAGTGTGATTATGTGCAAAGTGTACATACGTTTTTACATACCAACTATTTTTACTATAACTCCACTGAAGAACGTGCAACCACCATTTCATCTCCACTTCTCCTTTATAGTGAGATCAGTCTTCATTTTCAGAGAAAAATTGCTTTGTGATAGAACAATAAGGTTTTATTTTCATGAATGTAAATACAAGCAGATATTTTGTATGTTTGGAAAATGCTAGTCTGTTAGAGTTCAAATTGATGGTTTCAAAGTTTGAACCAATGACCGCATTGTGGGATTCGTGGGTTCTCCGAAAGAGTCATGAGTATTTTTAAACAAGCTTCCATTGTTGAATGGATTCAGTGCCAATCAACATTTTACTCAATTTGTGAAATGTATGCAATGTAAATTTATGTCTTTGAGGTAATGATATAGTACTTTCAATAACTGGATCAATCTAAATGCTGTTTCAAGAATTAACGTACCTACTTAATGTGGCCTCACACTCTGACCTTAATCTTGATGAAACAAACTGCTTTGGCCTCATGTCATAGCAAGTTGCTGCAGTTTGTTATAGTTTAGGACTGATGTATTTTTGTAATTGTTTGTGGAAAAGCTTAGAATTTTAAGAAGAAAGTTTTATGAACTTAAGAAAATATTTATTCAAAATACCCTTGTGGTGCTTTGTTAAATATCATATTACAGTCTGACCATTGCAATGGTGCTTTACCAGAACAGTCACAATTTGCCACTGATGCATGTGTGCTCAGACAATTATTACTATTTCTGCATGTACAGAGTTTTGCCACTTTGCTTTTATTGTTTTATATTTATAGATTAAAATCATTACAATTCATTTCTTGGTAAAAGAAGAAAAAATTATGTAAAGAGTCAAACATGAGATAAAAGACATGTATAAAAGATAAACTGTTTTGAAAGTGAAGCAGTGCTCATTAAATTTTCCAAGGAAGCTTATGAATCTGTTTGCATGTCCTTCAAGCCAAAGTATAAAGGAGAAATTCCAGTCGATATGTTTGAGTTTGACATGACATACAACATTGAAGATCTTCCTGGAAATAGGAAGAGAAAAGAGAAATAATAAAGGAAAGTAAAACAAAGAAAGTGGTTGTTAATGAAGTTGCAAAGTAGAAAAGAATAAAAGGTGAAACTAGCATCAAATATGGCTAAGAAGCAGAAAATGAAGGCTTCTGCAGCCTGTAAAACCAGCTAAGAAATGCTCCAGATAATATTCATTAACAAGTTTTCCAGTCCTTCCTCCATCTGCAGTGATTCACTTGAAGATACACCACTCACAGAAACATGGAGGGTCATAGAACATGACCTTAACAAGACTACATATCCGGAGAGAACAAAGTTACCTTATCTCTTAAAAAATGTTAATCATTAAAAGTTTATCTATTTAAAACTATTTTCAAAACCCCATTTTTAATTTGGATGCTTACTATTTAATACAGTCACTCCATACAAAAAGAAATTCAACTATATATCCTGCAGTTTGTGTATATCGATGCCATATTATGTATAAAGAGTGTCAACAAATAACACTGATATATATATATATATATATATATATATATATATAATGTGTGTGTGTGTGTGTGTTTTGCTTGATATTTAGTCCATCAACAAATGTCCAGATGTTATTCTGCCTTTTAATAAATCCAGACGTTCAGTCCTTCCATTTTGCCATGCGCGGTCAATTTGATGTTGATGGGGACTGTGACCATATCAAAGTTAGAGTGCTTTGAGGTAATTATTCTTCTTTAAATGTCAGCTGATGCAAAATGTTTTGTTTTCTTTTTTATAATATATAGAAATGGAAAGAACTTTCAATTATTTTGCTATTAAAAGCAAGCCCATACTGAGCTGCACATATCTTCCTAATGTTTGTCATGTCATGCTTAGACTTTTGATTTCATAATCAAATAGAATAGAATGAAGTGATGTACAGACAGCAGCTGAGAATACATGTGATATGTTGATACAAACAAGTACTTGGTGACAAGAAATATAGTGATTCACTAATAGTAACATAAATAATACTTTTCTACCTAAATACTAGTGAAATCGCTATATTTTGTATAGTTAAACACATGGAAAGGATTCCATACTTGTACACATTTATTCACAGTTTCAAAAAATTAATATTCTGAGGTCATCAAATCACATCTTCAGGGTTTCAAACCTTGGACACCTCTACCCTGAAACAAGTGCTGTACCATATGAGCTATCATAGATTATGGAACTGATCAGTTTATGAGTCAAACAGAGTGTACATATCAAGATCATATTAGACATTAAGCTCTTCCTTCTTTTGGTATGACACAAGTTGCTTTCTTTTCTCTGCAAGGTTGTTGGTATTTTTATGTTCAGCTATCCATTTTAAATGGATACATGTTACAGTAAAATGATAAAGTATACAACTATAACTTATTGTACATTTTGAGGAAATTCATTGTTTCATATAGACTGATTAACACCTACTTTTAAATCATTTTTAAACTTTAAAAAAAAAGTTCTTTCAGCTATATTCATATAGTAAGTTGTCTATTATTATAATTACCTTCCTTGCCAGAAAGGGAAGTAACAAATACAATCGGCAAATAGGGAATTAATCTTGTAAACCAAAGATTACATGAATCAGGCATTATTTATAACAACGTTTTAACATAGTTCTTTTTTCGAACACTTCCATATATGTTTGATTATTTGATAGAATAAACCTATTTATTCCATTTATTTTATTTCAAGTTATATAATACTCAAGAGAACTCTTCACAGCAGTCTACTCAGTGGGAAATAATTTGTTTGTGTCATAGGAGCGATTGTACTACACACTTAGAAGCTCCCTCAACACTTCATAATCCATCACAAAACACCCAAAACATGCCCAGTGGAAATGTCCAAACTGCTGTGACACAAGCAAAGAAAAAACATAATGTGTCAATGGAAGGAACTATGAAGATGTCAGCCTCTATCAGGACTCCTGTAATTATGAGTCACCCTCTATCAGGACTCCTGTAATTATGAGCAAATAAATAGTTGTCAAATGACAACTCACACAGTCGTCAGCAGTCAGGAAAAGCAACAACATCTACTGCCACCACCAACACCAATAGTGTCGACAACAGCAAATACCACCCATTCATCACCAAGAAGGTCACCACGAAAGCTGGCTGCAAAGGAATAACCAGCTTTGGAGACTTTATCTTCTGGAGAAAGTAGAATAATGATGAATCAGATGGCAGCAAGTATCTAGTAGTATTTAACCACTTTGCGATGTGGGCAAGGATACATTATGTTTGTCCATCTAAAAGAGCACATGTAAGTGGTCAGTTGTCTCTAATCCTTGTTCAGTCGCTTTAATTTAACATAGGGATAACACATATTTAACTTAGTATTCATGTTTCCAGGAGCCTACTTGATGTATAAAAGCCTGTGGAATGAAAAACTTAAACGAAGTAAGATCAAAAAAATTTGTGCAGTAATATTGTTATTCTTAAATAATTAATTATTAGGTACGTGTTGTTGTTGGTTTTGGGTTTCTGAGAACAAGATAAACTAAAAATGGCTACCAGCATAACTGATGGACAAAGAACCCGGGAAAACCCCAGTAAGGGCCACCGACCCAGGAAACCTACTTCTCACATAACCACACTGACTGAGCCCATGACTCCAACCCATGGAGATGCGATGTCACAGCCTGATCAGGCCCTTTCATGTACTTTTAACAAGTTCATTGATAACTCATAAAATGTAGCCAGTAACACCAGTTACTTTAATTTAAAGCACATTTCTACAGTTGGAAAGATCATTAGATGAAAAATGTATAACTCACCAAACCTTGGTCACTATGAGCTCTGACTTCCACAACATTTTATATTAAAAAGACTGATAGAATTTTTTAAAATCTAAACTATCTTTATATTATTTGCCACTTAAGTTATAATATCTCTAATCTACGTATAAATAGTTTGTAAAACAATACAATATACATTTTAAGTTTGATCGGTTATTTATAAAAGTTTGCTGTTAATATTTTTATACAATTCTTTGACATTTTCAGGAATAAAAATTATTAGTTCTTATTATGTCATGGTGGATAGTATCAGATTGAGGAAAGCCTTGAACCATGCCAAGAAAGCTAAGCTCTCCGTGATATGCCTTCATGAGAAAGTCGCTACCATATGTGTTTACTGACAATGAAATTGCCCTTTCCCGAGGTAATGGGAAGGTGATATAAGGTCTCCCTTAGACAAAACACGCACGTCAGCATGTATAGGTGAGATACATAGCTGGTGAGCATCTTTATTCACAATATGTAAAAGTTTCTTTTTCAAGTTCTATTTGTATAATTTGTTTACGTTTTTATTAGAAACATTTAATATTCTGTGAATGATATTTGGCAGCAAATATATTAAATGCATGAAACTGATATTTCAATAATATATACTTTCTATGCATATGTTAATAATATTCAAAAGAAATAATTGCTATAAAACCACCAACCCCCAAAACTTTTTTTAATTCAAAATTTATCAGAATTGATATACTAAAATATGATTTAGTTTTGAGAAGTTATCCACTGTAGCTTGGTGGTTGAGTGTCATCCATGTAATCCAAGAGCCACAGGTTCGGTACTCAACTAGGTCAGCTGCCTTGGTGTATTCTTGGGAAAAGTATTTAGCTCCCATTTCCCTGACATGATATAGCGAATAACGTGTATAAGATGCCATTAAACAACAAAAGAAACCATGAATTTTCATAATGTATACCCTGCAAATTGAAATCAGATACAGTCAAACCCGGTTATCTCGATTATGTCAGGGGAGTAAAAAAGTTCTTGACATAACCAGGTCCCTAGATATCAGGATTTAGTTGACAAATGTACTGCATAACAATGATTATGCAGCTGAAGTACCAAAAATGAGGAGTTTTGTGTCTAAAAACAAATGGCATGTCTAATGCACAATCCAGATAATAATTCAGTCATGCCTGATTGCAGAAAAAAGATTGGAGGTCTCTTAAATGAGATTATGTAACAAGTCACACATTTTTACAACACTTAATGTAATCATGTCAGTGTTTTCAAGTTCTTTTTTTATTTCCCTGTGAATAGCCTCATCCCTTTGATAGCCACGGCAAGACAATGATTTTCTTATGCTGTTCAAAATCTAGGCCAATTTAAGTACACGTACATGTAGGACTATACTTTTAAAAAACGCAAGAATTTTCTTTTGATATGGGTCAGTTGTGACTAGCAGCAAAATGTAACTGACCAATAATCTGGAGGAAAACAAAAATGGAGGGAACAAACTTCCAAATAATGAAACAACTTTTAACAGGACATAAACTAGTGGATATATATAGGAGATTAAACTTACTCAAAACTGAATTTACATATGAATACAGAAATAAAGGCAGTAGAATAGATAAATTTTACATTACCAGATTTGAAGGAAATATATATACAAAGGCAGAAATAATTGATTTTGAGATATCAGATCATAAACTAGTCACTTTAGAAATGAAAACAAACTATAGGGAAAAGTGAGGGAAAGGATTGTGGAAGCTCAATAACCAAATATTAGAAGAAAAAGATTTTATCAACGAAATTAAAATGGGACTTGACCAAATAAAAAATGAATTGGGGAAAGAATTTAGTAAAATAATTCAAGATTGGGATATGCTTAAAAACAAAATAAAAGAAATAGCCATTTACCACTCAAAAAAGAGGAAAAAATTAAAACAATGGGAGAAAGAGGAATTAAAATTTAGACTTAAAAACATAACATTAACAGAGGAAACAAAGAAAGAATACACAAAAAATTAAATCAGATTCTAAAAGAGGAAAAAAATGGGAAAATCATAAGGGCGGGAAAATATAACAGTATTTATACAAAAGCAGAAGGATTATACAAGAGAGAAGAAATGAGACGAGGGGGTGGAAAAACTATCGAAAAACTACATGAAAATGGAAAAGAAGTAAAAGATAAATTAGAAATAATAGAAATGATAAGACAGTATTATAAAAACTATACACATCACAGGAAATAGATGATAAGGAAATTTTTAAATACTTAGATGAAATTGAATGTGAGAAAATAACTTCAGAACACAGGTACATGTGTGACGAATTTATAACAGCAGAAGAAATTCAAAAAACTATCAAGGAGTTAGCGAAAGGAAAATCCCCAGGAAGAGATGGCCTCACGGCGGAATTCTATAAAAAATTCCAAAGTGAGGTAGCACCGATTTTTGAAAATTTGTACAATAATATATTACTTAAAAATGATACAATGACCAATTCAATGAGGGAAGGGCTAATTACAATTATATATAAAGAGAAGGGAGATAGGGAAGATTTAAAAAATTGGAGGCCCATCTCCCTGGAAGAAACATACAAAGTAACATTTTAAACATAAAAGCCATAATTGATTTTATTAATGAGACAGGTGCAAAATGTGCTATAGTACTTTTCGACCAGGAAAAGGCTTTCGATAGAATTGAACATAACTACATACAAAAAGTATTAGAAAAATTTGGTTTTGGAAACAATTTTCTAAATTGGACCAAAATCCTGTACACCAACATATCTGCAAGGGTATAGGTAAATGGTGCCATAACGGATAAATTTGACATACAAAGATCAGTGAGGCAAGGTTGCCCACTGCCGATGCTATTATATGTAATAGCAATTGAAATTCTATGCATACAAATTAGAACCAACAAAGGAATTGATGGTATCAAAATTCCGAATTTAAAAGAGGAATTTAAGATGCTCCAACACGCAGATGATTGTACAAATTTTATTAAGGATCCAAATTTCTTTAAACACTTAGAAAAGGAATATAATTCATTTGGAAAAGCATCAGGATCAAAAATTGCCATGAAAAAACAGAAATACTAAAAATAGGAAACTGGAGGGGAAATCACCCTGTATTACCCCGCACCTAATTAAGGACACAGTAAAAGCATTAGGAATTCTCTTCAGGAAAAACGAAGAAAAAGAAAACTGTAAAAAGGTGACAAAACAAATAAATGAAAATATCAAAATCTGGGCACTTACGCCAATTTGCTTAATGGATTGCGTGCAAGTAGCAAAAACTTATTTATATTCAAACCTAAATTATCTTCTAAACTCTGTAGATATAGCAAACAAAATACTGGATAAAATAGACAGTGGAATTATAAAATATATATGGAACTTTAAAACACACTATGTAAAAAAAATCTACTTTGTATAGATCTAAAAATAGGGGAGGACTGGCCTTACCAAGTCCCATCTTAATAAAATGTACCAATATTTTAAATAGATTCAAATATCTAAAAAGCCAACCGTCAACTCCTTGGGAGGCTTTATATATTTATTGGTTTGGTTTTTCAGTGAAAAATAGGATGGATGTTTATAAAAATAATAAACTAGTGAAAAAACTAGAGGTGCCAAGAACATTTAGAGGCATAAAAGAACTATTATGCAAATATAGGGAAAACAAAGAAATATGGAAAATTGATGCCAAAAAAAACATATAATTGGATTAGAGAAAATTTAACCTATAGGATAAAAAATAAAGTAGAGGAAGAAAATATAGGGGTAAATTGTCAAAGGGTCTGGGGACACTGGGCCACCATCGAGCAGCAGAGAGGGCGAACAGCCTCTAATTGATACACTATATATTCGTCAAAATAAGCTTTCAACAACAACTGTTGCCGTCTCTGCTGCCTATTTGTCAGGAGACGGTAAGGAGCCTCAATTGGTTCACTCATTAAGCCTTCCTGCAAAATCGTAAAAAAAAGTGCGGTGTAAAACAACTACGTTTACATGTTATCGCCGGTATGTTGTTTTCCTTTGTCGCAAAAAGGGAAATATGCCGGTGACAATTTGGAGGCATGCCCTCCCTGCTGCTGTCCTCCAAAAATCGTATCTAACCTGACTCGATATCGTGTTCGAGGATCATGTAAATTTATTGTTATAAATCCATGCGGGGTTGATTGGGCATGACTAAATAAATTTCTAAATTTATTTATATCCATATCGCCACTGCACCAAGTCTGATGTATATTTCGTAACGTGTGTGTATCAACTCCATTAAACACTGCGAGAATATTACAGTTATCCCTGATCACTTTCGGTATCTGGGTGTATCGCTGGGTTACATAAATCACATCAGTGTTTTTGTGTCTGCCTCTGGAAAATATCCTGGCAGGATTTTATTGTTTATCCAACATCACATCATTGTAAACAACTAAATTATTAATCAATATCATCAATACTTGGCGCTTCATTAATGTCAAGTTTAAATTCAACAACATCATCACCGTTTTCATTTAATGATTTTGCACTTTCATTAAAATCTTTTAACACTTTGTAGCATCGTTGATCGTCCACAGATGGAGCTACCAAATACAATTTGTCCCACTTCATCCACTTCATTATTAAATTAAGTAACAACTGTGTTTTACCACTCCCAGATGGTCCAATTATAATCATACAAACAGAATCTGGTAGCACTGTGTGATGCTTAACTGGTTCTTGTTTCCCTGTTGCAGAAAAGTCAGTGATTTCCATTAGAATAATTCAAAATAAATATGGATTTATATTATGTGAAATGCAGGGCGCGCACGCCAACAAGTGATCTAACAACCATTACAACGAAAAATAATAGATTTGCAGTTTCCGGCAAGTGTGAGCAGTGCAGTACAAAGAAATTTAAATTTATCTCCCTGTCTCTGTCGGGTGGCAAGTCAGTGCAGTCAGCGCCAAGTAAAAAAAAAACGAGGTGATATTGCCGCCAAGTTAGGAAAATTACCCGGGACTCCATGGGCTAAATATCCAGGAGAAAAACATCTCCCAGGATATAATTACTGCGGCCCTGGAACCAGACTTGATATCAGACTTGATGATCAGGATCAACCAAAACCAGGCGAGTATCCGATAAACGCTATTGATAAAGCGTGTCATGTTCATGATGTAGCTTATAAAAGTAAAAATCTACAAGATAGGCATCTCGTGGATGTGAAATTAATTCACGCGCTAAATTCCATTACTCATAAATCTTTCAAGGAGAGGTTAGCTAGTTGGTTAATAAAATCTGCGATGAAATCTAAGCTTGTATTAGGTGCTGGTAATTAATTATAATGGAGTCGATTTATTATTCCCCAAGAGGATACTGGAAGGGTAATGCAGCAATTAGTAAACTTGCCAGTGCAGCAAAAGTCACACGTGATACTGCAGCAGATTGGTTATCCCGACAGGCAATATGGCAAATTTATCTACCGCGTCCTAAGAAAATTAATTTTGCACATTTTGATGTTAGTGTACCAAATGAAGTTCATCAAGCTGATATATTATTTCTGCCGCATGATACCGTTCATTGTCGAACATACAAGTACGCGTTAACTGTAGTTGATGTTGCAAGTAAATACAAAGATGCAGAACCGTTAACTACTAAAACAGCATCGGAGGTTGCTTCTGCATTTAAACGAATTTATTAACGAGGTGGTTTATGATGGCCAAATATATTACAAGTTGATCCTGGCAAAGAATTTCAGGGTGCAGTATCATCAACGATGAAGCAACATAATGTCACTATCAGACGAGGACATACTGAGATTCATCGTGATCAGGCAATTGTTGAACAATTTAATCAAACACTTGCTGAGCGGTTATTTGGATATCAGTATGTGAAGGAATTCATTCAGGACAAGAGATCTCGCGAATGGGTTGCAAGATTACCAAGTGTGATAACTGCATTAAATAATGAAATAACTCGAACAACCAACATGAAACCTATTAATGCAATTACCAAAAAAAAATATACCACAACGACGTGATTTTTCAACACAACCAATACTGGGTGATATCACTGTAAGATATTTATATGAACCAGGTGAACTTGAAGGTGGTAAAAAAAGAGCGACTGATCCTATATGGAGTATTACCACACACAAGATATCTAACATAACTAGATCTACTGGTAGACCAGCAATCTACAAGCTGGATTCAACTGCTCCTCAACGTGGATTCACACGTGAACAATTACAAGTAATTCCCGAGGACACACAATTACCGCCCAGATCACTTAACTAGCACCCCTACGCCAATTACACTCAAGACAGGTCAGCATCACATTTTGTCGTGTATGACCACAACTACTATCGTTTCAATCGAAGGTGAATTGTCTTGAATTATTACTCGAATACTGCCACAACATTATACAATTGCAGCTCGTATAGTGATTATTCTGCTGTTGTTTCAGTGTCATGATAAATTCAACATCGAGATCAAAATCGTGATTATTTTTTTTGTCACTCTGTTTTTCTTATTATATTGACTTGACATTTATCGTTGTCATCAGCCATTGACTCATCCAAGACAATTCTCTGCAATTGAGAAAATCTTCTGACTCTGGACACAGCTAAGTAAACTAAGTTTGACCACTCGATTCGATCATCAACGATCCAAACAACTGTATCAGTAATAGTCAGTCCTTGAGATGAATGAATCGTCATTGCGTATCCTAGCATCCACGGGGATTTATCAGTGCGCAGTGCATCTTCAACAACATTGACATCAGCTGTGACAATATCATTTAATACTAAATTCTGTTTTTCAGTCTGTCCTGGTATATCAACGTCAATATTTTGTAGTCGTGTATCAGCTGGTCTATAAGACAACGGCACTGGCAACATTGGAAATTTCTCCTGTTGTAATTGAAATAACTGCTGTTGAAGTGTGTCTCTGACTATCTTTCTACTTGCCATGATCAAATCGTTTGGTTGCCACGTTTGCAGAAAGTCGCGCATTGAAGTCTCTGAAATTATTTTACGCATAATTTCACATTGAATTTTATTCGGTTGTAATCTGATTAATGTTTGAAGTTCCTTCAACGTTGCATCAAGAGATCTATAATTATCAGACACTTCTTCATAATAATCAACAAAATCTTTTAACCACAAATGCGGAGATGGGCCAACAAAAGGTGGTGGCTGACCATGATCGCCGCACATAACGACTGCATTTTTTTTTGTTAATAGCCAATCAAGAAATATTTCTAATATATCTAATGACACAGTGTCTATTTCATCCCAAATAATAATCCGTGGAATATATTTCTCTCCCATTCGGTCAGGAGTCCACGCACCACCGCTGTATTTGAAAAAGCTGTAATAAGTACAAGAATTGACTCCTCGTTGTTTCATCTCCCTGGCGAGTCTGTGTGTTGGTGTTAGCACAATTAAATCTGAATTTCGAAATAATGAAATCGCTCGAGTTGTCTTACCAGAACCACCCGGTCTCTTCAAATAAACGGTCTTGTGTCTGGTGATTGGATCATATACAGACGGCGCCAACGACACCTCCGATAATTCTGATTTGCAATAACTGTCTTTGATAGCAACATCAGCTGATTCACAATAACGATGTAACATTTCCTTTTTTATTCTCCATGAACTCCATGATACATCATTGCTTGTAAAACGAGCCAGTGATTCTGAATATCTTTTATCTATGTAAAATGAATCCGTTGCAACTCTAACTGCAGTGTCGGGAAATCTATCTATCATTGATAGCAAATTTATAGAAACATAAGCCAACATCAAAGATCTTAAATGTGTGTACTGAGGTGATTCTCCATTAATGTAACTAACAATTGTGCCCAACTGTGTTCCGTCAGACAAGTAAGCATCCTCCCGATTACAAAATATTTCTCGCAGCAGCATCAGCAATTATAAAATCTAATTCAACATCATCCATAATCAATCATGAGTGATGTCGTTTATGATGAGTGAATTTACCGATTATTCTTCTACCGAGATCTTTTGCTGTTTTTTCACTATTGCTGAGTTTAATATTAAGAATATTAGGAGTGTTATTGTTAATGACATCAACAGGAGTATTTGGACACTCTCGTGCATATTCTTCAGTGACTTGAACGAGACTGATACGCTCTGGTATTGGTAACCAAACCGAAGTCTGTTTTCGGTACGATATGATCGCTTCACTGACCATCAATGATATCAGTAATCTTTTGTCAAGCATATATCGGAATAACACTATTGGTGCCCAACGCTTCTCTGAGAAGTGTCTGCCAAACCAAACATAACAACACAGATGAAGCTCTTCAGCGAATTCAAACGATGTCACACAAGCAAATCCTGTCAGGGAAAAATCGGGTAATGGACCATTTATAGCAACTCTTGCCATCTCATGACAAGGATGACCAAATCTTTTAAAATATTCAGCACACTCGCCCATCCCGAGAAAACTTCCCGGATAACGTGCAATCATGTCTACGGAAATGATATCCTTGTGGTCATACTTGGTATTCCACAAACCGCCATGCCCATATTCGATACAACTTAACTGAACATCTTCAAGGAATTCAGCGCGTGTTGGTCTCCATAAATTTTTTTCTCTGGCAGCGTGGGCAGCAACTGACGGAACTGTAAAACAATTGGTTAATAACCGCTCAGTGTTTTCTGAATATTTCTCTGCGAGTTTTGTCATTTCTTCATGTAGAGATTCTTTACGATATAATTTGCAGTTAGGTCTTACAAATTGATCATACTCACCATCTTTGGAACTTTTAAACAACCACACTGACACAGGGTCGTTTTTGCTTATCCGGCTGATAGCATCGAACATTCCACCCTCCCCAGAGTTCTCTGGGGAGTAATATTTTACAACACGATCACGTGGAAACATTGTTACTGCGTTAGTCCAAGCGTGAGCATTATGGTCAATAATTTCAATTGGCGCTCCCTTTGACTTTTTCGCTGATTCATATAATGCCTCTCCCGTTAACGATTTTACGGTTATTGGAAACTTTAATTTACTTGATAACTCAGCGACGTCGTTTATTGACGCTCCTGTATCCTTAACTGATTCAGCCCATTTATTTATTTTTTCACGTCGCAGATCGGTTAAACCGTTTCCACGCTTCGCATTTGTAAAATATTCCATTACTCGTTCGGCTACACAATTCAGCCTTGATAATCTCATTGCGGCAAGTTTATTGATTTTTTATTTTTTTTATCAGATAGATTCCATAAATGACCGCAGTCACAGGATACGATCAAGCATAATATGGTTTATCAATCCCAGTCAACATTCCTGGTTTGGAATCTTTACTTAACAGAGCGGTTTTTCCATTAGCAAGGACTGGATCACGTTTGTCACAGATAATCCTCGGATCGGAATCTGCTTGCACAATAAATTTTATTCTGAAAAAGTATTTCTGATTATCAAAGAGGTAATCGATAATCGTTTTCACTCGTGCATCATTCATTGTAGCATCCTTGACTTCGCCAACGTTGCGTATAATTTTGAATGTAGACCATACATGAGATGTTCCATCATTACGAAATTCTTTTTTGGCATCCCTGATAATATCAAACAGATCACTCAGGGCTCGTCTCCACGAGTCAGGGGTTAGTCTGTCAAGATCGAATCTAGAAGCTTTCCAGGGTTTGATTGCAGATAATCTTTCAAACTCCTCCATATTATATTTAAGACAAACATTTAAATAAGAAATATTATATATATATAATGAATCAATGCAATTGGCTTAAAGTTGGATCTGTAACCTTTTGTAACAAATCCTGCTGGAAAGAATTCTGCGGGGAACATTCCCAAAGCATTAGAAAGGGGAGTTTAGGACCAATACCCTGCCTGCGATGTGGTGTTGGGGTCAGGGGTAAATTACAGTTTTGTGCAAGTTGCGGGGGAAAAAGATACCATGAACTTAAAAGATATTATAACAAAACCAATAATAATGATGCGCTAAAATGTGAGCGCGATTATTTAACTTAGTTTTCAGACAAATAATAAATTAGACAAATACATTATTATATAAAATGAATCAAGAATTTGTCCCACATCCTATCATTAAGAATTACGAAGCGAATCTTAATGGAATAGTCAGAAATTGCAGGTTGAAAAACCAGTTGGTGTTGTTAGTAACGCTGGCTATTTAATGTTTAGTGTTGGGAAAAGGAGGTATCTCTGTCATTGTTTCATGTTCGAGGTATTTAACGGAGTGATCCAAGACGGTCTTGTGATCGATCATATCAACAACAACATGCTCGACAATTCTTTATACAATCTGAGAATTATCACACAAAGTCAAAATTGTAAGTCTGGTAATACTGGCTGTAACAATAAAAGAGCCAAAGCAATTTTATCCATAAATTTAGATACGAATAAAGAAATAATATTTCAATCGATGTACGAGGCTGGCAAGTATTTTGATATTCACAGATTCTCAATACACTCTGTGGCGAAAAATATAACCAAATCCGCTGTCAAAAAAATATAATCAAATCATTACTTTTCATTATTGTTAGATCTGATAAATTTAACGGAGATAACTCCGTTAAGCATATCTCATGCAGTTAGTTTCCTCCCCTTGTCAAGGTGACTTTCAAAAGATGTCGTCACCCTCTGTGGGTAATATATTATCCTGAAAAGTTGGACTAAATTCAAGTATTATTTTGCAACAACTGAAGTCAACAGTTAACTGTAATGAATCGTCTATTGTATATACACTACAAACGGGTAAACGGTTCTCTGTGTTAGCTAACACGGAAGTAGGTATCTCCAATTACTTCCCCTTGACAAAGTCAAGGATTTTATAAAAAAAACTGTCAACACGGGCGGTGTAATCGTTTATTTTTTTTTTCACAAACAATATACTTGTTTTATTAAATTCGTTTGGTTTCTTGGTTCATCTGCATTTTTTCTGTGATTATATTTAAGAAAAAAAGTACGAAAAACCGAGTGAGCTATTTTTGAATTTCCAAGTATCAGTCAGTTTATATACTATAGCGTCCGAATTATGTATGGGGTTTCGAAACCCAACAAACTTGCACAACTTCCGCGTTATCACCTGACGCGGTGACATTTTACACCTCGCGGGATTCATTTTGGGCAGGGTGTGCAACTTTATTGAGCGTAGAATATAACCCCGTATCTGTCTGTGCTGTCCTTAGTATAGTTAAAAAATACATGTACTGTCCTTAGTATAAGTTATAGTTAAAAAATACATGTTGTACTGTCCTTAGTATAAGTTATTGTTAAAATATACATGTTGTACTGTCCTTAGTATAGTTAAAAACTTGCTAAGATGCGGTGGCACCTTAGGAGTTTACAGATGTAAATAGTGTTACGTTAAACCTGCTAGAATGTTAAAAAAACAATCTAGAGGGGGTACGGTATATATATATATATATATATATATATATATATATATATATATATATATATATATATATATTCCTCTGAACCCGCTAGCGTATCATTTGGTAAGCTAGAGGTTCACATGGGGAAAATTTCGTCTTTCGCAAACACGCCCTCTGGGTCTTCTAGACTGTTGTTTGACAGGTTAGGGGCTCACATGGGGGTTGTGTTTCCGCTCTTGAGTCTGGTAGGATGTCATAAGACACCCTAGAGACTCATTGGAGATGTGTCGTCGCTGGTGTATAATTTTTTTTCTTTTAAATATATAATATTTATATATATATATATATATATGAATTACGAAAATATCAATAATGTGATTGTTGCTATTAAAAAATTAGAAGAGCGCGGATTTAATATATCCGATGAACTAAATCCTGAAAAAATCATGTCTGATTTTGAAACACTACATGAGGATAAATGTGCAGGGCAATATATTTTGCCTGCTCAGTACAGATTTATAAAGAGGATCCAGACGGATTTATATAAATCGCTGGCTACAGTAGAAGAAGCACAAATAAGTGAATTTGTTTCGTTGTCTCTTGCAATTAAAAAAAATAGGTTGGAATTAGCTCAAGAATATGAAACAAAGAAAGTAATAAATACTCACGTAAAACAACTAAAAAAATGTATGTCCCTTGACGAAGTTACCAGTGAAGTAAATACCTATAAATGATTTCATCGCCTTGATTTCATCAAGGAAGTAGAATGTCAGTGACGGTAAAAAAATATCTTTTTTTACTTCCTTGATTTCGTCAAGGTGACTTTGTCAAGGTGACTTTGTCAATATTTTCTTAGTCGATTGGATTTAATGCAAGAATGCGCGTAATTTAGAATTTGATCTTTATTACACTTGACCATACAAATATGTTCTCGCTGTAGTTTATCCAGCTGTGATTGTGTCAATAGGAAGTCTTACCGTACACATCAATAACCAAGTCAACTGGGCCGACTATAAACTGTGTAAATATCTTTTTGATGTAGTTTTCAAGTACTTGCTTGTCGTGTATAAAATCCTTCACATGTTGGTACATTATATAATACTCGCTTGATTAATTGTCAGTCCTTGTGTGTGGATATATTTTTTTACTTTCCAAATTGATAAATCTATGATTGAAAGTCTTTAAGACTTCACAAGTAAATTAATATGGAGTGTTTCATTTCGCAAATCAAGAAGGTGACCAGACTGGTCTGTTAGTTTGAAATTTATTCTGGTCAGCCACGGATTATGACATCATAGATAGACTGGATTGATCGGCTCTTGCACAGTCAGAAATCCAGGTGGTTCTTTCGGGGTGAATGAATAAAGAACAAATCCTTGCTGGGCTTGATTTGATACTGTCGTATCCGTGCTGTAACTGCCATCGATTACATCACGCACAAGATTGACCGCGACCATTTCGGTTATATTTACGATTTCCGGGGACACATGTCGGCCTTCTCCGGTTGGGTTATTGTTGTATTTGAGGATAGTTGGCTCCGGTAGTGTTTTTATGTACTGTGCGAGTATGTCATCGAAGAACTCGTTAATGAGGTCAGTAACGGATTTTTTTTAGCTCGGCTGCATTATACCCGGGAAATTTAAAATTCGGCAAATCCGCCTCTGTTATTTTATAGTTATCTTAGAAACTTTGTTTATAGCGATCTGAGTCGTCAACATGATCGATTATCGCCTGAATTACTCGCAGGTTGATATATTCCGTGTCGGATACAAGGTGATTTAATATTTCTATTCGCGTGATGATTTCGCTGCGTGAACTTGTTATATCAAAAAGATGTTCTTGGAAACTTTGCGTAGTCGCTCTAGTTGTGTTTTATATTCTTGATTAATGATTTTAAAATATTCAATAACTCGAGGTAGGTCAAGAATCCGGGATTTATCTCCTCCTGTGGGAATTAGTTCATAAATAAAAATCCACAAAATATAGTCCCTACTGAAGCTAAACTCACTACCCAACGTTGCTTTTTTATGTCATCCAGATGTTGTTTGTATGACGGTGTAATTTCATGATATGATTTATTATCAGTGACATAGTCGGACTTTTTCGGCGTTGGTGGTATCGGTGGCGTCGGTGGTGGAGTTTTAGGCCATCCTAAGATCGAACTATTATATATATCCACGGCGTAGTCTGGAGAGTTTATCTCAATTGCAGAAGACAGCGTTGGTACATGAACAGTTATTGTTATTTTGGATTCTTTTCCTGTGATATTTTTTATTTGACGTTGTAATTCCTCATTGATTTGTTCGATTTGATAAGACCCGGTTGGTAACCCAATGACGTTCCAGTCGGGAGTGCCATCTTGCGTATTTTTTATTTGCAAACACAAACGAATTATTCGCTGGTAATCCACCAAATGATTTTGATCTGATATTGGGCCAACTATGATATACACGTAATTGTGCTAACGCGATCTCGTTTACTGGAATCGCAGTTGGAAAATTAATACTGAATTCTGGTGAGGTCGAAATTATTGTTATCGAAGAAGTCTTCACCGGATTTGTATTTGTGACTATATCAAGCAGAGCTCGATGAAGTAATTCCGTCATTATTTACCTTTTGTCTTTTTAAATGACTGGTGTAGTCTTCGTATATCTTTGCCATTAGCGTAAATTCGGAATCTGATATTGCTGTATCGTCGAGACTTGATGATATCAGCGACGATAATTTCGAGTAGGCGCTCGTGGCCGCATTGTTTAACTTTTCATAATCGTGCAATTTTGTTAGCGCGCATGAAGATATTTTTTTTTTTTTTTGCGATAATATTAGCAACGCCTGCAATTGTCGTTGATGTTGAATCTGTCATTGTTACCGCGATTGCAGTTGTCACTGGTGTTAGCGCTGATAATACTAATCCAGTGGATGCAACTAACGCGGATACTGAGTATACTATTGTGTCTAGGATAATTACACGTCGCTGAAATTTTTTTACTTTTATTGTGCATTTGTCAATGGTATTTTTTAATTTTGATTGCCATTCGCGTACTTGATCGTATCTATATTGCTGCGCATCTAATGTTGTCGTTGATGCTGACTTATTTTTTAACGCCATTTTATTATTTTATGCAGTAACCAATTGAGGTGTGTCAGCTACAAATTCCAAACACCACCAGTAAGATGTTGCGGTTAATTTCTTATCGGCTGCTTCCAGTTTAAATGTTTCTTCGATTCCCTTGTTTAATATGATAGTTACAACCCCGGAAAACTTGTTGGTGGAATGTCGCCAGGGATACGTTGTAAATATCTCAAATTTAGCGGCACTGAACACAGACATCATGTACATACCAGTGACTGTTGCGGTATATTTGATAGTATTATTTTGTTTAGACCATGTTGCAAATCCAAATGATACCGTGTATACTATGTTGGTAATATTCCCGGGAGTAACTCCAGATGGTATTTTAATCAACCTGGTTTTGTTAACGATCTCAGGAATCCCACTTACGATATCTTGCTGTGTTTGTTTGATCGTGTCAGTGTTGGTCTTGATATTGGAAAGCTTCATATCAGCGGTGGGCGGAGTACCAAAGAATTCCTCTGCGGTTTCATTAATTTTTCTAAGTTTCTAAAGTTTCTGCGAAGATTTGCAAACGCGTTTACATGAACGTCATACTCGGCCCGCAACGTGGATAATTTACCGTCAACGGTATCAACATAATTTTTCGTCGCGGTATCTTCAGGGATGTTGGATCTCTTAAACCCACTATTTTGTTACCGTTCATGTTGAGTTCACCAATCATTATATCACCGGTCTTTTTTACGCGTTCCCCTGCAGCTTTTTGCGTATCATCTCTTAACGCCGCAATTGATGTTAGTGAATCTCTGTCATTGAACACAGGGATGTTACCCGAAGTAGCTCCAATAACCCTACGAATTATTTCATGCCATTTGATATCACTAGTTTTTAGTTTTCCGTGTCGGTCCTGAAAAATAACAACCTCATCTGGGTCTATCCCGGATAACGATAAAAGATTGTCGATTTCATCTTTGGTCGCATATTTTGATAAATCTACATCGCCGCGTTTTTTTGTCTTTGTTTCGATGAGAGATCTTCCGTAAATATCAACCATTATTCTTTAAAGATTGTTTAAATCGACCAGCGGTATACTCGTGCACGACTTTGTGAGGTGGTTTGGTTGATTTTGATATCGCGGTGAGATACTTTACGGCCACATATTGGCGGATCGGTTAGTGTTTGTGTTGGTAGCGTTGAGTACCAGACTGTGGATGGATTATTTTGCACATATGTTAGAAATTCGACTGGCGGTGCTAACCCATACGAATCGAAATAGATAATTCCACGTAGATGTATCGCGTAAAAAACCCAGTGAGTTCCTGGACCATCGCTGTTATCGAGATTAATAATTCCGGTTTCTGGATTATTCGGTTGTTGCGGTAACTGATCTCTCATAAAGACGCCTCTGAAATATTTTATATTTTTGGCAGCATCGAGTAAATCAAAATTTGACATCGGGGTGAAAGCACTTGTGTTTTGTTTCAGAACCGTCTTGTGTACCATGAGGGCGGAGTTCCTGGAAGTCTTAACCCGCGTCCTTTTTTTTTGTATCCTTTTCCTGTGGCTTTCTTCAGTGCTATTCCAGCAGCGGTTCCAACAGCTCCTAACGCGGTGGCCTTAGCGACAGCTGGGGCAGCAGCAGCTATCACTGCTGGTTTCGCGGCGAGAAGAGGAAACATACTACCGGTTTTAATCATGTCTTTGACGGCTTTTGGAGCAAAATTAAGTTGAACCCCAGTTTTTGCTTGTTTTGCTTTATTGAAATGATTAAGTTGTGTTTTAGTCAGCGATAATTTGTTTGGACCGCCAGTAATTTGCTCCACATGCGCTCGCGTTTTTCGATTGTAATTTTTTTCGCCTGACCAGGAGTTAGAGTGACATTAACTTGACTGTATGACATTTATTTAATATGAGACTGATCTAATTGTTACATGTTTTTGAAAACATTTACATGTTTTCTTCTGGTGCGTCAATGACTCTCATTCGACCACTAATGCCTTCAAGTAGCATTGCTTTGTCACTGAGAATGACCGCGATTGCTCTGTAGGGGCCATAAACAATTGGCGGACCATCTGCAATTTTAGGTAATGCACCTACGCGAGCTCGGAAGTGTATATCAACGACAGATTGTTTGGATAAATCAAGATGCTCCAGCGAAAAGTAATAAATCGGGTACAAATTTGTAAAATCAAACTGTGATATTAGCGTTCCAGTATCTATATTTATATTACCCGACAGAAACGTCAGCCAGCGATTATATGCACGCGCCACATGATTATTTGTAAAACTTAACGATATACCCTCAGACGGTTCTTGTTGCCCGTTTATCCTCAACGAAATCTCGGTAACGTCGAGTTTGTCAAATATCATATGCGAACGTTCCTGATTATTCAGTCGACGATTATCTTGCAGCGCAATAAAAATATGTCGTGGCGCAGAAACCCCTTGTTGTGATGCTATATGCCAAGTAAATATATCTCTGACGGAACTTTGGATGGCGTCTGTGGTTACTGTAAGCCATGATAACAGTGATTTACCGCCTTGATTCATAAAAGAGAGCAATCGCGGTTCTTCTGTGACCGATGGAGTTAATACCGGTATCCACAATGAAAGTTTTGTTATAGTTACCATACCACCATAGACACCAGCTCCTCGCCAGATCGCAGCATTATCATCACCTTTTCTTACGAGCACAACTGTGTGTTTAGCTCAAAAGCTGACCTTTCTTACATCTCTGCAAAATCCGAAGATGTGAGAGAGTGGAATCGCGCACAAAAAATTTCTTCGTTCTCCTGACAACATTGCTTGGCGTGTTGCAAATCCTAAGTTGTAAGTCGCGTTAGCACTCATAACTACTGGCCCCATATCTGCGTCATTAGCAGCGTTAGAGGTTGCTTTTTGGTGTTCTTATAATATATTGAATATGATCGGCGTTGTTGGTAATATCTTTGGCAAACATCATTGATGGACCAGATGATCCTGTAAAGTCGTCAGAATATCTCGCTAGACCAATTATTGTTGTGGCAACATCGACATCATTTTGAATCGATTGGATATTTTTTCCATCAATCATATATATGGCGCTCCTAAACAGTGCCATAATTCCATTATTGACAAAACCAACTCGTATATTGGGATCGTATGCAGTATTATCCGCCTTTACAAGTTCACCTTCTACTTCAATAAACGCCTCAGCTTGCAAGAAATATCTACTTGTATCATGAACTTGAAGTTCGATACGCCCCCCTCGTTGATTTGGCTCTCGTGCGTCATAGGAATAAAATTGACAATCACGCACTGAGTGATCTTTTTGAACCGGCTCATCTATATTAAATGCTGGGTCGGATATGTGTTTGAACATTTTATACTATTGCGTATTTTTCCAAATAGTGATTATCTTCGTCGCACACGAAGTCCATTTCCTGCTGTCAAATTTGCTGTGATATTTCTTTGTGCGTCAGATTCCTGATTTATTAACGCTGCTAGTTTTTGATTTGCAGCCTGATTTATCACCTTACTAACATCCGCGAGCATAATTTCGGTGCTTGGTAATTTCACCGGTGGTGGTGAACCTCTTTGAGGTTTACGCATTAGTCGCGCTAGTCTTTCTTTGATTGCCGATAGTGCCTTACCAGCAGCACTAACAATTGCACCAGGAGCTTTTTCACCAGCAACATTAATGGCTTTCATTGATAATTGTTTTGCAAGAGGGCCAATTTTTGGTGCTAACCCCGCAAATAAACCCTGAACCACATCGCCAAGTCCGTCTCCATAAGTTGCTGTATAAACTGGTAATCTTGAGTTTACTGCTCTGACCTGCAAGGGTATATAGTGTCTGTTGTATATGACCATTGTTATGTTATTTACTATTGTTTAATCGCTGTAATCGTCAACGAGTTCATCAATGAGTTCTTGGTAAATACTAGCATCCATGACACCACCTTGAAATAAGCGCCGACAAATATCAGCGGCTTCATTAATTATTTCTGGTGAGTTATTCCCAGCTCGTTTTCCTCCTATGAGAACTTCTAACCGTGGAAAGTCATTGAAAATATTATCAGGGCAGGGAATAAAACCACTCCCCAAACCTTTGCCGGATGTTTTTTAATGCTAGTCGATGGTGTTTTTAATGGTGTTGACAGATCTGCAGTCACAACAGAGCTTGTAACTCTCCATGCTTTAACATCTTTCTTAAATTGTTCAAATTCATTTTCGTATTTTGCCGTGACCCGCTGAATATCTTTATGTGTAGTAAACATCAACCGTTCCCATTGGTCATACTTTAACAGTGGCGAACCCGGCTCCAGGTAGTGTTCATGATCATTAAATTCACCTACAAGAAGAACCGCGTTATCGTAATTTTTCATCTTAATATTTTTTGCCACACTCTCCTTGATTGTTGCTTTACCAGGTTTGTATTCCGGCGGAGCTTCGGCTCCAGGTAGCGTTTCTGACACATCTACGAAAACTTCTTCGGGTGGCCTTGTTGCAACTCCCCTGATAGCAGTGACCGCCTTAGCAGCTGCTTCAGCGGATCGTTCAGATGCGGCTGCTAGCCGTCTTGTCGCAACATTTTGTTGTTGAGCAGTACGCGATAATGATGTGGTAACAGGCTTAAACAATAGTTCAGTTGATTCTGTAAAACCTTCCTTAGCTTCTTGCTGTAATTGTAAATTTTTTTTGAAATCCTCCTGTACAGGGATATATTTTTTAAGTGCTTCTTCTTGCTCTCTAGCTAGTCTAGCTGTGTAAGATTCCGAATGTACCATTATTTGGTATAGCAATTTTTTAATTCATAGCAGCAGGGAGGGCATGCCTCCAAATTGTCACCGGCATATTTTCCTTTTTGTGACAAAGGCAAAAAACATACTGGCAATAACATGTAAACGAAGTTGTTTTACACCGCACTTTTTTTTTACGATTTTGTAGGAAGGCTTAATGAGTTAACCAATAGAGGCTCCTTACCGTCTCCTGACAAATAGGCAGCAGAGACGGCGACAGTTGTTGTTGAAATCTTATTTTGACGAATATATAGTGAATCAATTAGAGGCTGTTCGACCTCTCTGCTGCTCCATCGACTCACTGAAAATACAGAGTATGCTCTTCAAATACCTCCATAACTCATGGCTGATTGGTGAAGTAGCGATCAGAAGGAGGATGATACGAATTAATGTGAAATGCCCTATGTGCAAAGTAGCCAATTTTACCAAATATCACGCCATAGCACAGTGTGAGACCAGAAAACAAGATAGGATTAAATTAATAATGGAAATATACAAAAAAGAAAAGTATAAAAGAAATCAATTATTATATTTAGATGGAAATTTTCATAAACAATTACTAAGAAAAGTTACGGATTACATAATTACAACAATGAAGACATGTGGCCAAGTGATAACAATTAAAAAATAACATATGAACGTAAAAAAATTATTTTTCGAGAACTAAATTAATTTAAAACCAAGGATCAAGTGATAAACACCAAAGATAATCAATTAACTTAACTAAAATTTAAAATAAAAGTTTAATTTTTTTTTCTTCAAAAATTTAATTAATTAAATTTTTTCAAGTACTTTGTCTGCCTTTATGGGTCTATCCTAAAATCAAATTACTATTTAGATGGGGAACAGAGACCCCTATGGGGAAACGTACGTGATAATGACATAGGGCTAAGGTATATGGCGCCACGCGAAGTGAACAGGCCTATGAAAGAGTCCGGAAAAACGTCCCCATAGGGAATACACTCACACGACAATACACGAAAACCAAGTTCCAAATCATTCTCCTCTTATAGTAATAACTTCCTACTGTACAACTCCCTTACTGTACAGAATTTTCCCCTTTAAATGGGAATCTAAACCCTTTAGAAAATGTTTGGCAATAAACTAATAAATAAAAAGAGGCAGCCTAATTCGAGTTGGGAGATATACATACAAAATAAAGAGAGTGTTGACACCACCCGAACACAGCTGACCTCATTTCCCAAAATTAGTAATGCGAAGAACAACACATATAGCACTCATGATACATTAGGAAATATTTTTTTCTCTGTAAAACCTTAGGACACTGTTACTTCGCCCAAATTCAAAATTATCTAACCAGACTAAATAAATAAAATCTTAAAAATTTGATCCAATAATAAGGATCTTAGAACAACTGAGAAAAATTTGAAATAGATGGCTATCTGGACACAAAAACAAAGTATAGCACCCATACAATACAGCATATACATAAATAGCACACATGGGATATTAGGAGACCTCTAGCCAAGGTCAACTAAAAAGAATAGGGAAGGAATCCCGAGTTAGGTGATGGAAACCTATTCGGATGAACAGCACTATAGAATACACTAGAGAAGTCAAAAATACCCCGTCAAAATTCTTAAAAATCTTTTTGACCGAAATTCTTTTGAATAAAGTAGACAAACAACACATCTGAAGGGGACACAATTACACATAACACACCTTTTATTTTTTTGGACAAGTGGCGGGGCATCTGTCTGGTGCCCCCCTCCCCCCCCCAAAAAAAAATAATGTGCGTGAAAATCAGTCGTTTTTGTTGATCGTCAGAGGTTCCTTTTACACCAACGTATGACGGTTTTTACCGACAAAATTTCCCTCAGTACCAAAGACAAATGACGAGGCTATCGGTATTCATGTACCGAAAAACTGTAAAATGTGTTTCAAGCCATTATTACAGCTATAGTCCTATATCCGTCCTGACTTTGATAAATGTTCGTCGGCAAGAACAAAGCCCTAGAAGGAGAGTCGGCTAATCTCTTTGATGGATTGAAAGACTTTGATATTCAAGATAAAAACAATACAGATGAAAGCACTCCTCTTTATGTTTCACAGACGTTAATCGTATCAGTCACTTTCTGCTTATTTCCGTTTGTGTTGAAGGATACGTAATCATGGCACAGCAATGGACAACTTAATTTCTTTTTTAAATACTGGGCGCTATGGAATTTTTTTTTCTCTCAATACCATTGGTGCTTTTATTTACTCTTGTTCAAAACAAATTAATAACCAAGTGGATTTCTGTATATAGATTATCGTGAGTCACGTGATCTAGCCAAGCTGCAGCTGAATGCTTACAGTCGCACCAGGTATGGAAATACCTGAACTATTACCCAGTGTCCGTAGTGGACCTTGAAAAAACTTGAAAAATGAATTTGTCCTTGAAAATTCAAACATTTTGTCTTATTACCTTGAAAAGCCTTGATTTTATTGAAACCTAAAGGAATTAATAAAGAGTTTCGTTTTGCAGATTTAAATATAAAAAAGAGAGGAAGAAGAAGAAGAAAAAAAACGATCTCTAAGTTTGCCCGGAACGGAAATTTCCACAACTGATCACGGCGCAATCGTATGTTTTTAACTTCCGGATGTAGCCGCAGTTTAAATTTGAATCAATTTGTAAGCTTTCAAATGGCTGGCTGTCGATTCCAGCTTCATTGGCTAGACAAGGAAGAATATAAACTTCGGATTGTGAGATTTTTCGCAGACAGCCTTGCAAAATGCAAATTATGCCAGATGGCTATTCATTTGCGAGCAATGGGAGTGGGTGCTTTACGGTGCTATGCAGCTGGAAAAAATCCTAGCTCTCATAAGTTAGGTAATTGTGGGTAATACAGCAAAACAAGAAGAAACCGCATGGAATTGATTTTGACAAAAGAGGCATGTCTGCGTACATGGAGCTTCAAGTTTTAAAATAGAAACTGTATGTAGTCTTAATTATGAAATTTGTTCGATCCGGACCTTTTTTTTTTTTTTTTTTTTTTTTTTTTGATTGAGTGTAAATAGGACATACAGTAATTGTTATGAGCAAGATAAATCTAAGACTACAGAATACAGCTAAGCTGTGAGAAATAATATATCTAATATGAAATAGTTTAAAATATCGATATGCAGTTTTTAAAAAAGTGATAATATAAAAAACAAATATTTTCGTTACTTTTTTGTTTTATTGGGGTGGGTTGGGGTATAAATAATGAGGCCTTAGCACAGGAAGCCACATTAATTAAGATTTTTTTCCCATGAATTTAATATTCAAAGGAGGGTTTCAGACGGGTTTACAGCAGTGTTTTACTTTAAAAAATATATTATTTTTCGGATCCCATTTTCATAGTAGGAATTATTGAATGGGTGGGGGTCCTGTAACGGTGTTACGAAACACCCAAATCAACACCAGATCGCATTGTTTCTGCCATCTCATCTCTAAATTGCAACGCTCCCTCCCCTCCCCCGATTTAAAATAAACCTGTGATTTATTGATATGTAATGAGTCAAGTATCATTATAATTAAGATTAAAACATTTTGATTTAATTTTTAAACAATTCTTTTTCCACAAACCCATTTTTTCCAAATAAAAAACAATCAACCTATATCTTACTTACCAAATTCGGTAAAGGTTTAAGATTAATGTGAGTTATTTGACTTTATGAATACGTTCTTATTATAAAAGCATTAGGCGTACGGACAGAGACAAATGAAGACGTACTTAACAAGACATATACACATATCATATACTGTTGTATAGTTTTAATTTTATACGTTAAATATATAGTGTTAGCTTCGAAATATGTGGCACCATCGCAAAAAGGCAAGGGTAGAAGCACATAGCAAGGATGTGAAGATTCGTAAAGTCGCAAACGATAATGAGCAAAAAGTGCCAACTTTTTTAGTTTGCATTTTTACACAGTTCTGTTGGGTTAGATCGATTTAGACTGATGAGAAGCATATAAAGTGATATCAGATTTGTCAAAATCGGTGGTTGTTTAAGATTGGTATGACTTATTTGCCTATATGGAAAACATTCGTATAGGCGGCAGGCATTAGGCGCATGGACTGACACAAATGAAGACGTACTTAATAAGATATATACACATATTATATACTGGTGTATGGTTGTAATTATATGCTTTAATTCTTCACTGTTATATTTCTATACCAGATCAGAGACATGTTTAACAAAACCTCTATTCAGCCCAATTAAATTTTATTTGATGAGTATCAGTTCTGACATTGTATTGATCAAAAACCAAACATTATTGTGTTAATTACAAGCAACTAAATGCAAGGTATATAATCTTAATGTTTCATGAGCTCGTCTCTCATTTTGAAACAAAGCTTATATACTGCACATTTCTTGTTTTCATTTGTGATTTTTTTTTAAGTGAAGCATGGCAGATTTCAGTAAAAAAAAACAAAAAAAAAAAACGCGTAGCCAGGTTTCCATGTGGCGGATGCAAATCAAATTGTCTAAATGACTGTGTTAAATGTTCATTGTGTAAGAACTGGTGTCATAGAAAATGTCAAGAAATCTCGGACGATGAATTGAAAATGTGGGGAAAGATTGATCTGGACTATGTGTGCGTTTCGTGTCGTACATTGGATGGTAAAGAGTTTGACTACCTGATGGGTATGCATCGTCTGCAGAATGTAAGTATTGGCATTTATTTATAATTTGTAACTAATTTTAAATTGCATAGGTTAGCACACGCAAAAACTACATTCTTTTGATATAGACCCCTAATTATGTGTGTGTCATCATGTAGTACCATGGATTTTGAACCGATTCAATGACCATTTTATCTACTAACAAATACAGCCTATGCACGAATTTACATATTTTAATTTGTCTAATATTTATATTTTTTAAAACAACATAAGTGTGTGCTATAATAATGCTACAACCTGATCATACGATATTGCAAATCAGTCGCACCAGATGAATTTCATAACATGATGTAAGTTAGTCTTCACATCAGATGGGACAAGAATGCATTCACGTGTATATAGTGTATTACACTTTCTGTGTGAATACTGTTGTAAAATGATTCAATTGCTAGAATGTTTTATGGTCCACGTGTTGTTGTTTTTTTTTCAATGTATAATATTTCCACTCACTGTTGTATTACTTTATTGTCAAACAAAATTTGGAATCTTCTTATTATTAATTGTAATATATTATATTTCATTTAATAATAATGCAGTAAATTCAAAACGGTTGTTGGCTAGTAAAGTCTAGCAATGTTATGCCAGCCATCATACACATAGATCCAGCATGTTGAGTTAAAAAAAAACAAAAAAAACCACTCAATTTTCGATAATGGCCACTTGATTCGCAACATCTGCGACTATACATAGCAAAAATAAATCCCCTGCCCCTTCATCTGCCTAGATCAGGAGAAGGCATTCGATAAATTTATCTACAAATTCATGTTCATAACTTAAAAACCTTTAGATTTCCATGCAAATTTCATGCCAGATTTAATATTTGTAGTGTATATACAATACATCTTGCCATGGCTTATCTTTTTCGATGATAATAAATCACAAATATATATTTATGATTGTTAATAAATTTTTCATAAACACATAAGGCTACTTATTTAAAATTTACATTTAACTAAATATAATATTTGTTATAATCAGCCAGTTTGGATAGCGCTCACTTTGCTTTAGTAAAGCATTTGCACAACTTACTTTGTCACAATGAACGTTTATTAATAATTTTCGGCGTATGCGAAATTAATGGACACAACTAAGGGTGTGTACGTATAAATTTTTATTAAAACAAGAAAAGAAAAAAAAATTATGTAAATCATACTAAGGGCATTGAAAGCTAAATGTTACCCTGAATAATCGTTCCTTGTAACAGTTTCCAAATGTCAAACAGTAGAAAAATCGTCGATGTTCAAGACACGTGCGATGATATGCATATAGTAGATTCCTTTGATAAATAAAGAGGATTTGTAGCAGCAATTAATTGAATCAATTGTCATCACATTCAAAGCTGTTACGTAATTATACTCAGATTAAGGTCACGCTCAACCGTTCAACAATACGGATTGATATAGTCTATGTATCTTCAACGGCTATGGGTAGTGTAATCCGGAGACAAAAACATTGGATATAAAAATTTCGAAAACTTTTTGAAAAGTACGAAGAGAAAAGCAATTACTTATCAGAGAGACAACAAGGGACGAAATGAGACAGAAATTGAGGAATGATATTATAGTTATGCAAAATGATATTACAGCGCAAAACATACCAGATAAACTAAGTGATGATTATTTTGAGGTTGTGGTGGTTTTAATAAATTCAATAGTCATAGTAAATATTTGTGTCATAAAAGAATTAAAGGGAAGGAAATTGAAGAGGCAAGACGTTTGAAAGGAAAACTACAATATATACGTAATGCTACTTTTTTATTTTATTCTTTGCAACTATGTTGCCTTTTTTAAAATTTTGAATCTCAAGTGTCTCAAGGCTTCCGAAAATGTTGGAATAAAGCCAGGCCAGCGGAAACGACTGGCATCAGAACGGACTAAAAATATTATAAATGACCAATTGGATAAAGTAATGTACTTAATACCGAATCAGTATAATAACGAATCAAGTTAATTATGTTGGAGTGTGTGTGTGTGTGTGTGTGTGAGAGAGAGAGAGAGAGAGAGAGAGAGAGCGAGAGAGACAGAGAGAGAAACTACTTCTCTATGACAATTAAACATTTGCAGCATTTGTTTTTGGTCATTTATATATTTTATAGGTCATTTGTATGGAATCATGTTAGGGCCAATCGTTCCATCTCTCCATCGTGTAGTATTTGGCCAAGCGATGAAGTGATGCAATGGAGCGATTTGTCATTTATTTCTTAAGAGATTAAAGTCGAAAGATATAATACTAGTAAATTGCATTTGTATTTGTTATTGATCAACCCGACAAAAGAATGCGAAGTTTTAAAGAAGAAAAAAATCGGGGAGGGGAGAGCATTGTCATTTATAGGTAAGACGGTAGACACAATACTATTTGGTGTGGATTTGAGTGGATTTGGGTGTTTCATAACACCCATCCTGTAAAGTGTTCCCTGACAGGCTACCGTTGAAAGGATAAGGAGTTTTTCTATCAATAAAGAGTGTGAAGATGTAAATATGAAGGAAAGGACTGGTTGCAAGGAGAGTGAGTATTGACAGTGTAAGAAATGCTGGTGGAATTCGCCAAATTGATATAACACCAAACAAATGCTTATAAATGCAGGCTTTGCTTACAGTAGGTACAGCATGTACTTGGAGGAACAGAGGAAAAACCTTGAGCAAGGGGGAAGAGGACAAAAAGAAAGCACTGGATGAGGAAATAGCAGAGTTAGAGAAGAAAGGCAGGCACTGAAAAAGACATTGAGACAATGGCAGCCGCTGATAACTATGCATTGAAAGCAGAGACCCATAAGAAAATATAAATTATCATGACATCAAATAGTTTGAGGAAAAGTGTTAAGGACAAAATCATTGAACATCCAAGCTCTCGGAACACAGTTTGATGACAAGCTACAAGAACTGAAAAACTCACTCTAAAATATTTTGGACTTTGTAAATAGTGTAATGTTATTAGAGTCAAATGAACATTATTCAGTGACTGTATATTATTCCAATGCCCAGATGTAGGATGTTTAGTATTAATGGAAATGACATCAATCATAATACTCTTGTCTTCATCTTTGGTTTTTTAAATTGCAAGAAATGTTCCTCGTATGAAGTAATAGTAAGTAGTAACTTGTCTTTACATACAATTTAATTTATGAATCCTTTAAAATTAATTTAATAATCCACCTTGAAAAACATGATTTTAAACCTTGAAAAACCTTGACAAAAACCTGGAAAATTTTAAAAGAAATATGCTACTAACCCTGATTACAGAATTCATTTTAAATATACTGTGTAAAACAAATTGGGTATTTTTAGCTACATTTAATGAAGTTAACTTTATAATTTTCCGAGTTGCAGATAAGATCAAATTCGATATGCTGTGTGGACGAACTATGTTGTCGTGGTGCTGACATGAGACAATGTCCATTTTGAACGTAGTTTCTGTAAAGGTTAGAAATGCATACATTCAGTTTCCTTACAATAAAATATTGTTTACAAGATCAATTTTTCCACTTTATGCAAATGATAAACCATGCATTGATGAGATTAGTTAATCAGCATTTGTACTGGTAAAATTCGGTCTTGTACCGACTTGTTCCATCCTTGCTGGTACGAAGTACCGGTAATAGCGGAAACGCCGGATCCTTTCTTGTAAAAATTTTCTGAGACGGTCATTAAAAGCTACATTTCGTCGAATTAAGCGGGTTCACATGTTACTTCTGACCAAAACGTATGCCTGATATAACGGGGCTGTCTATTTAACAGGGGTCAAGATAAGCGGGGAAAACTTAGCATAACAAAGAAGGATTTTTTCGGAGTCGGACCAAAACCATCGACATACACGGGTTCTCGAGATAACCGAGGTCGATATAAGTCGGTTTGTCTGTAAAGGAAGTAAAAAAAAATAATATTTCTGCTTTCTTCATTAAACGAAATAAATTCATATTGTTACCACATATATCTTTATTTCATCATATGTAAGTGCATTGTGTTCTAAATGTGGACTACCAAACCCATCGATGGCCGATTTGAATGATGCTGTGACTGAAACCGTTAGCTATCCGGGAAGAAAATGTAAACAAAACTTGATGAGTGCAGAATCGTAATAAAATATAACCTTGTTCAGCAAAGGACATGACTATATTGCTATGAATGATTCTGCCAGCAATTTTGTTTGTGTTGTGAGATTAATAAACTTAATTACATCGTTCATCTATTTTGTCTATGTATGTTGCTTCATGACTAAATTAACTGGATGTTCATTTTTCAAATAATACACCTCATGGATAATACACTTGTGTTTGAAATGTGTAAAATACGCATATACTCAAGGTTTGGTTTACGACAATGTTTTACTCTTGTAATTTTGGATTTGTTTTATGCCTGTAATATACGCCTATACTTTGAAAGGATGTATGTCTGTAATATACGCCTGTACTTTGGTATGGTTTACGTCTCTAATATATGCCTGTACTTCGGTATGGTTTACTTCTGTACTTTGATATATTTTACGCCTGTGATTTATACCTCAAAAATACACGTTATTACATGGATGTATTTCGATACATGCGTACTAATTTTAATAATTTGCCTCTGTGTATGCATAAAGTACGCTAGTATTACGACTGAGACATGCTAGTATTACCCCTGAGATATGTTAGTATTACAACTGAGATACGCTAGTATTATGACTGAGATATGCTAGTATTATGACTGAGATATGCTAGTATTACACTGGTTTCTCATATTCAAGAGACACCAAAGAGAACCCATATTTTGGGTGTAGAATACGCCTGTACTACGCATATGATACATGCGTATAATATCGTACGGGAAGGTATATGTGCTGAAGATGAAATTCATGAGGAAGGGGAAGTTTTTAATTATGAAAATTACTTGCTGACAGGAATTCAAGCATCAGTGTGGCCACAGATCAAGAGACTAGGGAAGAAAAAAAAACTCTGATTTGACACTAAACCCAGATGATGGAATTTGTTGTTTTTGATATTTGATTATTGAGAATATAGACAATACTGAAGACAGAAACCTGTGTTTCACAGATGCCATTCGTAAAGAACTTGTTCAGTGTTCACATATTCTCATGCTCTTGGAACTGTTGTTGAGGTTTCATGTGGCTTGCTTGACCAGTTTGGTATGTCTAGACAGTTACATAATAGATGCTTACTGGTAGTTGTCGCATATAACTGATTTTGTCCTAATTCCAAGTAAGCAAAACCAAAAAGAATAACATCTCAGTTAAATTTACAAGTGTTTGAAATAAAAATATGTACAATTTATATTATCACGTTTTATAATATTCGCACATATATTTCTTTTCATGTGTGAAGAGTAAATCAACGTTGCATGTTTAAATATAAGGATCTTTTACTGATTGTTATGTCCTCATATATGTTTCTTTCATCTGATTTTAATAAGTGTCATTCATACATGCAACATTTATATTTGAGTATTTGTAGTTGATCACAATTTCTTATCTCTTCATATATTATGGTTAATGTAACAAATTCTAACAATTATTAGATTTTTGGCATGCCTATGGACTGGGTTGTTGGGATGGTAGAACAAAACTGATCTGGATAGTCAAACATTTCATAGTTTAAACTCATTTCAGCATTTATTTGTCTTTGTAAATCATTGTTAAAAAGATTGATGCATATACACAAAGACACCAGCTGTGCAAGAGACTCTCATTACAAAGTTCTGAAACAAACCTAATGTTTTCTGTGAAAGTCCTATTTACGCTTCATCCACAGCATGCAGATTTTCATAGTTCAAAAATACATCTCATCTACCACGCTGCAGTTTTCTAAGTTCCAAAATACGCCTTAACTAGTTAATTCCAATTTGCTAAATTTCAAAATACGCCTTAACTCGCCAGTTCCATTTTGCTAAGTTCCAAAATATGCCATAAATAGTTAATTCCAGTTTGCTAAGTTCCAACATACGCCTTAACTAGTCATAATTCCAGTTTTTAGGTTTCAAAATACTCCTTTTCTTGCCAGTAGGCCAGCGTTAGAATACGCCTGTAATTTTAAAACGTCTTAGACAAATGACGCCCATATTCCCTACTAGTATTACACTTCTGGGTCTTGTATGTATGTAGTATGTCTGTAAAATTTGCTTTTTTCGCTTCTTGTACCGCTCCTGTACAGGCGCAATACGCCCATACTTTTCGTACAGGTAACATTTATCCAAGACCAATCTTAACAATCTTTTCATGCTTAAATGTCACTGAAATTCTGCTTAATTTATCTCCATTAATTGGTTATTTAATTGACAAATATATTTCATCTGAATCAGATACTTGGTGGAATTCGTTGATATGAACCCTGACTGGTGAAATTTGATGACAGAAAAGCATGTTTAGGCAAGAAAGAATGAATGAAATACTTGTATTGTTTCATACCTAAATTAATTTAAAAATTCACTAAATTCTAATTTGTTGTGTACGAGATACCTTCTTTTTGTAAAACCTCTTAGTGCTTGAATGGGATTTAATTTTCTTTAGTCGTCAATACAGTAGCACAAAGGGAACATATTGCTTTGCTGTCTGTCTCTATGTCTGCATATCCATACATATGTGCATACATTGCAATTCCATTTTAGCATACTATTCCAAAAGCTTTTAAATTTAGAGACAGAAATTTTACATAGATGATAGTCATAAATATATGACTTGTTTAGATTTTTCAATATTTTAAGTCTTTTTTTACTTTTTGGGGACTTGTACTTTTTTGACACAATTCTTGTTAGCAGGTTTAAGCAAAAATCATAAGAGGTAGCAAGATGAATTTCGATATGCATTTTGTATACATATGAAGATGACCTGTTTAGATTTTCATGGCATTAGAGTAAATTTTCAGATGGATTAAATTGTGAAAATTTTGCGCCGAAACATATTGCTTGTTCTGCACATAGATTTTAGAAACACAATTATGGTTATTTTTACAGAGTTATAGTTGTATAGTTTTAATTGCAATTTGAATGGATGAAACTTTGTATTGACTATACTTTTTCATACCCTAATTTTGTGTACAACGACAAGTCATAGAAATCATAAATATGTTTTTATGTTTTAACATTGTATATAGCGAATATTTTCTGAATTAATAAATCTAAATTTTGTTCTTGAGGTAAAAGTTTTAAATAATAAAAATTATACACAAAATAACATACAGTCAAGTATTTTATGTTCTATTTTCTATTGTCAATTCCACTCTGAGAGACGAAAATTACAAGCATGATTTTTTTTACCTTTTTCCACGTAGTTTTTACGAAGATCGTTAATAAGATAGACCATCAGACTGCTGGTGTTACGTTTGCAGTAGAGCCCTATTACTCCACCTTTCATGATCCAGTTTTTGATACCATACAAGAAAGAAACATAAGAGCTGTCAGGTCTAACATGGCCAACAAGCTCACAGGAATCACCACCCCAAAATCAGCAGTACCCACATCTACCAAACCACTTAATATTGGATCTTCTGCAACTCTTAGTCCGGATTTAAAAGCAACTGGCCTTCAGAGTAATTCAGCAGGTGGGGAGGGAGGATCACGGCGAGAGAAAATTCAAGATAGAATCTCTTCATCACAATCTGGCAGTGGATCAGATAATTATATGAAATTTTCAAATAACCCAGATGATGAGATTATGAAAGGCTCTTCAGCATCGCACAAGTCATCAGAAAAATTGCAGTTTGCTTCATCGAGCTCTGACAATAATGGCTATAGTTTTAGGACACAGACTTTGCCAGGTTCTTATATATTACCCATTCCAGATATCAGGCAACCACAGGCTTACAACAACGATCAACAGAAATCTTCATTAGGAGGTCTACAAATATTCACTAACAGTCTTTCCCCTTTCTCAGCCTTTCCTGATTGTTCAAACTCCAGTGGTCCCCACCCTAGATATTTTTCTGTCCCAGATGTACATCATTCTGAAAAGACAAAGAAAAAATACAAAAAAGTTGAAAAATCTTCTGATCATCAAAGGTCAAGATCATCTGCAAAAATATCTCAGTTATCTGCAGTTCCTCCTGTGAGACAAAGTCATTGTGACCTAGAGGGTCAGAGTAAATTGGATGCAGCGCATGAGTCTCAAACTGTGTCCATGACCTTGGAAAATATTATGCTTTTGATAATAGATAGCTTTCAGAAGAAATGTACATCTTGCGCGGTTACATTTGATACTAGGCAGGAAGTGGTAAGATTAAGTGGACAGAAATCTGATGTTCAAAAAGCCCAGTTGATGATGTACACGACCCTTGAAAGAAAGCATGAAGTGACTTCCTCATCAGGTGTAACAGACTTACATCAGAAACTACTAGTTTTGCAGAAAACTAAGGATGTGATCAGAGTTATGTTAAAATCCAAACGAATATATGCATTTGTTCTAATTAAAGAAGACAAGCATTTACATTCATATGCCTTGAATTACCATCAAGCAAAGAATGGTCTTGACCTAATTGAGCAAAGTTTGATTCAGTCCACTATTAGTTTGATGGATGGTCAAGATAAGCTACTAACTGGAAGTGAGTGGACACGTTTAGTACAAGGTATAGAGCAGGTAAACATAATCAAGATACAGCAAGACACAAGGATGGTGGAAATTGGTGGTCTCCACAAAGGAGCAGTTGAACGAGCTCAGAATGAAATCATTGCATTTTTGAAGGACAAGAAACCACCAAACACTTTCAAGCAGGTAATGGATGGTGCCCTAGCACGATGCTTCAAGACAGAATTGGCAGATGGTGCAAGAGACAAAGTGAAGTAAGAACTTCTTGCCTTTAAGGTCCATTTTGTTAGATATCTTATATATTTCATATACTTCTTTCTTGCAGCATTTTATAAAGTAGAGAGGAGTACATGTTGCAGTAAAATTATAATGTTGATAATAACAATAATTAAAATAAAAGTGAAAGAATACTCAATGTTTATATTAAGATAAACATATATATTGTTCAGATAATTTACTGTGCAATGAAAACCGCTGTTGAGAAAGTGACATGTATCAGGTAGTGTTGTGGCCAGTAAACCATTTTTGTATCAAAGAAAACAGTTTAGGCTAGCAAGTTGGTATTCAAGTCAAGTCAAGCTGCAAATAGCAAAGATACTCTAATCTGCCATGGCATAATGTGTCTGCCAATAAGGGTCTATCAGAGATCTCGGAAACGCTTAATTACGCGTATTTGGACGCCAATTTTTTATTTGGGACGCAGAAAATCCTTGAGGCGGGAGTCCTCTGTACGCATGTTATAGGTGTGTGGCAAATTTCAAAGACTTGCCAGTCCTGCTACAGCCACCTGCTTTGTGGTGAAAATGTGTTGATCAATTAGCTGTGCTGATATTTACAATGACAGAATTCATTGACTGAAAGACCCTTTAATGTACATACATGTTGCCATTATAAGAGTACATCAAAAAGAACATGATACAAAAGCTGGGCGTTAAGATCAAAGGCTTTGACTGGCGGCCGGATGCGAAAATGTACTGATATTTATAGTGATTGAATTCAGAGTCGGAAACACCAAGAGATGTACATGTGGTCATTTATAAAATAAACAACTTTAGCTTTCGTTATTGTGTTCATTTCCGAATGTATCGGAATAAGTAGTGCACGTGACCTCAGAGTCAAGACATGTTGGGACTTAGACAAAATGCCATTTGTAAATTTGGATAAGTATTTTTGGGTTAAACGGCAAACTTACGAAGATTGTAACGAGATTCAGAAGAGTGCTAAAGCTGCTAGAATTGATAGTTCGGATAGGACAGTAGCAAAGTGTAAGAAAGTGTGTGATGCCTAGCTTAGTGTTTGGAATAAGTCCTGACTTGGATTGACAAAATTCAGTATCCCTCTGATGGACGAACAAGAGCTATTTAAGAGGTACACTGACTGACCATACTTTTTTTTTAAATGTAGCTCGCCTTAGCCCGGTTAGTTCTAGTGTTGTAGCAAAATGTATTCATCAATACATCAGTAGCTAGGCCTAGTTTTGATATCAGTTAAGTTGACAAGCAAATTCTTGCCCATTCACAAGCGTATGTTTTGATAGCTGATTGACCATTAACCCTTTTCCGAGTAAGGTAGCAACTATCAATTTCCTGCATGATATCCTTTAATGATAAAAGATAAAAACGTGTTTTAAGATCAGAATCGGTGATTATTAATTGCCTCTTGTACACTATTTCGTCATAAAATTAGTTTGAAACTATAAGTGAACCAGTAGGCCTAACGGGAAATAATTGCAGCCTTCGTTAAGTCTGTGATGTACCAGTTTATTAGATTGTCTGTTTTCGTAACTCATCGGGCAAATATTTTCAGAAAAATATACGGATCATTGAAAGCAAAGCCAAGGTATTATTTTATTAAAGATTTAACTTTAAAATGCAAATTATGTAGGTCAGATAAGTATGGGACAATGCTATGTTGTGGAATTCGCGAGATGCGCTTTAAGGTCTAATCTCTTTTCCGACCTGACACGTATTTGCGAAAATACGTGAAAAAAACAGCAAATAAGATACTATTTAACCATTGCCTAAAATTACGACAAGGACGTAGACAAATAAATAAACCATAAATTTGCAATCCTGTCTATGGACTGTCGTAATGAAGCTATATTAAAGCGAGTGATTACATTACGAAAACCTCTCCATCTAAAAATAGATGCACTCACGTCTGTGTTGATTCTGTAGGAAAGAAGAGACTGCAACTTTTGATGGTGGGACTCCTATTGTTACCAAAATGGGAGTCCTGGACTCCTAGTTTTAAAATCCTAGCGAGACCTCTGGGTCTATGTTGTTTGTTCTACTAATTACTACTAAAAAAACTGCACGGACCCAGATATGCTGGTGCATTATGCTATGGCAGATATGGGTCTCTGCAGTTTGTGGTTGGACTAATTTTTCAAGCGATTATAAATTGGTTTTACTTGGTTTACCACCCCAGTTTGTTTTACTCCAGCCAGACTCATCAAAATTAAGTGTTTAGGAAATGCCATTTTAAAGATATTTGGTAATTAATTGATGTAAGAATATTAAACATAAGTACATTGCAGGTTACTGTGTGCAAACATGTGCTGGGGCTTAAATCTTTGGGCTCAATGTTCTTACCTCTTGATTTGATCAGTGTTTGCATACAGCAAACTGTGTATGAGCAGTACAAGGAATAATTCATCAGCCACACATTACTGACATATTATGAATTTTCAGGAACTCAGGAGGTAGCTTGAAAATGCAGGAGTTGCCTCATCAGAGTGGGTCAGATAGGTTCCAGATTGAGGTGGTGGTCCTTGGTTCTGATTCAGCAGTAGAAGCTTTCAAAACAGCTCTAAAAGGCATCTGGCATGAGAGATTGGAATTGTACACCCTGTGTAGCTCAGGTAAAGGGAGGTATTTAAGATGTGAGTGGTGCAGTATTGCTCTGGCATGTATGATCATTAAAAAAAATATGTCACAGTAAAGATTGTGGCATTTTTGCATTTCCACCATCATGCAGTCATCGAATGAGCTTAATAAAGATGTCAAAAGCAGGGGCAGAGTGGGCTGACTATCGGAGAAATATTTCAACAGTGCGTATTGTTGCCAAACTTTTAAAAGGGGAAAAGGGATTATCATCAAGCATAGGCTTATCATCTGATAATATTCTTTGCTAAGTTATTAAGATTTGACTGGGAACTAAGATTGAAGAAAAGTGTATTATTTTTTGTTTTTATAATTACAGTTTATTAAATTATAGGGTACATTGAAGCCATTTTCAGCTATCCCTGGATGTATCATAATAACATGCATACAACTAAGGCTTTGAAAACAGGATATTACATGATGTCAAAGGATAGAAAAATTTCCTGCCAGATCAGAAACCAAACTTAATTCCAGATTTGTGCTTTATGCCAGGTATTGCTTCCAAACTCTGCACAAGTATTCTACAGAATCAAGCATCCTGAGTGATACCACTGAGTCAGTTGAACCTGTCACATTATCTTTTTTGGGGCTCATTATCACAAAATGAGACAGGTTGTTGTGTTAAAATCTTTTGAAGATATATAAAACAGTTTTTTAAAGATCTCTGCTATTGTAGAATTTGCTTTTAATGTAGTTCAAGTAGCTTCAACATTAATTACCATGAAGTCCTGGTAGTATCAGTCTTTACCATGAAGTTTAAGTAGTATCATCATTTCCTGTGAAGTAGTATCATAATTTACTATATAGTTTAAGTAGCATAGTCGTTTAATGCATAGTTTAAGTAGTATCAACTTTTGCCATGAAATTTAAGTAGTATCATCATTTACTGTATAGTTTAAGTAATATCATCATTTACTGTTTACTTTAAGTAGTGTCATCATTTACTGTATAGTTTTAAGAAGTATTGGCATTTACTTATAGTTTAAGCAGTATCATCATTTACCATGAAGTTTAAGTAGTATCATCATTTACTGTGTAGTTTAAGTAGTATCATTATTTACTGTATTGTTTAAATAGCATCATCATTTAATGTATAGTTTAAGTAGTATCAATTATTAGTGATTAGTTTAAGTTGTATCATCATTTACTGTGTAGTTTAAGTAGTATCATCATTTACTGTATTGTTTAAGTAGTATTATCATTTCATGTGTAGTTTAAGTAGTATCATCATTTACTGTATTGTTTAAGTAGTATCATCATTTACTGTATAGTTTAAGTAATATCATCATTTACTGTTTACTTTAAGTAGTGTCATCATTTACTGTATAGTTTTAAGAAGTATTGGCATTTACTTATAGTTTAAGCAGTATCATCATTTACCATGAAGTTTAAGTAGTATCATCATTTACTGTGTAGTTTAAGTAGTATCATTATTTACTGTATTGTTTAAATAGTATCATCATTTAATGTATAGTTTAAGTAGTATCAATTATTAGTGATTAGTTTAAGTTGTATCATCATTTACTGTATTGTTTAAGTAGTATCATCATTTAATGTGTAGTTTAAGTAGTATTATCATTTCATGTGTAGTTTAAGTAGTATCATCATTTACTGTATTGTTTAAGTAGTATCATCATTTACTGTGCAGTCTAAGTAGTATCATCATTTACTGTGCAGTCTAAGTAGTATCATAATTTGCTGTATAGTTTAATTAGTATCATTTTTGTTTAGTTTAAGTAGTATCAATATTTACTGTATAGTTTAAGTAGTATCATCATTTATTGTGAAGTTTCAATAGTATCATCATTTATTGTGAAGTTTCAATAGTATCATCATTTACTGTGAAGTCTAAGTGTATCATAATTTGCTGTTCAGTTCAGGTAGTATCACCATTTAATGGATAGTTTAAGTAATATCATCATTTCCTGTGTATTTTAAGAAGTATCGGCATTTACTTATAGTTTAAGCAGTATCATCATTTACCATGAAGTTTAAGTAGTATCATCATTTACCATAAAGCTTAAGTAGTATCATCATTTACTGTGTGGTTTAAATAGTATCATCATTTAATGTATAGTTTTGATAGTATCATCAGTTACTGTATAGTTTACGTAGTATCATCACTTACTGTGAAGTTTAAGTAGAATCATCATTTAATGTGTAGTTTAAGTAGTATCAACTTTTACCATGAAGTTTAAGTTGTATCATCATTTACTGTATAGTTTAAGTTGTATCATCATTTACTGTATAGTTTAAGTAGCATCATCATTTACTGTGTAGTTTAAGCAGTATCATCATTTAATGTATAGTTTAAGTAGTATCATCATTTACTGTATAGTTTAATTAGTATCATCATTTAATATGTAGTTTATGTAGTATGAACTTTTACCATGCAGTTTAAGTGGTATCATCATTTACGGTATAGTTTCAGTAATATCATCATTTCCTGTGTACTTTAAGTAGTGTCATCATTTACCATGAAGTTTAAGTAGTATCATCATTTACCGTGAAGTTTCAGTAGTATCATCATTTACCGTAAAGTTTAAGTGGTATCATCGTTTACTATGAAGTTTAAGTAGGATCATCATTTACTGTGTGGTTTAAATAGTATCATCATTTAAGGTATAGTTTTGATAGTATCATCAGTTACTGTATTGTTTAAGTAGTATCACCATTTAATGTATAGTTTAAGTAGTATCATCATTTGCTGTGAAGTTTAAGTGGTATCATCATTTACCATGCAGTTTAAGTAGTATCATCATTTACCATGAAGTTTAAGTAGGATCATCATTTACTGTGTGGTTTAAATAGTATCAATCTTCATTTAAGGTATAATTTTGATAGTATCATCAGTTACTGTATTGTTTAAGTAGTATCACCATTTAATGTATAGTTTAAGTAGTATCATCATTTAATGTATAGTTTAAGTAGTATCATCATTTAATGTGTAGTTTAAGTAGTATCATCATTTAATGTGTAGTTTAAGTAGTATCATCATTTACCATGAAGTTTAAGTTGTATCATTAGTTACTGTATAGTTTAAGTGGTATCATCATTTACTGTGTAGTTTAAGTAGTATCATCATTTACTGTAAATTGAAGTAGTATCATCATTTACTGTAAATTTAAGTAGTATCATCATTTGCCATGAAGTTTAAGTGGTATAATCATTTACCATGAAGTTTAAGTAGGATCATCATTTACTGTGTAGTTTAAGTAGTATCATCATTTACTGTAAATTGAAGTAGTATCATCATTTACTGTAAATTTAAGTAGTATCATCATTTGCCATGAAGTTTAAGTGGTATAATCATTTACCATGAAGTTTAAGTGGTATAATCATTTACTTGAAGTTTAAGTAGGATCATCATTTACTGTGTAGTTTAAGTAGTATCATCATTTACTGTAAATTGAAGTAGTATCATCATTTACTGTAAATTTAAGTAGTATCATCATTTGCCATGAAGTTTAAGTGGTATAATCATTTACCATGAAGTTTAAGTAGGATCATCATTTACTGTGTAGTTTAAGTAGTATCATCATTTACTGTAAATTGAAGTAGTATCATCATTTACTGTAAATTTAAGTAGTATCATCATTTGCCATGAAGTTTAAGTGGTATAATCATTTACCATGAAGTTTAAGTAGTATCATCATTTACCATGAAGTTTAAGTTGTATCATTAGTTACTGTATAGTTTAAGTGGTATCATCATTTACTGTGTAGTTTAAGTAGTATCATCATTTACTGTAAATTTAAGTAGTATCATCATTTGCCATGAAGTTTAAGTGGTATAATCATTTACCATAAGTTTAAGTAGGATCATCATTTACTGTGTAGTTTAAGTAGTATCATCATTTACTGTAAATTGAAGTAGTATCATCATTTACTGTAAATTTAAGTAGTATCATCATTTGCCATGAAGTTTAAGTGGTATAATCATTTACCATGAAGTTTAAGTAGTATCATCATTTACCATGAAGTTTAAGTTGTATCATCATTTACTGTGTAGTTTAAGTAGTATCATCATCTACTGTAAATTTAAGTAGTATCATCATTTTTCATGAGGTTTGAGTAATATCATTTACCATGAAGTTTAAATAGTATTATCATATACTGTATAGTTTAACTTGTATCAACATTGACTGTGGAGGTTTGTTTATATTAGCACAGAATATCTTTTACATCAGAACTTTTCCAAGGTCACCTGCTTTTATTGCTGTCAGAAAAATAATGTTGTTTGATTGCATTGTCTGCACAGATTTTATTATTTATATAAGAAAATCATTGTATTTTCAGAGGATGAGCTACAACTTGTTGTAGAAGCTCTGTGTAGAAGGGGGAAAGACTTTCTCAAAAGTTTTGAGGGGCGTCATCATTGTTATATTGACCTAACCTTGCCAGCTGGTAAATCTAAAATATCCATCAAACACTCAGCACCTAAAGGAGATAGGTAAAACACATAAGTTACAACCAAACGGATATGCCCACAGAATGTCTGTAAATAAATAATAGGTTTATTATACCTGTTGACATGGGATATTTCCCTTTGGTTTCTGGAATATTAAGAAAGGTCCAACTTACATTTTCTATTACAGAGACAGTTTAATATTTTGTACCAAAGTTTGTGTATACAGTCATACTAGAAAATACTTATCACAGATTTTGGCCTATCAGTTGTAGCTGGGTTGTGCTTTAATTTTGGCTTATCAGTTGTGGTTGGGTTGTGCTTTAGTTTTGGATTGACTGTTGTAGATGGGTTGTGTTTTTGAGTAACAGGGAGGGTAAGGAAGGACATGTTATGTAATGGAATATTTGTTACATAAAGTTATTTGTGGTGATCTCTCACTTACTTCAGATGAAAACTCTATCATTGGTGAAATCATAAAGTTTAAGGTCTTATTTTGAAGTATTGACTCTATCGGATATATTTTAATGTTTGTAAGCTATTGTTGAGAAATTTCTCTTCTGATAATTTCACACATTTAGATTATTAAAGTATGGCAATATGAATTGTACAACAAAATTGTTGTGTGCCTAGTAGAGTAGATATAAAGAATCTATGTTGGGGTTTGGACCGAGACAAGGAAATCTCAGTCAAGGGTTTATATTATTTGTCTCCCCACGAGGCTTGCCCGAGTGGGGAGACATAATATAAACCCGCGACTGGGATTTCCTTGTCTTGGTCCAAACCCCAACATAGATTATTTTTCTCACCCAATATTTTCCTTTAAAGTAAAAAGAATTCTGTACTGGTGTTCACGTACAATGTTTACATGATGCACATGAATATAAATATGTTAATGAGGACTGTGGTTTGATCGTTGCATCTGAAGTACACAGTTTATACACGTGAGCAAAGAAAAATAACAACATAAAACGTCGCATAATAATGAGGTATTATCACATTTAATATATGGATGCTATATGAAATTGACAATAAATAATTAATATTTTTTACAGGAAACTGTTTTATTTTCATCAGTTCCAATTTTGAAAAGTTATATTGTAAATAATAAAACGATATTGGCTGCTCAGCTCTACTGTAGGTATACTTAGTACAAGCTGTAACGAAGAGTAACATCTTTCTTTAGATTAGTCATGGGTAATTAGAGATCTGTGTCACTATCGTATATAACTATTCTTTTATTTGGAGGAGGTGAAACTGTGTGTGACATACTTGTGTTGTCCTTAATATTGATAGTAAAATTACCCCCATGTATAATGGACCCTCCAAAAACGGACTATAGTGGATAACCATGTGCTAAACTTTCAAGTTCACAGATTCTTTGAACATTTCAGAGGCGTAGCGGGGGGGGGGGGGGGGGGGCAGGGGGGTACATATGTCTCTGGGCGCCAAGGTACAGGGGCGCCAAAATGAGGCTTACAACGTTACATTATAATAAGTAAACAAGGGTAATATTCAAAAATGTGATTAAACGGGGAGGGGGCTGGGGCGCCAATTTTATAGTTCGTCCCCGGGCGCAAAATATCATAGCTATGCCTCTGGAACATTTATTTTTCTGTCCTGGAAATATGGCAAGTGCTACAGTGAAATTTGCTTAATGTGTTGATGGATAAATGATTCCTTCTGGCTGGTAAGTGTATTATTTGTCATTAAATATGTAAGTATATTTTTGATTCAACCGGGGCACATTGGAGATGCTTAACAAAATTAGAAAAAAGCATGTTTTATATAACACTTTTCTGGCTGTTACTAAGTTTTCCGTAGTTGTTAAGAGAGTTGGGAGGCTATGAAGTGTATAGGTTTATAGCCTGTATGCATGGATTAGAGTTTCCTGTTATATTGTTCATTTCACACAGCATTGAGAATTTTATCCTATCTGTAGCACAGTCATTTTCAGGTCAGCATCATTAAATGTAGCTAACAGTATATAATTTGTTTCACACGAAGTATTTATAATTAGTTAGGTAGCTTTAGCTACATTTAATGACGCTGATTTAAAAATGTACTGAGCTAGGCCTGCATATAGGATAAAATTGACCATGCTGTGTGGAACGAACAAGCATAATACCAAAAAGCTCGACATCATATGCGTTTATCTTTGTCTCTCCTGAAATGTTTTTGTATGGTGTGTTCTCAAAGATGGATTTAACTTAAGTTACTATGTTTTTGTTATATATTTGTTGTTGTTGTTTGATTTTAATACAACTACGTCAGGCACAGCAAAAGACAACAAGGGTTTCTTTTTTTAAAAGTAGTTCTGAGCACATGGACACCTTGACTGAGACGACTGGTCTGAGATGACTAGACTGAGACAGGAAAAGTAAGGTTAGCAAAACAAGTAGATTTCTCTGTCGCATGGGTGAGAAAAAGTCATTTGTGCATCAAATGAGGTAGTCATTGTAAAGGAGATGAGAAACAAATGGCTGATTATATCTGATGCACACAAAAGAACCCAAGAATAAAATGTGTTTGTGTGGATTGCATTGCAAACCAAGAAAATAGCTTTAATCACTTTTCCAGTGTTGGCCATAATTTTTCCAGTCAGCCTTCTGTTTCCCAATCATATTCATTCAGGGTGATTCCTGGCTTCAATCAAGTAAAGAATTACAAAATAAATGAACAAGATTCCTATTAAGTTTACTTCTAAATCTTCTGCAGCTTATACTCATATCTACATTGAATCACTAAAGCATAATATTGCTTACAAATGCATGAAAGTGATTAAGATTTTGTAAAAAATGAAAGTTTGATTTATTTACTTTATTATCGCAATGGAAACACAATCAAATCCATTTCCATTCAGAGTGAACAGCTAACTTAATGTTAATCCCATGCCATTATTCTGGAACTTGAAATATTGCTTGATCATGACTTGTTTCATCCAAGTTCATGCTTGGATACTGATTCAAGTCTAATTATGAGCAGGAGTAAATAGAATACCATAGAGATTATACTATATAAATGACCTAGAGTGATCAAAATAGAAAGGACAGAATGTGAACACTATGGAAATGATGAAAGTGGGCACCATAGAAATAACCCAGTTTGTGAACAGCATAGAAATGACCCATTGTGAGTACCATGGAAATGACCCATTGTGAAAACCTTAGAAATGACCCAAAATGAACATAATAAAAATGACCCAGTGTGAACACAATAGAAATAATCCAGAGTGAACACCATAGAAATGATCCAGTTTGAACACCATCAAAATGACCCAGTTTGCTTAATTGTCACTTAGGGAAATAAATTAATCCAGCAGAACAGCATGAAAGAGCTCACATTTTTAAGCATTCACTCATGGTGTGAGGCATCTTTGTAATCAGAAACTGTCAAGTCACCTGTCACAGGATTAACATTAGCCAAGCCACTCACAAACAACTGAATGGTTGGATTGGTTCGAAGGCTGTTGGAATATATATTCTATGAAAGTTAATTGACAATTATAGGTATTGGCAGAGAGCTAGTTGACCAGTCAAATGTCAATACAGAGAAAGATAATGAACCTAATAAATTATCTGATATAGAGTACAAAATTAAAATTAGTGTGATACTAAATTTGAACAGCAATTTGTCTGTTTTGACTGTTTATCTGTGTCTCTTAATTGTCTGATATATATATATATATATATATATATATATATATATATATATATATATATATATATATATATAGTACAAACATATATCACACAATTCATTGATCATTAGATAACCAAGACCCATGACTATCAAAGTTGTGCTGAAACAAATATTCAAATAAGAATATTTTTAGTGACTATTCAAATAAGAATATTTTTGAGAAAATTCAAATAAAAATATGTTTTGCGAATATTCAAATACGAATATTTTTAATGAATATTCAGATAAGAACAATTTTTGGTGACTGTTCAAATAATAATATGGTGACTGTTCAAAAAGATTTTTTGGTGAATATTCAAATAAGAATAATTTTGTGTAAATATTCAAATAAAAAAATTTTTTTGTGAATATTCAGGTCATAAATTTGTACTCAGATATGTGTTGTGTCATTTTTAGTGCACCTATAGAAAGTTTATCAGACTTTGAGATGACCTCCATCTTGTGTAGCATCCCTTAGAGACCATAATGTCAGACCAACAAGTTTATCTCACATTACTTTTGCCATCAGTAATGCCAGATAAATAATCAAAGAAGTAAAGAACAACTTGTATGTTTACCATACTATGTACATATACAATGAGTGTAGGTCCATGAAGCTGGAAAGGTGACAATGGCTGGACTGATTAATCATGCTGACCTATATTTGGATACTCTTAGTTATGTTCCTGGGACAAAACAACAATGCAAACTTGGTTTTGATAAATAAATGATGTATGTCCAGATTGAATCATCTTGTTTGATATTAATTTTTTTTTAGAATTATCATGCAGACTAGTATTTATAAATCTTATTTAGACATACTATGATAATTTTTATGACAACATAATTAATATCACTTCTAAAAAGGACTGTAAGGGTTAAACACATTTTTGGAATTTTAAAAGCAGTTCAGACTCAGAAAAGTTAAGAGTAGTTCGCACTTAGAAAAGTTAACCACATCAGATCAAGCTTTCAAGAAGCTGGACTGTTCAGGTGCACTCATGGTTCAAGCATTCACCTCAGATGTGGGAGGTTATGGGTTGGAACACCAGTCCGGTCATACCAAAGACTTATAAAAATGGTACTAACAGCTGCCTCGCTAGATGCTGAGCATTAAGAGGTTAGTGTTAGGACTGGTCAGCCTGGTGTCAGAATAATGTGACTGGGTGGGAGATCATGCTAGATGTTTGCAGCATGATGCCTCAGTGCTGGACATCACTATAAACTGCAGACATTGCAACAATATGACTGAAAACTTTTAAAAAGTTACATTAATATCCAAATAACACACATCAAGAAACTGTTAAAATTTGAATACATACTTGACCATATTTTTTCAGGCGTCATTTGGAAACTAAAGAATAAATGCTGTGTCTAGCCTATTTTTAAAACAATTATTCATACATTTACTGGTAATGACATTTTATGGAGATAGAAAAATATGAGTTGAGTAAATTGAACTCTTTTATGAAAGCAGGGCCTTGCATTTGCAGTCACAAAACAGTTTTGAGAATACCCCTCAAGTAGTCTTTCTATGCATTCTCCATTTTCATTGGCTGCCACTAATTATTGCAGATATAGCTATGGTGGATCTAATGGAAATGAATCTATCCATAGCTCTTTCAAGTGTTTTCTGAGATCTCATCATCTGTTTAATTATAGATGGGTTAGGTAGCATAATAATTCAGTTACCAGGAAGACAAGACAAGTATACATATAAGATTGATCACAGTTGCTTACAGAATTTTTTTTGAAATTCAGGCTTAGTGACCTCTGCTATGTGAAAGTGTCTGTTGTATGAAGGTGTCCACTAAATGTTTTCATTGTATATGTGAACATCCATTTTGCATCATATAGAAGTCAGTTTTATTTTTATTTAAAAATTTTCACTTGTTGCGTGTTTATTTCAACTATACCTTCAGAAAGAAGGTGGATTTTCCAGCTACAGACCATGCCAAACTTCTAGATTACTCGCCACAAGAATTTTGCTTGAAGCAGAAAATTGAATCACCATCCAGAGTCCAGAGTGGTCAAGAAAGACAAATGCTAAAAAGGGTAGGCTCAGTACCAAATCTCTTCCAGACGAGCCCAATGCAAGAATACAGGCTCCCTGTAGAGTCCAAACTATGTCCACAACCAAGGTTTGAGTCTTGGGATAAGCACAAAACAATTGACTTTGCACCGCTGGATTATCAAAGGAGACCACATTCACCACAGTTAAGGAGACGGGACCATATATTCAACTATGCAGATGAACTGCTGACATTGCCTAGAGCCATGCATAAACGTGCATCTGAAAAAAGCATAACTTTAGAAGGACTAGAGGACAAAACTGCTGATATGATAAAGGAAATTAAAGTTGGGTCAGTTTCTATTGTTGTGAAGCAAGGAGATATCACAAAGGAACAGGTATGTTGACCAACATTGGGAAATTAATCATTTGGAAGGATATATGATACAGTAAATACTCGTGTATAAACCCATTTGCATATAAGTCTACCATCCCCCAAATGAATAGATATAAACATTAAAAAGTGCATGACCCGAGTATAAGCCGACCCCAAAAGTCCAAGACAACATAACAAGATGCATGCTGTAAGTTCAAAATGCATTTATTTAGGCAATCTTACATTAGCAAAGATTACCCACATAACTCTCTTGGGGTTGGCATATATGATTATTACATAGAAATGGTATAAATTTGTTTGAAAAGTCAATTTCTTGTTTTCTTATTGTTTTTGCCTACAGTAATTCAGATTTGTTTATAACTTGATCAGATGATGACAAGAATTGAGCATTCGCGGATTGATCTAGCACTATCTCTCCTTTTTGACCCAACTAATGTTTATGTGTGCTTCATGGCTGTAGATATTTTTATGTCAGTGCACCAGTAATTACGTTTTTATTTTGCCTTGAAGTTGTAAATACGTAATTGATTAAAATATTATCCCTTTATGACAACAATGAACAACAATAGGGTTTGATTCAATGCCCACTATTAGGCTAGTGAACATATTTACATAATGGCACCACTGCATGTACATTATAGTTTGAACACATGCTGAATGAAGTACATCCTGCTGAATGAAGTACATCCCATGGATTCGAATCACAGGCATCACTGCACTATATTTTTAATGATAAATCAAAAATACAATATTGAAGTTTCAGAAATAATGATTCAAAAATTATACTAATACTGTAAAAATTGAGTTGTAGTTTGCTTTGATGTAAGCGACCTTACACCCCGTTTTACAAAACTACAATAATCATGCTAAAATTACGGAGTAAAAGGCAAGTACACATCCAAGTACTGGAATACTTGCCGGTTAAAATTCCCTCTTGACATAAGCCAGTTTCAGGGTTTTAATAATTAACTGGCCTGTATTGATGTTGGAAAATAAAAGACAAATCTGCCAGTTATAAACAAAGGAGATGCTGAAACTTCCAGCTTCCATTATGTGCAAAGTTATGATTTTGTTAGCTAAAACACAAAAGTAAAGTAGATTGATGATGATCATATTTGATCTATATTCAGAAATTTAACCTTTATTTTTACCATTCTTTCATGAGCATGTGAAAGTTATGCTGACTGTGCCTTGCACAATTGTACATGTGTCCCTTTTCATAAAGATTACCTTAATTTGTAGCATCGCTTATATCATTGAAAAAGAGTATCTCCTGAGCACATGGATCAATGTAAATGAAACAGCTACTACCAACTAGCTGAAGTGTTAGCTGGAAGAATGCAATCTGATCAGAAAAATGAATAAAGCAAAATCTGCATCTAATATGTTTGGGAATAAACAAAGAAAGTGACACCAGGCACGATTTGCACTGTGTAAGTACTGTACATTATTGTACAGCCTGGTCTCCCAGGTAAACTTGAACAGGCCCGTGAATTATGAAGTCTTTACCTTATTTAATTTCATGTTGGACAAATCAGAAAATATGCACATGCAAAATAATAAAAAAGCAATCATAGTAGTTTATAACAGTTTAGTAAATGTTGGAACACCGAGGATGTATTTTTTTAACACATATACATCTTAAGATAAGGAAAAAATTATTTTTTTCATGTCCCAAGATTTACAGCCATTATTGTAGTCAACAAAAAAAATCTTGAAAACTTTAAAATTTAGACATTGGCCCATGGATAAGCCAACCCTTCTTCTTCCAGGCCTTTATTTTTTCCTAAATTAGTCACCTTATACGTGAGTATATATGGTAATTTGTGTTCCAGTTTAGTTTTGTGATATGGCTGACTTGTCTTTATATTCAGTTCAATATTTTTCTCTACAGTTTATGCTTTTATGCCTTTCATAATATGACTTTATAGGTTATTAGACTCAGTCCTATACATTTGTGAAGTAGATTGCCCACGTATGAGAAGCATGTGATGTCTATACAATCCATCATGTGTACTAGTGTAGGAAAGGTGTATTTCCAACCATGATCAGGATTTTGTGGTAGAGATGAGGCTTTACATACAAATTTGGATCACTTGGATGAGATTTCGATATTTCACACAAAAACATATGATGGATAATTTTTCGCTCATTTCTTACTTAGAAATTGTGTTGGAGAAAAGATGTTTTATCATCAGTATTGATATAGTTTTGGAAATACAAAGTATTTAAAAAGCTTTTACATCATTAAAAAGAACAGAAAACGTTTGTTTATGACAGGAATTATAGATTAGAGGTTAACATGAGTGCAATCATATGGGACATGAATATCTCTTATGGGAATTATGCATATTCCATATGGTTTTCTAGCATGGCAAACAGTATCACACACATAGCAGTGAGAGAATATGATCCATCATAGTATAAGCCATACCACCCTAATATCTGACTTTGTAGAAAGGAACATGACTTTGTAGAAAAGAACATGACTTTGTAGAAAGGAACATGACTTTGTAGAAAGGAACATGGCTTTGTAGAAAGGAGCATGACTTGGTCAATTGTCAGTAAACTCTGATACTGAGGGTAGAATTCACTTATCCAACATTAATGCATATGAGAGATAATTTTTCTCTCATTTTTATCCTCAAAGATCAGAACGGCATATAACATAAATCTTTACAGAGTATTCTTCAAAAAAAGATCCATCATTAGAAAGAGCATGAAACATTTAGTTTGCAATAATAATTTGTGAAAACAAATATTGATACTGCAAAGCTGGTACAATATATCTTTTCAAAACTTAAACAGCTTTTAATATTTTCAGACATTTATGACATTATGAACATAATGATTTCATGTATATTGTCAATAAGTACACTCATTTGGGATTAATAGAATCTTTCATAGGCATCAATGTAGGAAAGGAAAATTTCATGAAAGAATCTGAAGTTTGCATCAGAAGTTTTTGCTGAGAACCTTATACAAAATGTTGGCCCCATCAGTGGGATTTCCTCTCTGACACTTAAGTGTAAGATTCGTTTTCCCATACTCCTGAACAAAAATGAGGGCCAGCTTGTCAGAATGGTGTACTGTGAATACTGATTTAAATTTCAAACAGTACAAAACCTAAAGAAAATGTTCTTACCTTTAAGTTTTCAAGAACATTGGTTGAGACAGCTGCAATTCTTGTAATACATCAGTAGAGAGGGTGAACAGACCACTTGCCAGAAGGTTCATTTTTTAAAAATAAAGCTTTCTACAAAAATGAAAATAAAAAGTCAATAATGTTAAACTCAAACCTCTTACAAAAGCAGAGTTTCTCTAACTGGGTTAGTCTATTTTGTTACTCGGTCTTTGTCATTTGTGTTTTTGAAAATTTGTGGGGGGTTTTTTTGTTTACCCACCATGACACTCATTTGTGGTTGCACCCTCTCTTCTGCTGTAATGTTTGAGTAATTAAATCATTATTTTATCAGTCTCTCAACGAAAGATTTTATCAAGACCTATACGATATCATGGTCGAGGATTATTTATTGTTACAAATCCATGTGGAGTAGATTGTGCTTTTGAAATGAAGTTTTTGAACTTAATCATGTCCATATCTCCATTAAACACAACTAAAATATTACAGTTATCTCTGATCATTTTAGGTATTTGTGTATATCGCTGAGTAATATAAATCACATTAATAATTTTATGTCTGCTTTGAGAAAATATCCGAGCTGGATTTGATTGTTTGTCCAACATTACATCATCGTATACTACAAGATTATTAATACATCCATGGAGGTCATCTGCAGATGGGGATTCGTCAATATCGGTGATAAAATCAATAATATCATTACCATCCTTGTCCAACAATTTTGCAGTTTCATTAAAATCTTTAAGCACATTGTAACATCTCTGATCATAAACTGACAGAGATACTAAATATAACTTATCCCACTTAAGCCATCTCATTATCAGATTAAGTAATAATTGCGTTTTACCAGACCCAGATGGACCTGTGATAATTGCTCTCATAGAATTTGGTACCACTGGACGATGTTTTACTGACTCTTGCTTTCGTATCGCTGAGAAATCAATGACATCCATGCTGTACAAATATAATAAATAATATGGATCTATATTGTGTTCGATGCAGAGCATCCACCCCCACAAGTGGATTAACAACTTTAACAACAAAAAATAAAATGTGTGTACTTACAGGCAATGTGTGAAATGTGGTACAAATAAATATACATTTATTTCGTCTCGTAGGAAGACAATTGGTGATATCGCTGCTTCATTAGGAAAATTACCAGGAGATCCATGGACCAAATACCCAGGAGAAAAACATCTTCCTGGATATAATTATTGTGGTCCTGGAACTCGACTTGATATCCGACTTGACGAGCAAGATCAACCAAGACCTGGAGAGTATCCAATAAATGCTATTGATCAAGCATGTCACGTTCTTGATGTAGCTTATAAAAATCCAGATTTACAACAACGACACATTGCAGATGTGAAGTTGATTCACTTGTTAAATTCCATAAAAAATAAATCCTTCAGAGAATCATTAGCTAATTGGTTGGTAAGATCTGCGATGAAAGGTAAACTAGTATTAGGAGCCGGTAATTAATCAACTGATTATTATTATAAAATAATGGAATCAATTTATTATAGCCCAAGAGGGTATTGGAGGGGTAGAGCAGCAATTAGTAAACATGCTGATGCAGCAAATGTTACACGTTCTGTTGCTGCAAATTCGTTAGCATGACAGGCAATATGGGAAATTATCTACCACCACATAAGTAAATTCAGCATGCACATTTTGATGTAAGCTCTCCTAATGAAGTTTATCAAGCAGATATTTTATTTTTCCACATGATACTATTAAAATTGGCAGACGTCAATCACGTACATACAAATATGCATTTATTGACGTTGAAAGTAGATATAAAGAAGCAGAACCACTATCAACTAAAACAGCAGCTGATGTATCTGCTTTTGAATGAATTTATCAATGAGGACCCTTGCAATGGCCACAGTTACTACAGGTTGATCCTAGCAAGGAATTTTTTGATGCAGTATCATCTCTGATGAAAAAACATAACATCAAAATCAGACGACGACAAACTGCAATTCATCTTGATCAGGCAATTGTTGAACAATTTAATCGAACACTAGCTGAGTGGTTATTTGAATATCAATATGCAAAGGAAATAATTCAGAAAGCTATGAGATCTTGCGAATGGGTTGCAAGATTACCAAGCATGATTGGTGCATTCAATAATGAAATTACTCGTGTAATTTCTATGAAACCCATCAATGCAATCACAAAAAAACTTTTCAAAACAACCAGTATTAGGTAATGTGACTGTCAGATATTTATATGAACCTGTTGATTTTGAAGGTGGTAAATAAAAAAGATCGATTAATCCTATTTGGAGTATTACAAGACATAAAATTTCTAGCATAGTAAGATCCACGGGTACATCTGCAATCTACAGATTAGATTCATCTGATCTCGATGCTGAATTTTTCATAACATTGAAACATGAGCAGTTACATGTAATTCCTGACGACACATAATTACCACTGCATTCACTTTTATAAACTTACACCTCGACGTTGATTAAATTCAAGACAGATCAGCATCACATTTTTGTGTGTATGAGCAAAATTACTATTCTGCCAACGGTAAATTGTCCTGAATTATTATTTGAATATTGCCACATTACTGGGTTACAGCTCGCACAGAGATTATTCTCTCATTGTTTCAATGTTATGATAAATTGAGCATCGAGATCAGATCAAAGTTGTGCTTATTTTTTTTGTCACACTGTTTATAACAAATTATTTTCTTACTATATCATCGTTAGTTTCCTGAATTTGATTATTTTATTTGGAATCCATGATAACCTTCAGCAGCTGAGATATTCTTCTGACTCGAGACACTGTGAGAGCAGCCAAGTTTGACCGTTCGATACGATCATCAATGATCCAAACATTTGTATCAGAGATGGTTAATCCTTGTGATGAATAAATTGCCATTGCGTATCCTAGCGTCCATGGAGTTTTGTCCATAGTTAATGTACTCTCAACAACACTGACAGGAACTAAAACAATATCATTTAACACAAGATTTTGTTTCTCTGATGATCCTGGTATATCAACATCGATATTCTGTCATCGCATATCTGCTGGTCGATAACAATGGTACAGGTAGATTTTAAAATTTTTCTTTATGTAACAAAACTAATTGTTGTTGAGGTGTATCACGAACTATCTTTCTACTTGCCACTGTCAAATCATTTGGTCTCTGTAAATTCTGAAAATTGTTTATAGGAGTTTATGAAATTATCTCACGCATTATTTCACACTGAACTTTATTCTTTTGTAATCTGATTAATTTCTTAAATTCTCTTGATTCTGGATAAAACGCTCTATGATCATCAGTTATTTCTTCATGATAATCCACAAGTTTTTTCAGCCATTTTTGTTAAGACAATCCAACAAAAGGTGGTGGTTGACCATGATTGCCACACATTATTACAGCAGTATTTTTTTGTCAATTACCAATCAAGAAATATTTTTAACGTTTCTAATGAACCGATACATATTTCATCCCAAACATTAATCCTTGGAATATATTTCTCGTCCATTCGTTAGTGAGACCATTTATCTCCCTTCCATTGAAATAATTCGTGATAAGTGCATGATTTAATATTTCTTTCTTTCATTTATCTTGCGAGTCTTTGTGTAGGTGTTAATACGAACTATATCAAAATTCAGAAATAATTCAATCACACGAGTTGTTTTACCAGAACCTCAAGCCTCATTGAGATATATGTTCAGAGGATCATATACCGATGGCACAGATGACAATTTTAATAATTGCTTTTTTTGGTAATAAATATCCTTCATTTCAACGTCAGCGGATTGAGAATATTTAAGTATGTTTTCTTGTTTTACCCCATTCACCTGATGATGCATAAGTGCGAATATTTAGTTGTTCTAGCAATACTGTATTTTTTCTATTGATATAAAATGAATCCGTAGTGACTCTGACAGCAAACTCAGAAACTCTATTTATCATCAATAAGAGAAGTATCGAAACTTAAGAGAGCATTGAAGATCTTAAATGTGTAAACTGCAGTGACTTACCGTCAGTATAACTCACATTTGTACCTAATTTAGTTCCATCTGATAAATTAACATTACTTCAACTTATAAATGTGTTTCTATTCATTGTATCAGCAATTATAAAATCGAGTTCAGCATCATCAATAATTAATCTTGTCCAATGTCGTTTATGATCATATGATCGTCCTTGGGTGAATTTACCGATTATTTTTCTGCCAAGATCTTTTGCAATTTTATTCTCAAAATCAGTCATATCAGGATTTTCACCATCAGAATATTTCTTTTGTTGTGTTAACCAAACTTGTGTTTGCGAACAATATGATATAATTGTTTCACTTAGAGTCAACAATATTAATATTTTTACATCAAGCATATATCGTAATAATACTGTTGTTGCCCACATTTTTTCTGAAAAATGTTTGCCAAACCAGACATAACAAATCGGATGAAGATCATCGTGGGTCGGGTTTTTCTATCAAGATGGAATCTATATTCAGAAGGTATAATCTTAATCGAGGATAATCCGGTCCGACTAAACACCCCAAGACACCCGAAGACTACCCCAAGACACCCCAAGACTACCCCAAGACACCCCAAGACTGTCCCAAAACAATCTCACCTACCCATTATACATTTATACAATTAAAAAAATAAAATAAAAAATAAAAAAGTAAAAGTTATAATTATGCATTGCATAATTTTCGTTTAACATCAGTAGAATTTTTACCCTTGTCTGTCATCGCCAAAGGAAAGACCCCAGAACACCCCAAGACTCTATAAAACATCACAAGACACCTAAAATAATGTTTTACATTTTAAATTCTTTATCACTTGACCAAAAAAATGTTTTAATTTAATCTTAATTACCCCCAAAATTGAAAATTATAAATACAAGAAATGTTTTAAGTTCAGTCCACCACAGTGGCAAAGAGTTTCGTTCGTGCATCTGATTCTAAGTACTGAATAAGAGTGTTCTGTTACATATGGATAAATGAATAATAAATGCTCTGCAAAGTAATTGAATGCTCATGTTATTTTCATTTATCCCTATATATCCAGGCCACACCACAAGGAGGCACTCTTTCCATGGCCCATTTTTATTGATGTTCTTCATATTATTTTTTTTTATAATTTTTTTTATTTTTTAAATTTTTTAAAAAATTATTTCTAATAGATATTGAGTACATTTTTATCCTCTCGGTTTTTGTTTATTCAAATTTCCATGGCCCATTTATATTGATGTTCTTCATATTATTTTTTTTTTTATTTTTTTTTTTTTTAAATTTTTTTAAAAATTATTTCTAATAGACATTGAGTACATTTTTATCCTCTCGGTTGCTGTTTGTTCAAATTTCCATGGCCATTTTTATTGATGTTCTTTGTATTATTTTTTTATTATTTTTATTTTTTATATTTTTTTAATATTTTTTATTTCTATTACATCTTGAGTACATTTTTTTTGTTGTTGATTTTCCTTGTTTGCTATCATTTATGAAGAAGTCTCAAAACACACAATCATCGTTTTTTTGTCCTTTCGTTCACGGGACACTGTCGCTGTCCCGGTTTATGTGCAATTCTTTTCACCTTATTAATGAGGGAAAATTTTCCATCTTTTGACTTTAAGAACTTTGCATTTTGCATGCATTTTGAGTCCACAAGAAAATTTTGGAAAAGTTTGTTTTTTTCTTCTTCAGACTTGCAACGCCAGACTGCATCATGAACACGGTAGATTTGTTCTTCATTAGTCAGTTGATAATTTCCTGTGTCATGTAGAGAACTTCTATAATCCATAAAATGCAAGTCTGTAACGCCGTAAAGTTTGTGTATTAAATCTTTAGTATGTTTAGGCTTCCAGTCAACGGAAATTTTTAAAATATTGTTGATGGACTCTGCGTTGGTATTGGTCCAGTGTTTGTTTTCTTTGTTCTGTTGATTTGGTTCAAACACAAATTTTCGAAGTCTTGGTTTTACATTCTTGACGTAGTATTGTTCGAAGCTGTCAAACTTTTCTTTTATTAATTGCTCAAGTTTTTCAGAACGGTTTTCAAACTCGATGGTAGTATTGGCGTCCACGATAACCTTCGCTACCAGACAGAGACCTCATGACTGTATCACGCTCTACCTTGTCAATTCCTACCTTGTTTTGTAGATAAAACTTAATATTGTCTTTTAGATGTTTTGTGCACAAATATCATCTAGCAGAAGGAAACACGTGTTCGATAGCCTTGGTCAGAGCTTTCTCGTCGTCCATGCCTAATTCCATATTCTCTGATATTCGCATTTCTATATTTTCCACATTATTATCAAGTTCTGTTGCCACGTGTTCCAGGAATGATTTGTACGTTTTATATGACGCGTCTTTGTGCAGTAGAGGACCAAGAAATATAGGATGGTCATTTGTATTTTTCCTCACAACTCTCTGATTTTTGTACACCAACAATGTCACAAAAAAGTTTCCAAGGCCGAATCTTCAGTCAATGCCAGTCGGTTGGTTCTTTGTGTTTATTAAGAAGTGTTTCAGATCCTTTATTTGTTCTTTTGTGTAGCAGATAATTGATGGCACTTGTAATTTGTTGTGTATCACAGTTTGTATGTAAGAGTGTTCATTTAACATTCCCAACACATCTAAAATCTCATCAGCTACATTGGTGCTTCTTGCGCAGTTGCTCTTTTCTCTTTTTCTGGCATTATACTTCTGGTTTCGTATCACTCTGAAGTCACGTGCACAATTCATGGAGTCATCTTTTTTCAAGTAACGAAATAAATCTCTCAGTTGCTGTTTGTTCAAATTTTCGTTCAATTTTCTATTGTTTTGGGGTTTGTTCTTGTGAATGTTTGTCCACAATGCGCATTCCCATGCGATTGTGAAGTTAATGGTTGAATTACTTGGTATTCGAACAGCGCAACATTGCTCAAGGTTTGATCAACTTTATTTACAAAGTATGAGACCCTTTTCTTAAAATTTTGATCTCTCTTGAGAGTAGCATAGTACCGGCTTAAAATGACAATGCTATCCTCAGCAGGTTGTGGTTCAAGAGGTTCCCAGTATACCTGAACTTTGCATGTTTTCTTAAGACAGTACTTTTGATTTTTGTGCTCAACATTTATCAAGTGTCCATTTTTAATCACAAATATTGATTTAACTGTGTTTCCCATTGCAGTATCCCATACTCCACAATCGTCGTAAAATTTGCATTTTTTCTTTGATTCCAATCGAGTTAAATTCATCGAGTTATCCACTAACAGAAAACAATTAGACTTATTACCTGGTGGCACCTCACTGTGTACGTATTCTTTTTAAGTGATCAGTTTGTATGATTCTTGACTAGAGTGCCACTGTCCTGATGTTAATTGTTTCATATTTATAGGAACTGGGAAAGAGGCAGGTTTAGCATCATTTTCAACTTTCTCATCAGTGTTGTCACTGTTTTTTTCAGTTGACATAACAGAGTCATCATTGGTGATTGATTGATCGCTCAGCTGATCTACAATGTAATCTTTTTCTATTGAGAAACCGTGTATTGTCTCCGATAATGCCTTTGATGATGCTGACTTCTCAGTTCTGGTAATTTTAACATCCTTCTCCATGTTGTCCATGACTTCCAAAGAAAATTTCTGCTTATTGCTTACTATTGGTGTACTCATTTCTGATGGCTGAAATTGTTCGTTGTTGCATGACTGCCAATATTCTTTAGAACCAGGACAAAATGATTGCTAGTCCAGATGTTACCACATTTTGGACCAATTTTGCTCCATAATATGGTAAGCTGTGCATTGTTTATGATATCTTCTGTAGAAAACAATTTAGTCAACACTTCATGAGTTTTGTCCAGTGGACCATTCATTCTAGGATACAGAGTCTGAATTGGTAAACCTACTACAGCAGAAAGGGCCATTATAGTCTATATTGATGAATATCCACCATCTGTGCAGCATGAAATGAGGGATTCCTCATAGGAGGGAGAATAGTCCATTAAGTGGTCGAAGTCAGATCGTGACTTGTAAGTTTCAGCATTTTGTGACATTTCAGTCGATGTGCGCAACCTCAGTTCTGACGCCAAAACTTCACTACCCATCAACGCAATTGAAACAGAGTTGAAAAGGCAGTTGCCATAGCCAGTAGATAGCGAAGGTACACCAAAAGAAGACAAACCACACTTGTTCATGATTTCTTGCGTGTTTCGATCTATTTCCACAAAATCGGACGGGATGATCTGTTTTCCATACAACTGAAAGGACTCCAGGAACTGTCCCTCTCTTGTTGCTGTGAAGCAGAGACTGTCAACACCGTAACACAACATCTGTGCTAAGCGGCATAATCCTTCATTGTAGTTGTTAGTTGAAGTCCCCATCTCTAACGTGAAGCAGTTGTTGCATACATATGGTACTTCATTGTTTTCATAAAAGATATTCATTTTTTCTGCAGATAACTGCTCACATTTGGAATGATTCCATTGTTTGCAAGAGTCGCAAAGTATGCAGTCAGATGTACAATTTAAATGACATGAACCACAGGGCCAAAATGCTGCTCTTTTTGTAGCGATAATATTGCGCTTTTTCGAAGCCATTTTAGATTTCGAATTCTAGATTGAACTGATAAATATTTTAGTATATGAACCGACAAGCAGATCACATATGAACTGCAATAAAATTAATGACGTTTATATACACACCAGGTAAAGACATGTCTATAATGAATGTATTTGAGCTAAGTAAACACTTATACGCGCAAGCAAAACAAACAAAAGAAAAACCTTTTAAACTGATTAATTAATTGTGCGGCTCATTAATCAAGTGGATTAATGCCAGGATATCGTCCATTATGTCCCATTACGGCATCCTTTTTGGTTCCCCTTAATACATTAATTGGCTTAAGCTCCACACGCGAGTATTCAATAACACTGTAGCCATTAAGAAGATTAAAATCACGAGCCTTACAATTTGCCAAACAAATCACCTTTGATTTGCTATACATCTTTAATTTTGATACTGATTAATGTAGTCAAAGAAAGGCACACTTTTCGGTTCTCCTTTAATTAGTTATTTAATTGGCATAGGTTTTGTGAACACAATAAAATAATTAAAAGATTATAAATGTAGCGCCCTTCAGATCTAATTATTAAGCGGACCCCTGTTTGTCAGAGAAAAAGATTTTTTTGAAACAAAAATTTGTAACCGATTTATTTTATTTTTTTAATTGTATAAATGTATACTGGTTAGGTGAGAGTGTTTAGGGAGAGTCTTGGGGTGATTAGTCACACCCATCTTAATCGAGGATAATCTCTCAAACTCATCCATATTATGATTAAGACAAATTATATTTAAATTGAAATATTATATATATATAATGATGCAAATGGTATATGATAGGTTCTACAAATCCCTGTTGTTGTTGTTATAGGTTTTAATGCCATTTTTCAGCACAAGATAGGCTATACATGGCGGCCATTATTAATGGTGGAGGAAGAACCCTGGAAATCCCGGAAAGAACCACCGACCTACAAGAAGCTACGGGCAAGCTTTCTCACATATCCACATTGGCCGAGCCCAAGACTTGAACCCACGCAGACAGAGGTGAGATGGCAGTGATCCATGATGGAGAGCGCTTTAGACCACTTGGCCACTCGGGGCCCGACAACTCCCTGTAACAGTGCCTGCGTAAATGAATTCTGTGGACTTAAAAAGTGTATGGAGAGGGAGTTTAGGACCTAAACCGTGGATGAAATATGGTGTTGGGGTTAGACGAAAAACGCAGTTGTGTGTGCAATTTGGTGGTAACAAATACAGAGAGCTGGAAGGATATGATGATAAGCAACACTGATTATAATGACATGTTCATATAAAGTTCTGAAGATTATCTTGCTAGATTTTCCAAAATTATTTAGACAAATAATATTATTATATAAAATGGAGCAAAAAGAATTTGTAAAACATCCTATCATCAAGAATTATCAGGCTTCTCGTGATGATGTAATCAGGAATTGTAGACTTAAAAAAAAAACAGTTCGTAATGTCATTAATACTCATTATCTCATGTTCAGTACTAAGGGGAATAAACATTATTTCAGTGATAAATTTATCTTTTTATGGATTAATCGAGAAGGGTCTTGTGGTCGATCATATTAATGGTCCAAAATTCGATAATTCCTAGGGTAATTTACGAGCCATTACACAAAGTCAGAACAGCACATTTGGAAAAACCGGTAAACATTCAAACGTTGCAAAAATTACAAAGTATGTCAATACAGAAAATGGCGAAGAAATAATATTTCAATCATTAGATGAAGCTGGTAAATATTTTGATATTAACTCATGTTCGGTAAAACATGTCGCAGATAATATTACCAGATCAGCTTTTTCGAAGAAATATAAACAAAAATTAATATTTTATTATTGTTGAAGGGAGACAACTGTCAAGCTAAGCTCTCTCCGATAGAGTAATTAATTAGTTATCTCGCTTGTTGCTGCATAGTTGACCACGTTATTATTTTGTCATCGTAACTAATTATATACAAATACACAATAATTTAACCATCTGTTTGATAATTAGTATCAGTGAAGTAATATAATTTTGTAATAGTTCAAATTAGTGAAAGGATATTTACATCTTTTAATTTCGTCTCCCTTGCCAAAGTCAAAGCAGAAAATCAATTGCCCGCTTTTTAATACAGTAGTTATTTTTAGATCTCTCTGTTATACAGAAATACATGTATTTTGAACCTGACCTAGTCAAAAACAGAAATATATACAATATGCGATTATTTTAGTAGGATGTGTTCTGGAAAATGGAAAATAAATCCACGCCGTGGTTTTTATAATGATTATTTGTAGGAATCCAGCATAGGTAACTTTATAATAATTTCTGAAACATATCTCAGTAAGGTTGGAACATAGTGCAGTGGTAGCGTGGTTGATTATCATACTCGACGTTTGGCGTTCCTATCCCGTGACTGACAAACTGTTGATGGTGGTGATATTTTACGATTTTTTTATGAGGCTCCAGCCCCAAGGGATTTCAAGTACACCTCCTCACCACGTCAAACAACGTGGTAAGTGCATTTTGCACTCTGCATGGGGTTTGATATTGGGTGGGTATGTGTGCATGAAATTCAAAATCCTAGACAACCCTCTGAAATCTCTAAAATTTCAATTTGCCAGGGGCTGTCTATGCAGTTGAAACCATGAAAAATAAACCGTAGGGTGATGTGATCTCAATCTCACTGAAGGGTACCCCACATAAAACATTCAGAAAGAATGTCAGCCAAAAAGAAAAGCCTCGTGGGGTGCCAAGAAGACCATAAGAAAGGTCTCACAAAAGAACCCTATGGAAAAATACAAAGGCAAATATGAAGGAACCGCTCATCATGCTACGGTTTATTTTTTGTTAAAAATACACACACACATATATAATATTAGTGTTGTTATTTCTGCAATTAAAAGTTTAAAACTTGATCCTGAAAAAATTGTTTGTGATTTTGAATCATTACAAACATGCAAATTCGAGGATAGATATACTATAATAAATTATACACTACCAGCAGAGTATAGAATCATTAAGCTCATCCAGCAGTCAAAAAATTCATATCTCTCTCACACGATTGAAAAATATAGATCAGAATTAAACCTTGAACAACATCACCGAGTCTGTCTCCATAGATTGCTTTGTACGTTGGTAATTTCAAATTTCTTCTTCTGACTATTACAGGTCCACATTGAGCATTATGTATAATCATTTATAGTAATAATCAACCCACTGATCTAATTATTCTCAATCACTGTAATAATCATCAGCAGTTTCATTAATGAGAGATTGATAAACATTAATATCCATGAAACCGCCTGTAAATAATCTTCGACAAATATCAGATATTTCATTAATGATTTCTGGTGAATTATTTCCAGCACGGATTCCTCCAATCAGAATTTCTAATCATTCAAGATCAGAAAGAACATTGTTAGGACAAGTAATAAGATCAATTCCTTGAGTAACAAAACCACTTCCGGTAGCACTAGGAGGTGTGCCAGAATTTCTTTGTCTTACATCCTTTTTCAATTGATTAAAATTTGTAATGTCATCTTCAGCAAGTTTATTAGTGTATATGGAATATACATCTCTAACCCAATTATCTTTTGTTTTTCAAGATCCAACATATTTAGGTTTTGCATATTTTTCTGTTTGATTGTATCCCTGTTTGGCAATATCTACTGCATCTATGTATTCTGATTTTATGATATTGTCTAAACCACTAGTTGTACTTTTATTCTTAATATCAATTAGAAGAAATTGTTATTTAGGAGATTGGAGATTGTAGTTTAAAAGATTGTGGTTTAAAAGATTGTAATTGAGATTGTTTTTGAACTTCGTGTGTTTTACAAATTTGTGGCTCAGGTTGAGAAATTTGTGGCTCAGGAATTTTTTGTTTTTGTGGCTCAGGTTGATGGATTTGTGGTTTAGGTTGAGATTGTTAATTTACATAAATCTGCATAAAAATTATTTACTTTTTTAATATAATTTCTATATTTTGGATCATCATTTCTATACAATATACCCATTACAAAATTTTTATCAACATTTACGCTAACATATTCAGGTTTTAAAAGTTAAAACTTTCGAAGAAAACATAATGCTGCAGTACTAGGTAATTTTACCTTTGTAACAGTTTCTTTATTAATAAGTTCTTCAATAACACCTTCTCTAAATTTATTAGTGTGTGTGTGTGTGTGATTTTGATTTTTAATGTAGCTTTAAAAATATTTCAGTCATATCACTATGATGTCTGCAGTGTGACAGTTTATAGTGATGTCTAGCACTGGGGCATCATGCCGCAGACATGTAGCATGATGTCCCACCCAGTCACATTATCCGACACCAGGCTGACCTGTCCTCACACTAACCTCTTAATGCTGAGTGCCAAGCAAGGCAGCTGTTAGTACCATTTTTCTAAGTCTTTGGTATGACTTGGCCGGGGATCGAACCCACGACCTCCTGCATCCAAGGCAGATGCTCTAACTACTAGGCCGCCTGGAGCAGTCATTAATCAATGCAATATTTTCTTTTCTTACCTTAGGTTTCGGTGTAAGATCTTTTTTTCCCACCAATACCTTCAAGTATTTTTTCTTCACTACCAGGAGGTTGAGCAGCAGCTGTTTCAGTTGGAAGATCTCTTAAATCGTTTTTGTTTGTTTAGTTCTTCTTGCTATCTCTTCAGTTTGCTCAGCCATTTGTTTTGACATGGGAAGAAGACCTTCAATAGCTTCTGCAACTCTTTCAGTACGGTAACTTTTGTAACAGGTTAAATATTTGTTCTGTACCTTCTGCAGATTCAGCTTGTGCTTCTTGACATTCTTGAAGTTTTTGTTTAACAGCATCACGAAGAGGAAGATATCTTCTAATTGCTTCTAATCTTTCTCTAGTTAATCTACTAGTGTAAGATTCCATTATTGATATAATAATGATTTAATTACTCACACATTACAGCAGCAGAGAGGTTGCATCCACAAATGAGTGTCACCGTGGCTAAAGAAAAACATTATACAAATTTTGAAAAACACAAACAACAAAGTAACAAAATAAACTAACCTAATTAGAGAAACCCTCTGTTTTTAGTTAGAGGATTCGGTTTGACGTTATTTACCTCTTAATTTCATTTTCGTAAAAAGCTTTATTTTTCAAAATTGGACCTTCCAGCAAGTGGTCTGTTCACCCTCTCTACTGCTAATATACAGCATCCATATTCTATCACTGCATCAACCTTGTGCAATGATACAAATGTGAACAGGTAAAAAAATGAAATTCACTCTTAACCATAACATTAATTAAGATGGAAAAAAAATAATGAAATAGTTCTCATTTCAGTTTTGAATGAGAATTAATTGCCCTTTAGAAATAATAATGTGAATGGAGAAAAAATAACAATTCATCAGTGGCTTTTATGACTTGAAATTGGACAAGGTAGATAGGTTGGTCTGTTTTGGGGACATTGAACTTCAAGTGCTGCTCTTGTTTGTACTTAAATGTGTTGCACTTAATGTTAATCTTGATTAATGATAAAGAATATCCAAGTGATATTGTTAATGTGGATGATTTCACTTCCTTGTGTACAGCTGAAGCTCAAACTATTCCATGAGTCAGGATAAAGTCACATATGAGATAAGATTGAGATATCCTGTTCCTGTGTTCTGCACTAAAAGTCATAGTCATACACATATAGGAATATCAGAAAGTCATATCTCTTATGAGCTGTTTCCTTTTTATTATACTTGAAATATTAATTATATCATCAACATTTTGGATGAATTGTATAATGAATGAGATCCATGCTTACTAATTATGTAATTTTACATTAGACTGGCTGAACTTGTTACTACTCTATAAGCCATGTTTGTGATCTGCTTTTGATTAAACTTGAATATATGCTTGAATCATCTGGATCTTAATGTATTGCAGTAATGAAATAATTCAGATGCATATTAATGTGGCATTCTTGCATCTGATTAATTAGGCTTCTTGTCATTCTTGAAGATATATTTTGGATCTTTAGGGTTTATTATAATCAACATAGTGGATGACTAATTATGAACAAGAAACTGAAGCTGTATATAAATTGTTTTAATATTTTTAAATTTTATTTTTATCAGAATATTCTAAAAGTTTATGAAATAATTTACATAGCATGTTCTTTTTTACTACTATATAAGCCTTCGTAGTGAAATGGTCAACTGTGAAAGTTATGTAAACCGTGTGAGTGATATAAGGCCCACTTGGACCTCTTGTTTATGATAAAAATGAAGTCTTTTGCCATCAAGGTAAGTTTTTTTTATTTAAAAAGACATTTATTAAACATCTAGTGAAAATATATTAATATATACCATTGTTATTGTTGTGATCATGACTTTAAATAATTTTAATATTTGCAGGCCTATGCACTTTTGAATATTGTCCCTCCTTCAAGAGATCTGAGCAAAGAAAGTGTGATTTCTCAGTCCTTTGTCAAAGCAGGAGGCCAAGAACTTGTACAGGTTTGTAATTTTAAAAAATAATTCAGTTAAAAAGATTTTACAAAATCAGTAATTTTGCTCACAACTGAGAAATCCTGAATAACAAATTGCAAGGAAGAACAAAATTTCTTCTTTGCATGCATGAATAATGAGAAATTTGGTTGATTGTAGCCTTGATTAGTAAGGTACTGCTGTATTTTAAGGCAACATTTTTAAGCCTGAAGCAGTCGTAAGAGAACAATGGCATGATTCTCATTTACACATATTAAGCAAGTTTGTCATTTGTGATGTAAACTACAGTTGCTTTGACCCTGTCTGTCATATGCAATGGGTCCTGCACAAGACATTATACTTTTGTTTTCTGGCACATTTTGAAAATGTGGCAGGCATATTTACATTACATCCACATACCCGTATCAAGTTGTCCCACCATGGATTTTTTAAAATCACCATTTGTACAGTGTATGTATGTGTGTGTGTCTATATATATAATACAAATATCATATAATGATGAAGTCGGTGATATAATGATAAAGTCGGTGATACATTTTATCAACAAATTTATCATTTACTTGTGATTTCACTATAATCTTTGGGAATGAAAAATTATTGTTATTGTTCACAGCAGATTTGTAATTTGACACAGCAAAATGTATAGACATTAACTCACTGGTTTATACTTCTTCAGGTATGGATATCATTCATGCTGCTGTTGTTTTATTTAAAGTTCACAATTAGGTGTGTATCTTTTCAAAAGTTAAAATCCTTTCCTCAGAGCTGGTTTGCTACATTGAAAATAGTCCAGCAAAAACCAAATTGTTTTTCTTAAATGTGAATGACTTAAACATATTTGGCATGTCATTGCATTCTTATGTTTATAAATCTACTCTGTATGATTGTAATGAAAATTGTGTCTTCAAATGTGTTTCAGATGTGGAGATAAAGTCCTCAACCAAAATTCCTAATATCTGTAACAGTAGCAATCAGAATTAAGCCTGGCTTTTCTCACCTTTTAATTAATGCAAAGTCAGCAATATATGGACCTTTTTGTTTTATAAATTAAAGTTGTAGGAAAGTAATGACAGTCTTTTTTTTCGCCCTTATGGGACAAATGAAAATATTTGTTTCAATCAAGTAAGATTGTAAGATTTGGATTGTTTTTGCAATCTTCACTGTCTATTAACTATTAAGTATGTACTATTTTGTAAATTGTTTCCATTATAACTTTCCTACATTAGAAACATGTAATAAAAAGAACCTATTTTTCTCAGGTTTGATCAATAGATACTATCTTGTTACAGATGTTAAGTGTTACACACATAAATGTATGTTTGCTAATGAAAGCCCATGTAAACTCCAGAACAGTGTCAAAAGATGCAAATCAAAGTTTTTGTTGTAGATTGTTTTAGGAAGTAATTACACTCACACTCACCATAATGCCATTTATTTCATTACCATTTTAGGGAAGGTACAATTAAGGCAGTTAAATTCATATTTCTGACAAGCAAAAGAAGTGTATTAGTGTAATCATAATCATCTCTATAAGGGGAAGCCATTGTTCAAATTGATTTCAAGACAAATGAAGTAATGAAGAAAATATTTCAATCTCTTTATGAATTTATATATTTCACATTATACTGTTAATAGTATAAAAATTTGTATTGGACATTAATGAAACTTTATCAACATATGTATGTTTAAATTTTCTGAACCATTCTGTGATACACAGAATTGGAGAGTTTTCATTCATAGTCAGGTTTTTTTTATCATAATTTCATAAAAGCTGACAATGTCAATTTTTATGTTGGTGTAGCAAATAGGGAAATGGTTCCAGTACGTAGTAAAAAACATGATAGGTGACATGCATATTTTGACTCGACCATTATATTCAGAGAGCTGGATAAGAAAAATTGATATGATGTAACTGAACATTTTGTGTTTTGTTTTTTTTGAAAGAGATGGGTTGAACACATAGCCATTATAATCTACAATCATGTATGTATAATACAATATTGGTATGGCATTTACAGACTGGAATTATTATGATTTTCCTGGAATGAAATAGCTGCTGAGTATCTTTCACTGTATAAAATTACTACTACATTTTGATCTCTGACATATGACTCCATTTCAGGTATTCACTGACCAGATGATCTTTAATTTATTAAAAACCATTATGTGATATAAAGCTCATAATCGGAGGGTGGGGGAAAGCTCTTAAAATGGCTTCCATTTTATTAGTTTATACCTGGAACAGAAAATGGCCCCTTAGCAATTTCACTGTTCTTCAGACTGTGACCAAGTTTTGGGCCATTTCCTGTAAAACCAGAATTAAAGAAAAAAATTAAGATCACACTAGCCTTTCAGCTTGTGGAGATGCAGTTTTTTCAAACCTGTTTCTAGATAACAGATTTTGTCCAGATTAAACATGCCAAAGTGAAACAAATGAATCCAGTCAAACTGAACTGGCTGAAACGTTTGCCAAGATTTTAACATTCTAAATGTAGGTCTTGATTACATCAGTCACTCAGTCATCATTATTAATGACTACATTGAATTCTTTTATTTGTACCAGTATCAGTTTTTGCATTGCTTTTTCAATTTATTTTGATCAATACATTTGTGGTTTTGGAAAATCAGGCCCTGTTCGACAGGAAGAGTATTTTATCTGGGTCTTTTCATTTGTGTTTTTGGAGAAGGAGTACTGTTCAACAGAAGGAGCATTTTCATTGGGGTTTTAAATGTGTGTTTTTGTAAAAGTGGTCCTGTTCGACAGGAGGAGCATTTTCTTTGGGACTCTAAATTTGTGTATTTGGAAGAGGGATCCTGTTAACAGGAGGACCATTTTCTTGGGGTCTTTAAATTTGTGTTTTCAGAGAAGGTGTCATGTTCGACAGGAGAGCATTTTTCTCAGGGTCTTTTAATTTGTGTTTTCAGAGAAGGGGTCCTATGCAACAGGAGGATCATTTTCTTAGGGTCTTTAAATTTGTGTTTTCAATTTGCTGACTGCTGCAACCACAAAATCGACAAAATCTGATTCCCCAAAACATTAAATTCATAGTTAATCTTTTGAAATAAGTATATATTTTTGGTTCTATACTGAGTATTATTAGGGTTTTAGCTTATATAAAGCAAATATTATACTAAATAGTTTACTTACTCTTATGTACTTTGGGTAATATGATAGGAACCTTTGTTTTGTATTTCTCGTTTTTCACTTTTTATTTTGTAAGGAAACCTTCAACCATGGATTGATGGATTTGTTGCTTTCCATTTAGATGTACAACAACAATGTTCAGTCTGAAGAAGATGGATTTGTTTTAACAGAAGGTACTGGAAATCTGAAATGTGATGTGGTTCTCCATGTTATGTTGAAGACATGTGTAGATGATACTGAAAGGGTATGCTATTTACTATTGTTCTGCAATTTTATATTTGTCTTGGCAAAGATGAAAGATACCATTACCATGTATTTGTGTTGAAAAAAGATGAAGATTTATAAGTCTTATTTCTTAAAGGTTCATCCTTTGAGGGTGTTAGTATGGATTGACTGTGATCAGACCAGATGATGGGTTGCCAACATATGTGAATTAGTGTGACATCTTGCCAACAGCAATCACCCAACACTCAACTATATCTTACCAACAGCAATCACCCGACACTCAACTTATCTTACCATGTGCAATCACCCAGTACTCAGCTATATCTTACCAACAGCAATCACCCAACACTCTATATATTGCCAACAGCAATCACCCAACATTCAACTATATCTTGCCAATAGCAATCATCCAACACTCAACTATATCTTGCCAATAGCAATCATCCAACACTCAACAATATATGGAAATAATTTGCTGTAGATAACAACACTCAGCTATATATGGAGACAGTTTGGGCACACTGCTGTATGTTCCCAAAGGAAAAATTTAATAATTAAATGTTTGTCACTGGAAAACGTATAAAATTACATTATAATTCTAAACATGATCATTTAAAAATATTTTTAGCTACCCAGCCAATCTTCCACACTGGGAAGGAAGGTTGCCCAACATTAAATTTTAGTTGTTCCATGGCAATGTAGTTTTCCACTTCTGCACTTATGGACATATAAACTGGACTGTGGGTATATTTTCACATAGTTTATCCTGCATCAGCTGGGTTGCTTGTTATACAAAGAATTTGTTCACATTGCTTATAGATATGTATTGTCTAATCCCCATACCTCGTCAGATATTGCAATAAAACAGACTCTGAAAGTGCATTTTAAAATGAACATGTTACGCACCAAAATTGTATTAGCTATGACCTACCTTCTATGATTTTTTTTCTCAGAATTATTATAAACCTTGACTTTGTTGTTTAAATCCTTGGCCTAGATGTCCCCTCTAGCTAGCACTTGTCTTGTTTGTCTCATATACTACTGTAGTCTACCTTCAGTCTTTTATGGATCATACCCCCCATCCTTTCTTCAAAAGTATTTGTGTAACACAGTTACAGTCTAGCTCAGGATTTTTTATTTCATAATGAAACATTATAAAAATTTCAAGCCAAACCTTGTTCTGTCAGGACAAACATTTTCAATATGGACAATTTTTTTAAAGTATATGTATTGATACAAAGATTATGGTGCATATCTGAAATGGTTTCCCAATATTTCAAGCTCAACAAACTAATTTTGTCATGGACAATAAACAGCTAACTGACACAAAACAAACACCAAAGACAAAATTTAAGAAAATGTATGGATTCCCACATGTTAGAATCACTAGGGGTAATTTACAACAGAAGATATAAAAAAATGTTGCGTAACACTAATAAATGAGCCATATATATATATATATATATATATATATATAGTCATCTGAATATTTTAATTATACTTTAAAGTTAGTCACTAATTTTTTAAATGGCTACTCTATTATGAAATTTATAAAAATGTTAGAGCGTCCTTTTTATTCATACTGCATTATTTTTTTTGTGTAGTTTATCATTAAGAAAAAATAGAAAATATCTATATTCTACTTACATTTTCATGATTCAGAGACTTTTAGCACTGTAACTTTGTCCCCATTATTTTAATTTTACTATATATAGTTGTTGGTATCATGCACATTGTATACAGTATGGATGAACCAAATTTTACTTTTACCTGAACAAGTATATGTTACAACCATGCACCTTATAATGTTCAATTAGGCTCCTCCATCTACTTTAAATAGCATTTAACATTGCACTCACTGTTGATGACTGAATTTTTCCAAATTGTCAAAGTCTGCACTAACAGAATACGGTTTAGTTTGAAATTTATAAGGTTTGAAGGGACTAAATAATCCTCATATAGATTGTAATTTTGCTGTTTAAATATTTTTGAAGACAGAATCATAATAGAGTGCAGGTAGACTTTACACATAATCTCATCAATATGCTATGTTTTTATCTGTTCAGATGAATATGTCTTGGATACAGTTTAGCTGGGTTACTGTGACCTACTGTCTGGGGTTTAATGGACATTACTAAGAAAATCATTTACATTTCTTCTCACCTTTTTCATGGAGATCTGCTGAACTGAATATTGTTACTTATTTTCAGTAGCAAAAAGGATTACTGTCTAAACAAAAAAGAAAATGTTCATTAAGTTCTGCCTATTGGCTTTTGCATAGAATGAAAAAGTGATCACATGTGATTTTGCCTTTTCTAGAAAGGTCACTTGCACAAAAATTCATATCACTTCTTTAAATGCAGCTGTGCTTCCAACAGTTGTCACATAACTAAACAGGATGAATATTGTGTGTTGTTTTCATGTTGACCATGAAATTAAGTATTATAGTCATGATGTGTTGAGTTCTCATTAATGTACCATATACTTCATTAAAAATCAAAAAAATAAATGAAAAACTACATATATCATGAACTTAATTAGTTTAATGATACCTTGAAGATGCACGACACAAATCATAGGTGATGTTAATTCATAAGCTTCTATTAACGAGCTACTCATGTTCATTAATTGATTGACTGATTGATAAATTATTTAATGTTATAATCACATATATGATTTCAATCTGTCTGTTTAGTGGACATCTTTTTTCAGTAAATATACTAATGTCCTTAGTCTTGATTTATATGATATGAATGTCCATGGTCTTGACCTATATGATTTAAATGTCCATAGTCTTGACCCATATGATTTGAATGTCCATAGTCTTGACCCATATGATTTGAATGTCCATAGTCTTGACATATAAGATTTGAATGTCCATGGTCTTGACCTATATGAATGAATGTCCATAGTCTTGACCCATATGATTTGAATGTCCATAGTCTTGACCCATATGATTTGTATGTCCATGGTCTTGACATATAAGATTTGAATGTCCATGGTCTTGACCCATATGATTTGAATGTCCATGGTCTTGACCCATATGATTTGAATGTCCATGGTCTTGACATATATGAATGAATGTCCATGGTCTTGACCCATATGATTTGAATGTCCATGGTCTTGACCCATATGATTTGAATGTCCATGGTCTTGACCTATATGAATGAATGTCCATGGTCTTGACCCATATGATTTGAATGTCCATGGTCTTGACCCATATGATTTGAATGTCCATGGTCTTGACCTATATGAATGAATGTCCATGGTCTTGACCCATATGATTTGAATGTCCATGGTCTTGACCCATATGATTTGAATGTCCATGGTCTTGACCTATATGAATGAATGTCCATGGTCTTGACCCATATGATTTGAATGTCCATGGTCTTGACCCATATGATTTGAATGTCCATGGTCTTGACATATATGAATGAATGTCCATGGTCTTGACCCATATGATTTGAATGTCCATGGTCTTGACCCATATGATTTGAATGTCCATGGTCTTGACCTATATGAATGAATGTCCATGGTCTTGACCCATATGATTTGAATGTCCATGGTCTTGACCCATATGATTTGAATGTCCATGGTCTTGACCTATATGAATGAATGTCCATGGTCTTGACCCATATGATTTGAATGTCCATGGTCTTGACCCATATGATTTGAATGTCCATGGTCTTGACCTATATGAATGAATGTCCATGGTCTTGACCCATATGATTTGAATGTCCATGGTCTTGACCCATATGATTTGAATGTCCATGGTCTTGACATATAAGATTTGAATGTCCATGGTCTTGACCTATATGAATGAATGTCCATAGTCTTGACCCATATGATTTGAATGTCCATGGTCTTGACATATAAGATTTGAATGTCCATGGTCTTGACCTATATGAATGAATGTCCATAGTCTTGACCTATATGAATGAATGTCCATAGTCTTGACATATATGAATGAATGTCTATAGTCTTGACCTATATGAATGAATGTCCATAGTCTTGACCCATATGAATGAATGTCCATAGTCTTGACCCATATGAATGAATGTCCATGGTCTTGACTATATGAATGAATGTCCATAGTCTTGACATATAAGATTTGAATGTCCATGGTCTTGACCTATATGAATGAATGTCCATAGTCTTGACCTATATGAATGAATGTCCATAGTCTTGACCCATATGAATGAATGTCCATAGTCTTGACCCATATGATTTGAATGTCCATGGTCTTGACTATATGATTTGAATCTCCATGGTCTGACCTATATGATTTGAATGTTTATAGTCTTGACCCATATGATTTGAATGTCCATGGTCTTGACTATATGATTTTAACATCCATGGTCTTGACCTATAAGATTTGAATGTCCCTGGTTTGAAGGAAATAAAAACATTTGTACTTTTAATCCTTGCTGAAACATATTTCATTTTTGTAAAATGTTTACTCCTAATCCCTTTTCTACAGGAGGTGAGGAAAGTCATGACAACTTGCTTTAAGAAGTGTAAAATATTTGGTGTAACAACTTTGGCCCTTCCACCACTTGGATGTGGACGTCTTCATCGATACAAGGAGGATTCTGTAGTGAAGGCAATGCTAGAAGAAACATTGAAGTTTGCATTGGGTACTCCTGGACAAATGAGGGTATGAGTAGTGATGATAGCCTTCTGACATTTAGGTTTTCCTTCCATTTCTAACTTATCAATTCAAATTCTTCTTACTTACATTGCTTGAAGTCTAGTATATATCTTGTAATGTTTATGCTCCATTCATTTTTGGGAAGGGCTATCTAGATTTAATCTGTTTATATGTCTGTCTTTCCATTTGAGAAGCTTGATTATAGGTTGTGCAAATGTACTTCAGCAAATTTGATAGGTATATTTATATTGACATATAAAGGACCAGTTTAAATTTTCAGGCCACATTGTTCTATTTTATTTTTCACATTTTTCTGTTGTATGTTACACATTTTTCTATTTTCTTTACATATTTTTCTATTTTTGTTAAAATTAATTCCATTTTCTTTTACACTTTTGTCTATTTTTTTTTTTCATTTTTCTATTTTATTTTACACATTTTTCTACTTTATGCATTTTTCTGTTTTATTTAACACATTTTTCAAAAGAAACTTTTTGGGACAAAAGTCTTGTTAGCAGGATAAACAACAATGTCACTTGAAGTAGACAAATAAATTTTGCTAAGTATTTTTTTGTTTATAGCCAAATGACCTTCTTAGATTTTCAGGCCATTACATTCATTTTTATAAATTTTACAGTTCTAACTTTCCGGACTTAACTGCATACAAATCTTGTCATTTTGTACCCAAATACACCTCTCCCTTGATAACTTGTGCACAACGGGGTCCAGAACCATAGACCACACTATAAGTGAGGGTGCAAGTTATCAAGGGACAGCCATAACAACATGAAATGATACCATCCTCACTGGACATTGAGACAACCGCCAAGGGGGATGGGGTGCAAAATGGTCTGTTTAATGGCTGAATACTCATCTTTAAATCTCATTGGGAATAATTGTCAATAAAGCACTTTATCTATCAAAGTTATTTAGTTTTATGTATTTAAAAAAAAGACATTTATTTTTGAGATGCCCAACAGTAGGGAGGATGTTAAAATCATTCCAAATGGTTTCAACAATCATTCCCATGTATGCGAAAACACTGTATAGTACATCACTGCTTTACTGGTATGTTGTTGGTGAGTAGTCTGATTCCCTGATCCATATGTTCCATGCTTTGCTTTCTACTATTGTGGAATGCAATGCAAGGGTCATAACAATCAGGGAACCAGACTATTTACTGATTCAAATTCAAACAAGATTACTTTTGTTTAAAAAAATGAACCATTTAGTTCATGAAAAAGGCTTCAATGTCAAAATTCTCTGAATGCCAATTCTGGAATTACAAGTTAACTACAAACACTGAAACTAGCTTCTCATTAATAAAACTAATGTGAACCAGAATTTTATTTAATAAAGTATTCATTTTGCTTGGTTGTCTTTCAATCTTTGATTACATTTGTGAATGAATATGCTAATTTGAGGTAGTTCAATCATATTACATTCACAAAAGAATTATAAGAGTTGATCACTTGAAATGAGTTGACCTGACATTACCGGGGCTGCTTGCACTTACACAGGCTGGATTTGCATGAATTTTAAATTTGAATTTATTCCACCCCTTTTATTTGATACAAAAGATGTAATTAATGTGGTAACACAAGGAGGTCAGCTTTTAATTCATTGCAACAATACAACAAATACTTGCTCAGTCAGGTATCAAAACAAGGTTGACACTTAATTAGGTTCTCACAGAAATGCTTGCAGACATAGGTGTTACGGTAGATTGATATATTTCATGTTTGAATACAACTGGGCACATTGTATTTACAATCATTACACTTAAACTGAACTAAGAGTAGATCTAATACTCGAATTTTAATTGATAAAAAAAAACTTATTTATTTGGTATTTATTTATAAAACTGATGCCTAAAGTTAGGGCATTAATGACATTGTCATTGATCAAAATTCCATTGCATACTGTTATTTATGGTGTCCAGGAATGTTGTTTGGAAAAAAAATTTAACAAAGTAAATGACATTTTATTAAAAGTTGATAATTTTGTAACACTGACTCATATTTCCAGGTCATATCAACCATTTTTGACGATGGAATGAGCAAGGTTTCAGTTGCCAATTTTTATCACGATTTTCTTCATTTTCAACAAATAGGGATACATTTTTGGGTACTTTGTAGTACAAAAAGAATGGAATCCATGACTGAGCTCACATTATAAACATGTTTGCAAGGTATCAGGGAATGAGTTATCGTTGGTCAGATTTTGACTTCTTCTTAAGGCCAGATGGGGGTGGAGGGCTACTATTCATGAAAAGTGATCTCAGGCCAGATTGGGATGTGAGGGCTACTATTAGTGAAAGACTATATAATGCCAGAATGGGATGGAGGGCTGCTATTAGTGAAAGACTATCTTAGGCCAGATTGGGATGGGATGGCTGCCATTATCATGTAACATTACTCAACACAAGGTAATTACATATACTAGGTGCCTGACTGTGGTGTACTAAATAATAAAAATTGACATTTCATGGACTTTTTATATTTAAATTAAGCAAAATTTTATATTTGTTTAGAAACTGATACATATATGAAATACTTGCTGTTGAGAAAACATTTCAGAGTTTGCAAGTCAGGTAAATAAAGGCTGCACCAAGAAAATAGTTCCAGTGTTATTCTGTTTTCAATTCGTAATAACATTTAGCTACAAATCTATCTATTTTGGTAATTAAAATTCACACTCATGCATTTTATATTGTCTCTTATATACGATCATTAACATGGTTTATTGTTTGATATTGTGTTCCGTAAATTACACTTTATCAGAATATTTTGTATCATAATGCCTAAGCAGTTCTGTAAAATCTATCAAATAAACAATGGCACATTAAGGCAGATCTACAGTGAAGTCCTAAATGAAAACAGTACTGCTTGAAAATCCAGTATGACCACAATAGCAGCCATCTTTAAAATCTTGTTATTATCACTCATCCTGTATGAATAGTCATTTCAACATGGAAGTTTCACTAAAAAGAATTTAGATGTTGTTCCTAAATGAAAATAATGCTGATCTGACATTCAATATGTCTGCCATGACGGCTGCTTTGACAGCCAGTATAATGGCCATCACTGCAGCCATCTTGAAAATCATCTCATCACTACTTCTTCTGAATTGTTGGTCAAATCTATATGAGGTTTTCAGTAAAGACTTGTTACAGTTTTCAATTGGTCAAGGAGGCCAAAACAGAAAACATTCTGAGAATCATATTATCACCATTCTTCCTAAACAGAGTACCATATCAATTTGGGTTTTCAGTAAGTGACTGTATATGATCTCCTGTATTGATATACGATATGGCCATCTTGATAGCCAGCTTAAAATTTTTTTTTAGTAACCCTTCTGAACAGAAAGTCATTGACATGGAATTTTCACTTGACTTCTATGATGTCTACATGTTTTTAAATGAAAATGGTGTTGATCTGACATCCAATATGACCATCATTCAGATCATCATGAAAATTTTGCTATCACTATTCCATATGAACAGAAAGTCATACCTACATTGGGTTTTTATTGGAAGATTTCTTATGTCATTTGCATGTTTTTAAGTGTAAATTGTGCTGAAGTGACATAATATATGGCCACCACTGTGACAGTCTTGAACAAATCTTGTTTTTACTATTCCTTCTAGATGGAAAGTCATATGAACATTGAGTTTTCATGAGAATAATTCATTTGATGTAAGATTAGTCCTAATTGAAAATGGTGCCAATCTGACACCTAATATGGTCACCATGGCAGCCATCTTGAAAATCTTGTTATCTCCCCTTTTCCTTGATATAAGATCATATTCATATTGGATTTTTGCCAGACGATTAATTATTTTATGTGTATATATTTACTTCTAAGGTGGCGCTCACCAGATAATATGTACTTTTGAGAGAGTGACGTATGTAAGGTGAAGTAGTTCGCATTTAAAACATGCACAGTGGAGAGAATGTTTGCATACCTCTATGCTACATTAATGTAATGTGGATGATATTTCTTTTTGGATATTGTACTTTGGGAAATTTTACATGATTTAAGCACACTGCTAACTAAAATGACTGCTCCCTTGTGTTAAAAAATCAGTCTGAATTAGTCTAAAGTACACTATACATAGCAGCTATTAAAATAGGGAAAATGAATTTTGCCAGACTAGACAATACCAGCTTCTGAAAGTGCAATGAATGAAGTACCAAATATATAAAATGAAAAAAGTTATTGGCTCTTTTTTATACAATTTACCTCTGAAGTTCAGGAAGTGAAAATGACCAAGTAGAGCTAGCACTTTTTTGAAAGGTGCACATTTGAAGTAAGGCCAAGCTGTATACTCTATAACCCATAGTACACCCATCAAAAATACACCAAAATAAAGGGAATTAAAGGTTCTTTGCATTATACCAAAGATATACAAGGTCTTTTTTAAATAGCCAGTATAACCAGTGAGGAAAGCCGGGGAAATTCTTTTTCTTTAAAATCCTAACCCTATGCAAAATGCGAAACTGTATAGCACCACCTAAATGAAAATGATGCCAGTGTAACCTCAAATATGGCCACCATGGCAGCCATCTTGAAAATTAAAAAATGTTACTAATTAATGGTGAGGCATGTCATTGAGAGGTTTTTAACAGAAGGCTTCCTATGGTGTCTAGCTGAATTAAAATAATTCAGACTTTATGTAAAATGTGATCACTGGTCATATTGAAACTTTTGCTTTTGCTACTCCAGAATTGATGGCCATATTAACATAAGAGTTTTCACAAAATTTGTTTTTTGTTTAACTGGTCTTTAATGCAAAATAGTGCCAATCTTATATAGGACCGCTATGATGGCCATCTTGAAAATCTTCTTGTGGCATCTGATTGGATGGGAATAATAGCATGGGATTTTTGTCAAAAGTTTTTTAATGATGTCTAGTGTGTCCCAAACAAAAATGTTCTGATTTTATATCCAAGATGACCACCATAGTGGATAATTTAAAAATCTTCTTGCTCAGGAATATCAGAAATGGTTTCAGCACTCAGAAGTTGAAACAGATAAATGGTCTTAAATTCCTGAAATTTCTTTTCAGACAATATAGCATTGGTCCTTCAAGGGGTTTGTGCACATTTATGGTCTGAGAAGTAGATTCTGATGCTGTATTGATTAATCTCATTTATTCTTTCATTTTCATTTTTGTTCAGTTGGATTGTATATACCAAAGTTAGAATTTCCATAAGGAGATATTGCTTTTATATATTTTCATACTAAAGGTGTGCTTTATTAAAATAGCAAATGTGTAGGATGCGAAAGAGAAAATCAGATGTATGATAAATAAAACAAAATGATGCAACTGCCATAAATGTTCAAATACAGTTGTAGATTCTTTGTCAGAAATTTATATTCCTTATTTTGTTTTGTTCAGGTACAAATTGTACAGACTGGTACAATAATTTTGATTGTAAAGAATAAAGGACTTTATCTCAGATTATCATGCACTAAGGGTCAAAAGATATTCAAAACCATTCATAAAATGCTTTTGCATTTCATTTCACATTTGTTTAATATTCACCAATCTGCATACTGTATTTTGCATTTGCAGTCTCCATTTTCATCGTGTTACACTCATAAATTCATTTTCATACATTTTAAAAATGTTCATTCAGCATTTCTTTTACATTTTCTTCTATATTTTACTGGGAGGATTATCAGTTTCAGGATCCTGTACTTCAATGATGATAACAGGAAGAAGGGACAAGAAATAAAATTGCCATATCCTGTTGATATGCTAAGATAGCAGTGTTAACATGTCTTATTCCAAACGTTTGCTGATTCATCCCTTTTTTTCTTTTGATTGCCAAAAGATGACTGCAGTTATGTTTGGTTTTATCAGAATCATTTTATTTCTATAATTGTTTATTAATTTAGTCTCTAATTTTATGCTAGGCAATGTATTACATGATTTTTCAAGTGAAACAGTTGTGATAAATCACTTGAGTGAAATAAAAAAAAAATATTTTCACTGCTGCATTGATTTTATTATAAACAAGAAATTCTAGCCATTTTTAGATGCTTGCATGATCTAATGGCGATTATGGTCGCCTCACATGCTAACAAACCAAGTTAAAATCTAATTATGTGCATGCACCTTTTTTGGTCTCTTTTTGTTTTTAATGTGTTTTTTTGCCTTAAATTAGAAGGAGAATTATGCTATTACTGACATTGTTTGTGTGAATATACACAAGACACAGCTGAAAATAAACAATAAGCCACTGACATTACTACAATGTATACAGTAATAAATTTGTCATACATGTTGCTGCTTAATACTCTGAAGCATAAAACAAAAACCAATATTTGCTTTCATATTGCGGGTGAAGGACTTGAGTATTTTCACTCATGCAATGAAATATATCCATTATTCACTCAGAGCAAGCTAGCATCCTCCTTATAATGTTTATGATTTATTTTCCAAAAAATGAATAAATCTCTTGCATGCACACCTGCCAGCTTCCTAGTGTTAAGGAGCGTATGAGACTCAAATGTATTATTACAACAGATATGGCATATAATAATAATAAACTTGAAAATCCTTTTGTCACTAATCTTCTTTATAGGGAGGATGAGGGTTTCTAAAATACTTTTTGCAATATTTAATTGATTCTTTTTTGAAAGCTAGGTTTAATTGACCTTGGAATCAGATCAAAGGTCATCTGTTACATTTTTGTGCTTCTTTAAGATTTTGAACACAGTGATTTGTACACATACAAGTAAATCTTTATCAGATTTTGTACTAGTTGCACCCCAATAAACAATCTGATAGCATTCTGACATTGATTTTAAGGTCAGAGGTCATGATGGAGGTTTCCAACTATATTAACTTTTAAATATGATAACACAAACAAGATAAAATAGAATTTTACCTAATTCAGTTTATGTACATATCGAATGAATACCCTGAATGATGCCACTTAAATAACTTTGTTTCTACTGCCTTAAAACATGAATGATAGATTTAACCAAATTTAGAACATGGGTATATGCTGACATTATCTGAAAAACATTGAATACTTTTGTATGCATGATATCATGTTCAATGTTAACAGCCATGACATAGAATTTTCCCTTGACCGTACATGTATCTCATGAATATCCTTTGTCAGGCATGTAAGAAATAATTTTGTTTGAAAATTTGATATGTTGGAGTTTCTCAAGAATATCAGATATAGTTTTAAGTAATCAGCAGTTAAAAAGAAGAAATAGTCTTATTTTTTATTCTTGGAAATTCATTTTGACTGGTAGAGGGTCGGTCCTATTGTGGAACTCTTGTTTGCATCTTTACAATATAAAATTTTGTAGTATATGGAGTGAGTCGAGGGTCAGTTTTGAACCTGAAGGTTTCAAGTAATTTCTGAGTGCCATAGCAATTATTTCATGGCAGCAATATATATATATATATATATATATATATATATATATATATATACAGTGAAAGTTCTCAAAACCCAAACCTCCCTATACCTGAATTCCCTCATAACCTAAATGTTTTAATAAACGCTTAGGAAAAGTCATAGTATCTCACATCTGTGAATACCTCACTAAACCAAAAACTTTTGAAAACTCAAATAACTCAAATGTTTGAGGGTCCTAGGAGATTTTTGTTTTGAGGGGTTTCACTATATATATATATATATATATATATATATATATACAAGAAGCATACAAGCAAGAAAAGTTTTCAAAGACAATAAGAAGTCTTGAGCAACTCATGTAGTGTAGTTGTTTAAACATATCTGAGATCCCAAAGCTTAATATTTACAAAAATCAGTGGAAATTAGCCAAATGTAAGAGTCAAATTTATTACAAGCCTGTAATGGGGAAAAGTGCATGCAGATAATCTTGAATCGTCAGATACCTTCATTATCATAAATGATATAGAGCAGTGTGGCAACTTTCTAGAAATCACTTGTGAATGTATATATGTAAAGGTATACATATAAAGTTATGCATGTAAAGGTTTACATATAACTGTATGCATGTTAAGTTATGATAAGTTTAAGGTGAAATAATGAATAATGTATTCAGATTCTGATGAAAATTATAGTAACACTTCAGAAAGTCAAATCACTCAGAATCATAGTAATATCATAGATTTTTTTCAGCATTTCATAAGGATATATTCACCAAGGCAGAACATGTTTTTAAAGATATGATGGATATTGGAATAGGCATGTTTGGGTCATCAAAGTTTTGCTTATTTTAATTTTTTTCCAGAAAGTGACAATTGTTGTTTATGACCAGGATTTGTGCCAAAAATATTTTAAAAAACTGTCTGAGATCCATGAAACTCCAAGCCATCCAGTTTTGGATCTGTCAAAAGTCAGTCAGGAGAAAAAAGATGTTTTTAAGAAACAAAATGTCTCTGATGACAGGAGGAACCAGTACCTTTTTGATGATGAAGGTGATTCCAAGAATACGCCTTTACTGCATTCTGAAAGCTCACCTGCAATTCTTCATGATCAGTCAAAGAGTCATAAGCAAAGCAGTCATTCATCTGAACACCAGGGTATTTATCTTTATTATGTTTAGCTTTCAGACATCTGTTTTGTTGTATTTATTCCTCATCTCAACAGTGGTAGCACATACGGTGTTATCCTTGTCTGTCCATCTGTCTGTCTATCTATCACACCTTGGGGAGTTTTGTGTTTAGGTCCATCTTCAGGCACTCTGGTGACAGCATTTTTGTTTCATGTGAACACATTTTGAGGGGGTGGAGAATATGGAGTAGATTTAGGAAATTCCCTACATGATGACACTTTGAAAATTTGTTGAGTCACAGCATAATGCAGGTGGAAAATTGCCTCATATGCCATGCATTTATTGACCATCCTTATGGAGCTATATTGCTAAGTTGCAGTGGCAAGCTGTTGTAAAATGGTATGCATACTCTGAAAATTAAGAACTTCTGTAACAAATCGTTATGTTTTTTCACATATGCCTGTTTTTAGTAAATTATCATTAAACAAAATTGATGTTTTTTTTCAAGTATAAAAGCTCAATAGACAATTTTTTTATCACCAGAAGCTCAGAATTTTAATTGCAATTCTTGATTGCTAAAAAGCACCTGATGAAAATGGTAGTGCAACATAGAGGCCAATAAATCAGCCACTTTCCCGTGATGATATTGATTTTCGATTTAGGAGCTGATGTCATCTATTCATTGAAACCTGCGCATCTCTGCAGCTAATTTTGGCTGCACACATCAGTGTACACTTACCGGTATGTCTCATGGCTGTGAAGCTACCATTGACTGAAGGGTTCCTTTGGTGACATGTACATTATGTTTCTGGAGCAAGTCTTATGTTTGGTGACTTGTTATCCATGTGGAATAGCACAACCCTGTGTCCTGTTGTCATTTTGTATTTCACACTAGATATGGCTGTTACCATTTACTAGTGTCTAAAGTGTATGCAGGTTTGTTTTGGAAAGATTTATTGCAGCAAAATTGCACTTTTTGATGAATAGGTGACATCAAACCCATATATCATCCATCAGTATCAACACAGATTTGTGGGTTGATTAATCGTACTACGTAACACACTGATTTTCAGCCAAACATGAATGTTCACTATTTTAAGTTAATAATGATTAGGAAAAAAAAATTAAAATGAAACATGGAGGATAACAACAAAAGTGGAACATGTAGCAAAATAAAGGATTTGAGAATGTTTGAGAAATGAGTCGGTACACAGTCTAAATATCAAGAAAACTGAAAATTAAAAACCAGAGATTTCAGTATGAACTAACTGATATATATTTTATTCACAGAGTTGATGTTAATTAGCTTTACTTTTTCATACAATAATACAGATAGTTTTTTTGGATCAGTATCTGGTCAGAATGTATAGTTTTAAAGCCCACAAACTTGTAGCAAGAAAGCTGCATAAATTTATTGCTAGCTAATGCAGTAACAAGCTTTTGAATGGTTATGATGCAGTGTTGTTAAATAAACATGCATAAGCTCGACACATGGTTCTAAATCCAAGCTTGTGGTAACCTTATAAATTAGCTTACTTGATAACCTCATCAACAGATAATCATAAAAAGTTTGCTTTATTTATGCCCACGGTTGAACGAGACAGTAGTTTTATCTCTTGGCATGGCAGGTAACCTTTATCTGAGAAGTTTACAAGTGGATTTTGGATGTGCAAAATCAAACTTATTCACATTCAGATTAGTAATTTATTCCAGTGGTTGATTGCTCAGGCAATTTAAGTAGTCACCTCATGTTCCATTTGCATTGTGTCTACCATATGTTTATGACTATTCAAAGCCAAATTATTGAGCTACTATCAGGAAAGGACAGAAACTGGATCCAAATGTCTGATGTCTGGCTAAACTTAAAAAGATACAATGACACTGACCCTGTTTCCTCAGGACTTGTATTATACAAGTGCATGCAGGATCTGAATTTTTTTTCTTTCAACAGCAGTCGTCTATGTATCAAATTTGTATATGTTCAGTAATAAAAAATAATTATTTCTTAGAGTAAGTGGTTGTAATTAATAAAGGGTTCTGATCATAATATATTTATTTTTTATTTGTATTATATTAGGAGTTAAATTTAAATGAAAATGCATGTGTAAAACTTGGAATAAATTCTCTTGTAGTTATGATCATTAAAATGGCTGATAATAATTCCATTTCTTGCAATTATTTTTTTCTGCATTGATGTTTTAGTGATTTATCTTTATTATTCATTATATCAAGTGTTCATTCTTCAGGCAGCTAGAATTTAGTCACATCAACCCATGTTAAACAGAACTGTTTTGTTATATGTTCAGAAAGAGAAAGAACTGCAAGTGATGCTTTTAAATTGGGTGCTACAAAAGAATCAGCTGTGACAGTGACAATTTTTGCCAAAGACAAGCACACATGTTTAGAATGTGTAAAGAATCTAGCTAAAGAGATGAAGGAAAATTACTTGTTTGAGAGTGAACCGGTCAACAAAAAACATAAACTGCCACCAGAAGATAAAAAGAAACTAAAGGATATACTGTCAAAGTATGAAGCAAGTGTTGAACAGAAACGAGGTCTGTATTTGGGTTATGATAATAATACAAATCATATGTTTTTAATATATATTTTCAACATGGACTTATTTAATATGATCCACCAAATACTTTTTTGTTTTTCTACTTTATCTAGCATCAGTAGTTTAAACAGACCACCCCTTCTTTTAATCCTACCTGTAAAAAGAGTCCTGGATTTGTATAATTGTCTATCTGTCACTGCATCACATATTAGTGTATACTTTTTATCTCCTGGACCCTTTGGGGTCTCTTCTTGGTACGGTTTTTATCACTTCTAGTTATTGAATTTAGTGTAAGAGTTATCCTCATTTTTTGCATTATTGTGTCCATCCATCCATTTGTTAAGTCACACTTCTCTGGCTGATCTCTCCAGAACTGTTTTAAATTCCTTATGGAAATCTTCATGTTTTTGTATCATGACATATGTCACTCGTGTAAGACTTGACTTTGTCATGTGAAAACTTTTGGAGTTATCTCCCCACTTTTAAAAATTTTGTCCATCATTTTGGTACAGATCTGTGGTGAATATTTCCTTAACCTATTCCCATATTTTTTATTTGTATCAAGACAGGAGTTTGTAACTCCTATTAAATTTGGTTTTGTCAGAATATAACTTTTAGAGTAATCTCCCCATTTTTAATAATTGCTGCTTCATTTCTCCTTAACCATTTAATATATATTTTATGAGAATTGTTTTATCAAATTTTCTTTAGTAGGAAATTTATCTTGTACAAACGAATTGGCTGTCTTATGATCATTTTAAGAGTTGTGTCCATTCATTCCTCTCCATCACATTGAAGAACTCTTGTCAGTTGTCGTTATCTTCTAGATTGATTCAGATATCTTCATGAAATTTGACCTGATTTGTGTCATGTTGGAGTTAATGCCACTTGATTATAATGAGATTTGTCTTATTTTTACTTTTTTTTCTTTTTGAGTAGAGGTATTGTGTATGCACTTGCTTACTGACGTGTAGTATATATATGGTGAAAACCCCCATGTGTAGGAAAGCTGTTGCTTATTAATTTATGTTCCATCCTTAAGCATCCTCTGTCTTATGCAGTGATGTGACAACACATAACACTGTTGGTCCCTAAGGCAAGGTGGAGGTAATTGTAAACTTTAGTTAAGTTCACAGTTGGTGAGGCAAGTTTTGCTATACAACATTATTAAAATGTTTTAATGAATTATGCATTTATATTTAAGAAGCAAGATAATAATTCTGCAGAAGCTTGGTTTTGACGAATTTGTGAAATCAATATTGTTTCTTCCTCAATTCAAATTTTACTGTTTTAGAAGGAGAAGAAATCAGTGGCTTTGAAAATATTAAATACAATGTCAGTTCAGCTTATTCATTATTTTTTTTAATACAATGTCATTTCAGGTTATTTGGTACTTTATTAAATACCATGTCATTCCAAGTTGTTTAGTATTTGATTGAATACCATGTCATTCCAAGTTATTCAGTGTTTTTTTGAATACCAATGTCATTTCAAGTTATTCAGTATTTTATTATTACCATGTCAATTCAAGCTATTTAGTATTTGAGTGAATACCATGATATTCCAAGTTATTCAGAGTTTTTTTGAATACCAATATGTAATTTCAAGTTATTCAGTACTTTAGTAAGTACCATGTCAGTTCAAGTTACTCAGTATTTGATTGAATACCATGTCATTTCAAGTTATTCATTATTTTATGTCAGTATTTGTTTGCTCCCTGTTGCCAAGACAATGAAAGAATAGAGACTACAGGTAAATAGTAAGACATGAATAAAGACTAAAATGATCCATTTGTTTTTTTTTTATAGTTATGAAGGGTGTGTTCATCCTTAAGGGATGGAAGGAGGAAGTTTATGCTGCCCATAATGCAATCTTGAAGGTTTTGTTTGAGTCAAGTGAAACCACACGGAATAGAAAGTCTCAACACAAACGTCCATCATCAGATTTCTGGATGTCAAAAACATTTGAACAACCTGAAACTCCAGAATACTGGAGTATGGGAAATAATGTTATTAAAGATCTGATTCCCAAATTTGCAGGTATATTATCAGGTATGAAGTATTGGAAGTAATGCTCAGCAAGATATGATTTCCAAATTTCAGGGTGCATTATCAGGTATGGAATATGGAAGTAATGTTATTCACAATTTTGATTTCCATGTTTCCGGGTATATTATCAGGTACAGAATATGGAAAGTAATGTTATGCATGATTTGATTTCCACATTTCTGGGTACATTATCAGGTATGGAGTATGGGAAGTAATGTTATGCAAGATTTGATTTCCAAGTTTCTGGATGCATTATCATTTATGAAGTATGGGAGGTAATGTTATTTAATATTTTATTTCCAAGTTTCTGGGTGCATTATCAGGTATAGATTATGGGAAGTTAAATGTTATTAAAGATTTGATTTCCATGATCTTAGAGGACTTTCATACTGAGCAACAGCCATGCATATTAATGAGGTTGTCCTGTATCTGATTGGTACAGCTTAGTTTTTACCACTGTCAAGGTCATATATATCTGACAAGATTCAGATAACCTGATATGCAGATTTATATCTAAAATTTCTCCATGCACATTAATAAGGTGATTTTGCATCTGATTGGCTGAAATTGTTACCACTCTAGAAGCCATATTTTTCTGATCAGATTTTGCTTCAACTTGATATGTAAATTATATCATTAGGTTAATGTGAACTGATACAGTGAAGGCAAAATTATGTTCAAGTAGAAATTTGTAAAATACACTTTAGACCTTAATTACCTCTAAGTTTTGGGTAAATCACAGTATTTGGCCCAGATCTGTTGCACATGGGGGTCAGATTTCAACTTCACAGAATTCTGTTGAAACAACTTGATTTTGGAAGTTCAACACTTTGAACCTCTGAAAAGTTAATGGTTTATTGAAGAGAAAATGGCAAGTTTATTTTTATCTTGTTTGCTTGAGGTAGAGTAGGTTCTGGTTACAGACACTGCAGTGTGAATATAACATGCAAAGTCAGTCATAGTTTTCACTTGAACATTTAATTTTTGTAATTATTAACAAACTTGAACTCATAAACAAACAAAATAGCATTTATGTGACTAGATAGGTCATAAGCAAATTAAACCTTACTCTCTCTTCAACACTACTTTAACTGATCATTCCTTTATCATAATATACTAACAAGGTCAAGGGAAATTGAAAATATTGCTTTGATTTTGTTGTTTGAACCTATAGGCAATAATCAACCACATGTTCTAGTTCCAGAACTGCATATGAAAAAAATTAAAAAAAATGTACCAGACAAAGGTCCAAACAGTTATAGACACTACATAATTCACGAAATGAATAAACTTATTTTGACATGGTCTGCATAAATAATCACTTTCATTCCTTTATTCAGACCTGCCAACTCTTAAAATTTTATCTTAAGTCTTACGAAAATTACCCTTAAAGGTCTACTATAGTCAAATACACATTATATATCATAATGTTCCTTTTTTGCTGAATAACTCAGAAATGTACATTTTAGATGTAGGTTTCAACTCACAGAGGAGAAATTTAAGATTTTTTGTGCATACAACGATGTTTTACGGAAAACGCTCTGGAAATATTTTTACACTTCTGGTGAAAAATCAGATTTTCGGAAGTGACGCACAGTCAGAAAGTCCCTCAAGTTTAGTGTATGTGATGATAATAGCTGATAGTGATGACACTAGCGAATTTATGGCAAATTTGTCATGCTCATCTTCGTCGTTTGAGGAAGGTGAACCCCTTGAAGATGTCCAACTTCATGAATCTAAAGAAGATTCTGCTCGCTATGAAGTGAGGCCATATCAATTTCAGCCCGAACGAGACGAGGATCAAGGCCCAGAAGAGGACACAGTCCATGATCAAGCTGAGCAGCGCTTGGGCTCTACATTCTGGTAATTGCTATTATCATTATTGCAATTATTATTAATTATTACTAATATATTATTCTTTCTTTAATGTTATTTAAATTTCATAATGAAAAGAGAAGTAAACGAATTTGAGCTAAAGCTTGTTGGATGTCTTCAGAGAAGATTTTCATTTAAGTTGGTTCATCAGTAACTAGTGGTGTTACATTTTAACACTTAAGACTCGGACTGTGAGAGGTGTAGAAATAAATGCTTTATTAATTTTATGACTCAAGTTTGTTCTTTTAAACCACGCATACCCTAAGTGTACCTTTTAATCCAGCTAATGTGTATAAATTTTTATATCCTCCATGGATAGATGCTTAGCCAGCATATTTTTCCATGTCGGTTAAGGTGCACAGTACTAGTGGCAAATAATGCAAAAAGGTTTATGGGGAAACTAATAATGAGAATAATATAATACATTTCTGATGAGATGTAAATTTCGGTATTGTGGTACAAAAGGTACAACAAAAGTTTTACCATTTATCACACACACACACATTTATATTTATATATATATATATATATATATATATATATATATATATATATATATATATATATATATATATTGCACTTGATAATGCAAGAGCTACAAGTTTGCTGTCTAACACAATAATTATGATAGTGCATATTTATCATGTATATTGATTTATTCAGGTGTTTCGTAAGGAAATTACAGTAGTAAAGAAACAGTTGAAGAGTGTAGATGCTGTAAAGAGATCAATGTGATTTTTTATAAGACCAAGGAGCTCAATGTGGATTGTATCATCGATCATCCTGGATTTCTGACAGTTTGCTTGGATGAATATGTCCTGGAAGCAGCATACTATGCCTACCGACAGCAGTATGGAAATTGCGAGGAAATTCTGTCAGAGTACGTAAACAATTATGGGCAAAATGTTCTCACAATAGTTATGGCACCAATATCAGGTCCCTTATGGGAAAAGTGATTGCTGTATAACCATAAATATAAAACAAAGTCACTCATAAATTCATGAAATCCCTCCTTCATTGAGAAATTGTGACATTTTTCTTATGTGGAGTTTTCACCCAAACCTTTCAAGAATAAACCTTGCTAGCATCATTTGTCTGTTATACTGGAAATTATCATGTAAAACTGTAACTTCAGTCGAACAATACTTTCATTACTTGAACAGACTCTGCACTATGACATTTAAAACATATTGTTGTCTGTTCCTATTCACATAAGATTCATTTAGCTTCCTACCATTGGCTGTAGTAAAATCTAATTTTATGCTAAAGGTCTTGACTCAGAAAACTTGAAATAAATAAGTTAAAACCAGAATAGGTGACATAATATAACTTTATTCAAGCCTAAAATATGTTGCATATTCTATTTTCTGTCATAATAGATACACTGCATACAGGCAGCTGGTAAGATGGTGCTGGGGATATCTTGGCCGTGAAATCCGAGTTGCTTTGCCATCCTGTGCAGTAGTGGATGCAATCAGGCAGAAGTTCCCAAGTGAAGGTGGTAACTACACAGGTTTCAAGCACTTGTAGTTATCTTGCAGATCGTGATGTGAGAGCCTGGACAGCCGTTGACTTGTCTGGCCTCAGGGATTGGCTGCATAGAGATGGTGGTAACTATCAACTGACTGGTTTCCTGACCATTTTCTCCAGTGATGCCATCAACTCTTCAACATATTCTGAAAGAAGAAATGTTTCCCACCATAATTTAAGAAAGAAGAATTTCATCCACTGCCTATATGCATGCAGAAAGTTTTTATAACAAAAATTTGTAGATACCGTTGTAATAAAAGTCAAAATGGTATTCATTTTAACAAACATAAATAGTATTTGACTGTATAATTATTTTGTTACAATATATGATTTTGAATATGTGCTACAAATATAAATCTGCACCGACTTTATTTTCATTAAAATAAATTAAATCAAGCTGCTTTGCCATCATTTTTAGTGTATGCGATCAGTTGGAACTTCCCAAGTGAAAGTGTTAGCTACACTCATTACAAGGACTTGTACTTTGTGTGCAAATGGGATGTGTAAGACTGGACAGATTCAACTTGTCTGGCCTCTGGAATCGGCTGCATAGAGCTGGCGGTAACTATCAACAGACTCTGGCTTCTTGACGATATCCTCCAGTGCTGCCATCAACTCTTCAACATAGTCTGAAATAAGGAATCCCCCCCCCCCCTTAATTTAAGAGGCTAACAAGAATTACATCCACTTCCTCTATCCCCACAAATAATTTACTAAAAATAATTAAGAGAATTGAAGACAAGATTTAAATAGTATTCAATTTAACATAAATATAAATTGTAGTAGAATGAATAATAATTTTGTCATGATGTATGATTCTGAATATGTGCGACAAAAATGAATCCACATCGACTTTGTTTTGGTTAAGATCCATGAAATCTGATTTGCTTTGCCTGCAGCATATGCAATCAGGTGGAATTTTCCAACTGAAATGGTAACTATACAGGTTTCAAGGCCTTGTACTTATCTTGCGAATCGAGATTTATGAGCCTGGACAGCATTCGACTTGTCTGGCCTCTGGACTATCACATCTACCATCCCCAGCAATAGCAATTGGCTAACGAAGACTCTGTAACTCTCCAAAGACCCTACCCTTATGCGCCTTCCATACTTTATCGATAATAGGTGTGAGTAGCACTTGCTGGTGGGTCATGAATGTGGATAGGTGTATCACTGGAATACACATGTGTTAAATAACCCGAAGAACCTTTGTTGGAGTTGCATCTGCAAAAAGGATGGCTCCTGACAAGATAGTGTTACCAGCTGGCTTGTCCCCGAGGTAGGGCTGGCTGTTCCAAGTGTATGACTTGCTACACAGGTGGCACTCCTGTGTAACTATAATTAAAGTGCCAAATGTGTGGGTCACTGTCCCTTTTGATGGTCCATGGCAGTAGCGACAAGTCCAGAATAATGACAACAGCTGTTCCTCAAACACAATAAACTTTCTCTTGGACATAAGGTTGGTAGATGGTAGTTCTGAACTGGAAAGAAAATGAAAATGCAGTAGGGGCAAGTTTTTAGAACTTGAACAACAAAGTTGTTTTTAAGCATCCAGGAAATTTATTATTTAGTAATTGTTAATTTGTGCTGATAACCGGTTTAATATGTGGAAAAACATACGGAATTGTAGAGGCCATAAATAGTAATATAAGAATTTGATAGCACCATCAAATCAGTAATAATTTCATACATGCTGAAGTTATGCAATTTATATTACCCTTTTCCAGAGGTATTTGAGTTGAAGCTTGAATCCATAGGGTCACTCTCATCTGGTTTGTAGCTTGAATCATTGGACTCCCTTATCATGGAACACTCATCACCAATATCATGAGCATCAGTATCAGGGTCTGTGTCCGGTTCATCAAAACTGTCTATTTCGTTCTCCATTTCACTGTCTGTGTGGCTGTCTAAAGAACACTGAATGCCTTTGCTCCTTCTTTGTACATGCTGACATTTGCCTGACAACCTGTGAAATATCATTCATGTGTATACTGATTATCATGGTTTTCACACAGATGAGTAATTCATGAATATGCTTATCAATAACAGTGTATTATTGCTCAGTAACAAAAAGTGGACAAGTGCTTGGTATACTGAGACAATTGCTTACACGATCACACTGAACTTAGTTAATAAATTGTTACATGTGTCATTTGCTTGTTAACTTTTAATGGTGAGATTATAACATTGAGTTATACATGTATTATTATTACCAAAATCAATTTGTTTTCCTCACTAATGCTTGAATTCTCTCTTGGATCTCTTAAGTATCCTGTCAGTCTGACATTCAGTGGCAATACTGCATGATGGTGTCTCTAGTCCCTGAAACAAAAGCAATACACGAAAAATGTATTTGGCAAATTCTAGTGAATACCTATGCATTAGATAAGGTGGTCATTAAAGCTGTACCGATGTCACTTTCTGCCGATTATTTCTGCCCAGTTATGAGAATGGCCGATTAATCGATACATCTTAAGTGGTCATACTCTAAGTTTTATGTATGTTTGAACAATAAATGACAAATGCATCAAACCTCTTTCATTACTTAGAGAACTATGACTGATCATAATGTTTGACATGTAACCAACACATTGCATAGCTTTCCCATAATAAATAATAACATATCTTTATTGATTTACTAGTATGCTATCATATATGAGGCCATATGAAATCATATGAAGCTATACCAACCATTTGAACACTGGAAATGCATGGAAAGTTCTCTGTGACATCAATATGCACACCAGGATATGTCACACCATCTACTGTTGACTGTGTGATTGGTGTCTTTTGGGTTTTCTCTTGTACATTATCTTCTGGATGCTGGTTTTGAAAAATCTCTTTCAACATCTAACAAAAAGATACAAATAAATCAAGCAGCATTAGAAGTTTACATAGTAAACAATATTAAAGGCTAAATTCTTCTTATATTACCTTACATGATTCTGTACACAATTTGAATAATAATAATAATAATAATAATAATAATAATAATAATGTTAATATGCTTTCCACATTGAACAAACATTACTATTACATCTGCAGTCAATGTGTTGTGGATGTGAATCTGACCTAGAGCAGGATCCACTGATATAATAATGTATATCTAAGCAAGGAAGGTAATTTACTCCCAGATCCTCAGAACTAATTAGTCCTTACAATTAAAAACGATCAATACACCAACTATTCACACCATTTAAGCATGAGAAGAACACTTGTGATATAACATTATTATTATTGTTGAAAACAGCAACAGACAGGAACAAGCTACAGCATCCACAATAATTTTGTCTAGGCTGAGGTCCGAACAATGTGGGGGGGGGGAGGGCTATATATATATATATATATATATATATATATATATATATATATATATATATATATATATCCCTTTGATTTAGACTTTACACCATTGCACACACACAGATGTTGATAAAGCAGGTTTCATATTTTGGGGGATAACGGTGGACCTATTACAATTTGCAAACACCCTCCCACTAAAACCACCCTCTCGCATTAATCGCTCGTAAGCTAGGTATATTTGTGGCAAGAGTGTAGGGTTGACAACAAATAATATAGCATGCTAAAATCAATAAACTTTTTACCCTTGCTCGCTCTCAAAGCTCCTCTCAGGGCTATGTGTTGTTAGGCCTGCCGTAACCCTTAATTTTTGTTGATCTGGTGTGCATGTACTCTGGGTTATCTGGTGAGAAAACACACTTGGAACTGCATTTGGCAGGAGTCGTCTAATGGTCTTTATCCCAAATGACTGTTTCAGTTTAGAGGCAGGATCGAAATCGTCTTCTCTTAAGTGGTCACTACAGACAACTTGACTATCTCGCCTGTCACTAGTCGGCTCAGTCCAGTCTTTTCTTGTCGTTTGTATCTGCTTAATCCATTGTTTCCTTGAAAGAGGATGAGTAGGAAATAAGTGCAAACTCACTCCTTCTCGTGTTGTATTGCTACAACCTCCAACAATACACCTTTTTGCCATTTTTCACACACAGCTCCACTTGTTGAACGCAACTACAATGAAAATTGGAAAGCTGTTCCCTACACTGCGTCACTTCCGCTTTGCCTTATGGAAATTACCGAGCACGAAATCAGCTAGGAGCATTTTGTCTCCAACGATAAAAAATCCATGTTCTGTAGTCATTATTTTCATTAATGATGAGGTATATGACATAATACCTACACAAATTGCTTCGTGAAGGTTAAATTTATAATATAAACGAAAGTCTTGTGAGTGCACTAGTAGACCTTTAAAATAAGGACTTACGGCATACTAGCAAAAACTATGGAAACATTATCGTTGCCGAAAAGTCTGGATAATCGGTTCATCTGTGTTTTATTTGGATCCGGGTTTCATCTTAGAATTAGTAAAATTAGTCAGGGAAGCAGACTAACTTTAGAAAAGCACCCCAGATGCTTCAAAGTGCACCTATTTGTTCATGTGAAGCATCTGCATGATCAAACTGTTGATTATAGAATTTTTAAAAATGGCATCCAGAAAGTAATGCATGTTTAAGGGGAAAATAAGCTTCTAGAAAAGTGTTACTAATCAACACAGAAGAATAAAAAGGAGTGCTAAGATTTTTTTAAATAAAAGCTGGAAAGGAAACAGTTAAAAAATTTGGACATCACGTGTCAGTTTGAGTATGTCTCATGGCTGGAGATATGATTGCCATTGCGAATAGCGGAGAACTCGCCCTGGGAGAACTCATCCCAGGTGTCAGGAGAAGTCACCCCATGGTGGTCGGAGAAGTCGCCCCACTTCGCCTGGAGAAGTCGCCCCAAGGATCATATATAGTAATTTTGAAATGTCTCCACATGGTTGTTAAGGCTTTATTTATTGTTGTTTTTCTTGAACTTAATAACTTATTAAATTATAAAATTTGCAATTTTTCAACTTTTCCATTTGATCAACTCCGCTTCTGTACTTAACGTAAAAAAGTGTTAACTGTCCCTTTTGCTCTGCTCTTCAAATCATTAGATGCATTTTAATAATATTTGTAGAGATAGTGCTATCAATATTTTTTATTACATTTACATCTAAAAATGAAACATGCGTACTAGATGCAGTATAAATAAATTTAATCGTCGGGTGAAAATGATTTAGGCGATCAATAATTTTTTTTCAGTTCTTCAGTTGAATGCTTCCAGATCATAAATATGTCATCTAAAAATCTGAACCAAAGAGATGGATTAAACTTTTCGTTTTGAAGAAAATCCTTTTCTGATGTACTGATGAAAGGGAAGAGTATGAATGAACCACATTAATACCCATTGACCTACCCATTATTTGTATGTAATTCGTATTATTAAATTGAAAATAATTATATTCCAAGACAAGTTTTATTATTTTACAAACATCCTCACTAGATAGTGTGCCATTGTTTGGATTGTTATCAAGAAAATACTTACATGCTTCAATACCATCTGCATGTGGAATGTTGGTATACAGTGATGTTACATCTAATGATACCTGGATTAAAATTATCAGATAGCTGTGGAATAGACTTCAACTTTTTAATGAAAGTGGTTGTATCTTTAATGTACGAAGGAAGTGATTTCATTAAAGGTTGTAAAATGCTATCAATAAATTTTGATAGGTTTTCAGTATATGAATTACAACCTAATATAATGGGTCATCCTGGATAATTTAAAGGTAAATTATGGTCAAGATTTTTATGAGTTTTGGGTAATATGTAGAATTGAGGTGTACATACGTTAAGAGGGAAAGTATCAAATTCCTCATATATGGAATTATTATTTTTAGCGATCTCATTAATGCATGCTGAAATTTTTAATTTAATTTCTAATTGACGTTCAACTTTTTTAATATAATCATCTTGATTTATAATAATAACAGTGTTTGACATCAACCTTTTTAATCACTATCCTGACGTCATTCATTAGATTATATACAGACTTAATTTTGTCCTTAGAAATATTACTATGATATTGCTTTTTATGATTACAAGTTAATATCTCTTTTGTGATCGCGTATATATAAAAATCTAAATATGAATCACGTAAAAGATGATTTAATTCTGTTATAAAAAGGTTTTTTGGGTGACAAGTTTTGGGGTGACTTCTCCAACCAATTGGGGCGACTTCTCCAACCACTCTGGGGCGACTTCTCCATATATGTTGGGGCGAGTTCTCCCAGGAGGAGTTTTCCATGGGGTATGTTCTCCCAGGGCGAATTCTCCATGGGGCGAGTTCTCTGCATACTGCCATTGTCATGTGAAATGGAGAACAATTTCCAAGAATTATGTCAAGTTGAGAGATAGCAACAAGCCACTGAGCTGCATAGGGTTTGGAACTAGAGTTTGTGCAACTGTAGTAGTGGTAAATAAAGTCCACGCGTACTTTACAAACTTTTCAGTTGAACATAATGCTTATCGTCAATGCGTCGAACTTTTAATTATGTTTCCAGCTTTACAATAGCAGTTATTGATATTTTGTTACACCTTACTGAAAACTGGTCATTCTTATGGGAAAAAAATCAACTGCCTTACTGAGATGGACTCGTGAGGGTTGGCAGGTCTGCTTTATTAAACAGAAATTGAAAAAGATAATGAAATCTTGGAAGATTGGTACATTTGTTATTAACTAGAGTCCATTAACATTCTTGCAATACTGAAATTATGAACATTTCATATCAAATTATAATGACAAGCTGTCAGTGTAATGCTAAACTTATGAAATTAGGTGTGTGAGGACTATATACAAACAATGAAACAATTCTCAAAACATTTCTTGTTACAATGATATCTTCATTCAGGTTTACAGTATGACCACTTGATAATGTTGCATGAAGGTTACAGACACTACTGCGTATTGGGTAACATTCAAATATAGAAAAGTAAAAAGTAACACAATGAAAGTACTTGTCTTCCATGTCAGAAATCACTTGTTATTGATAAGTAGCACATTTAGTACTAACTTATTAACTTATTATACAGGTGTAGACATGTACATAGTTCATGTATTATAGAGCACCATCATTTATGGGAGCACAATGTATGTTCTTACATCTACTTCAGATAGACGTGTTTGTGAATTTTCATTTGCACACTCTTAACTGCATTGAGTTCATTGTTGTTGAACTTGAAATGTCCCTGTTCATTGACAAGAACTGGCTCTGTCAGCATCCCAAAAAGATGCTTCTTTGGTTCAGTTGATACATCCTGTTGATCCAACTCAGGCCAGACATAAGAGTTTCCAACCTTCTTCATATACTTTACTTGAAATTCAGACTCTTAACACATCAATAATTTCTCCTATTAATATGTTTTCAACTTTGCTAGATAATTTCTTGTCAGTAATGATGTTGAGGAATCCCTCCTTGCTTTACATGACTCAGTTGAAGCCAAGTCAGCTGGATTGTACTACATATACTTAGATGTAAATACAAAGGACTTATTTTTCTTATTTTGCAGACAAGCAATTGGTGATGTAATATTGCATAAGTAAATTGTGCATCATCCTGTAGCATAGAATATTTTCAGCCAAAGATGATGCAATACTAATGATATGGAAAGTTTTAGTTTGATAATGGTTAAAGTTTTGAAAAATGGCTCCAGCTTTATTACATATATTTTCAGGTTATGGACACTACAGTTTTTTGTAATGTCCATAACCATGTTTTATCCACCAGGAAATATTAATGAAATATATATCCATGACTTGTATATTTTTGAAACCATACCCACAGTATGTATAACCAAAATTAATAAAAGTGCTGTGAGTGTCTTCAAAATAGGAAAACTATGAGTGAATATATACTCTACAAATTTTTCTGCACCAGGTTTTATTTTAGTGGATACTCCGTAAAAAAAAAACATTAAGATTCCAGTCTGACATTTCTTTGGCTTCTGCAGCATTTATAACTACAGTTTAACTTTTATATATGAAATTCAGTAAAATGATATGAAATTTTTCTTAATAATTACAGACATAAGTAGAAGAGGGTAACAGCATGCCATACTCCCATATGTTTCTTGACATTAAGATTGTATTTTAAAGGCTACAGCTGTGGCTTCTATGCTGATGTTACATGTAAAAGCTGCAAAAAGGCCAAATAGCATGATTTTCACGATTGGTTTCAATAACTGCAGTTTCAGAACTCCAAGGAGATCCAATACTTCTTGCTAGATCTCTCAGCTCAATGTAGTCTTTATTTTTTTTAAATTTATGTGGTGGCAGCAGTCATCTCTCCAGCTGTTGGCAATACTCAGATTGAAATGACATGATGTCCAATGAATGTATTTGTCACCTTTCCAATTTTTTTCATGAACATGGCTAAGCTTCAGAATATCGTTTTTAATTATTTTGTATCGATAGTGTTTGGACTTTATAAGATCATGATTTCCCATGGCCTTCAGGGTATTTCATTTGCTGGATGACTTTTCCAGATTATGATATACTTTTAAAAGCAAAACCTTGATCACACAGGTGCTTTGCATAATAAACATACATACATAAAAGTGCCTGAGGTACTTGCTATCAAGTTAGCCTGGTTCTCTACCCAATTCTACTCAGTTTCTGTAAACATCCAGATGTGGATGTAAAACATGGCTGCAGATCAGTTAATAACAAGATTTGATCACAATGATTGCATTTTCAGGCTTTTGCCCATTGCTTTTTGGATCTGTAATTTGAAGATCATTTCTAGAAGCCTTATGTTAAAATCAGAATTTTTTGCTGGTCTGTCTTGAGCAACATCCATGCATATTAATGAGGTGATCTGTCATCTGATTGGCTATTTTGGGAAATAGAATTTGATAAACATTGTTATGTTTCTCATATTACGAAGATTTGAAATGAATCCAATAATGAATGCCATCCATACTTGTTAACCAGATGATTTTACATCTGACTGGCTGCACAATAGTGTCTGGATACCATTCCAGAGCCAATGATCGTTACAAAATTTTGATCATATTTGGTATATAATCTTATAGACTAACAAGATCCAGGTCAATTTTGATAACTAGAGATCAGTTCTTAATGAGGTGATCTGGTATGTGATAAATTTTTCTTGTTGCCACTCTTGATTCCATATTTCAGATCAGATTTCGATCAAACGCTGTACACAAAATTTAGACCATCAAGGTCTCTGAAGAATTTGATGATCAGCAACACCTTTGCATATTTAGAATTTCTTGCCTGATTTTTCAAGATTTTTACCACTCTGGAGGGTGTAGTTTTAATAAAAAAAATTGATCAACCTGATTCTATAGGCTTTTATCAAATGCTTGGATGAGTTTGAGCAGCTTCCATTAAATGGGGTACACATTTGCATCTGATTGGTAGAGCTTGTTAGAACTCCAGAGGCCATATTTCTGATTTCTGACCATATTTTGAATAAAGTGTGACTCTGTGTCTTATCACATGATCAACACATACAAATCATGATGACATCCAATTTTCAGAGTTTTTTACCTTCCTAGATGCTATATTTCTAAACAGATTTTGATAAAATTCAGTTAAAAAGTGATGAAGATCTCGATAAATTTGATTATGAGTGACATCTGTGCATGTTAATGAGACATTTAATAATCCAACTAGCTGAGAGCCAGGTGAGTGTACATCTTTTCATTTATGATAGGATGATTCCTTTTCTAGGTGAGGATGTCTTAGTACTTAATGTCAATTTCTTACTTCAGGATTTGGATGTTCAGTATAAGTGCCAAGGCCATTATGTTATGGAATCTAACTGCATTCCCACATTGCTTTGATCTTTAAACTGCCAATATAATAGCATTGTAAACATAATCCATATCACCAAGAAACTTGGGCAGGATGGAGTGTTTCAGCCATTTTTAAGTAGTTCCATAAGAGGTAAATGTATTGATTCCTTATTTATTTGCCTTTGAGCATCAGAATTAACCGAGGAGTTGTGCTTTATGTACTTGACCTTCTGAATTTCTTATTTTCAAGTTCCAGTCAGATTAGCTTCTCACAGGGAGATAAAATTAGCTCCCATACATCCTCATTCAGTGAATTTACTACAAAATTATTGGAAAACATGATTATTTAATTTCTTAGTTGCAAGTGGTATATTAACAAGCCAATGATTTCTGAAACATCTTTGCATTTTGTGGGAATGCTATTTGAAATAATAATGTCATGGACCTTAGTTCTAATGTCAAGCATCCAAGTCAAGAAGTCAAAGACTGGTGTTAAAATCTGCTGATAATCCTTTTCTGTCTGGTTGACAATTGTGTAGATAAAAGTTGCAACATGATAAGCAGAAATGAAATATAAGTCACAGATAACATTCCAAACTAAATGACTGTATACATATTATCCAACTTAACATTCCTTATTGTGATGACATTCTATAGACACTACTCCTTCAGTGACTCGAGAGCAACAGGGGATTGGTAAATAATCAATGTGGCAGAAGTAAGGGCATCAGATTATAAGGGAGACTTAAATTTTGCCAAACCATTGGTGTGGCGGGGGCAAGTTAACCAGCACAGTGTTGGCAAGAAATAAAAACTGTAATTTCAGTGTCCTATACAAATATTAGTCAAATGGATTTTGATATTTTGGGATACAAATGTTTCAGGAGTCAAGTAAAACAAATAAACTAATGAACCGACTTTTAATATGAATGGTGTTCTCATCTAGTACATACAAAGTAATGCATCAGTAAAGTTGGAGTTGCCTCCCTGTAACTGTCAAATAAAAGTCTTACAAACGTTTCTTAGATAATGCTGACAACATCCCAAATACAATGAATAATATTAAAATTCTAACAGTAAATGAAGAAATATTTTTGAGAAAAGCTAGACTTGAGCACAAAGTTTCAAATAATATGGCCCCATTACAACTCTCTAGTTAAGATCATTTTCAACTAAGGGACCTTTCCATTCCAAATACAAGTACAGAAATCTTCAAGAAAATTTTTCAATATTTAGGGCCACTGATTTGGAACAGGATCAAAAAGAAATTAGAGAAAGAACAAATATAAACACATTTAATTATAATCTATTTCAGTGAAAGAAATGTGAAACCTGTTTGATTTGACAAATACATGTACATAACAACTTAAAGTATAAATTCTCAAACCATCTACTTGGTTGTGTCAGTATTTTTGTTCTGTATATACACAATGCACCTGGTTGGAGCATGTTCTTACAAAAGTTTCTGTTTATTATGTCCATTAATAAATGTAGTTTATTTTCAGTGCTTTTTTTCACTATTGTGTGCAAACTTATGTATTTTGCTTGTAAATTTGCATACATGTATAATGAAAGGCCATAAGGAAGATTAGTTCCATGCAACTAATTGTTTTACCCTTTTTAAACCAAGTCATGATCGTTATTGTTGTAATTATTATTATTATTAGAGCATGTGTATCCATCATCATTTAACTCAAATAAACTGAAGTTTTATAGCTTGAATGATAGTGATAAACTGATGAAACACTAAATTCAAACAAATAGACTTTTATGTACTTTATTAGAACTTTAAAACTATTTACACTCATTTAAGGAAATTTATGGGAGATGTGATTGGGTTGCCCATTTTCCTCCAGCTTTGTAGCTTACGTAGCTATCAAGGCCAATCTATTTAAAGATTTTGGGTCATGTGATCTTTCAAGCCAATCAGAATGTTTAATGACTTTATAATTGCAGAAGGATTCTACTGTAATTGAACTTTGGCATCTGAAGTCAAGCCATTTTCTTCAAGGGTGGAGACAATTTGTTTTCCCTCTGGAATAATTTTTCTTTTATTCTTAACATGTCATGAAGCTAGTATGTGCACTTGGAAATTCTTTTTTATTCTTCACCGATTGTGTTTGTTTGGATTTACAAGATGGATCTGTGAGAAAGATAAGTATTATTTTCATTATTGTTCTAATAAAAGACAATGACAAACAAACAAACAATTTTAAAATTAATTTTTCTTTTTTTGCATCTTCATTTTTTTAAAAATTGATTTTCCATTCAGTACACCTATCATGAGTGTTTGCTTGTCACAGAAAGGAAAGTATAACTTGCACAAGTTGCTCAAATGCTATCATGAATGCTAACACACACAAATCAGTAGATATTAGAATTACATCAGACTAAGAGGAGTCCATTTTAGATCTTAAACTACAGTGTGTTCCATCATGTCAGTTTTTACCATTGTTGTACTGGGCTTTTTCCAGGCCATAATTTTAGTGCAGTCACTAAAGGAAAGATTACACAAATTTTAGTGTGATTACATTGATGTACAAAAGTTTTCACAAATTTTAGTGTGATATTGAAATGCTTACACAAATGTAGTATGATTACATGGACATAGAAGAATTTACACAAACTAATATGCCTAATAATTTATCTCATTTAAAGGGTAACTATACGCTAATATTTCTTTTAAGTTTTCCTCTATTTGTGTTAAGTGTAGTACATACCACTCTACACTGAATCCAACACAAAAATAAAATTATGTGCCAGCTGTTTCACACCACTGGTACACACTTACCTTTATATCCCTTTCAGCAGCCTGATTGTGTCATTATTGCATTAGCAGGTTACATAACACTCAGCAATTTGAGATACTTTTCCTTGCAATATATTCTTCATTTACTTCTTACAGTTCTTGTGTAGTTTGGTTGAGCATCTCATTCATGTGATGAACCTTGGCAAAATTCTGGTTTTGTTTGGACTCGATTGTCAAAGTCATTGTGTCGGAGGGGTTCCACACCACTTAAAAGTGACCACATGCAATTATTTTCTAAGGTACTATTTTCTTATCTTGAGTTCTACACCAGAAGTACCTTTACCTAGTTTGGTTCTGGACCACAGTACAGACCTCTGATGGGGTTCTATTGTTCTGCTGGCTGGTTCCCCACCATTGGTATGCACTTTTCGTTATATCTTTATATACTTCTATTGAATTAATTTTATCAAGGGCTCCATACAACAGTGTCTTCTTTCTGAATGCTGTGACACCAGGTGTTATGGAGCTTCTCTTTTCCCCTATGGTTCCACACCACAGGAACATTTGTTTGCTGTATGTTCATTTTTTTCTTAAAGTTTTTTGCACATCAAAGCCATAAATCTCAGTTTTCCGAAAATTCAAACAGGGTTCCATCTTTCTTAAGTGGTTTCTGTACCACTGTGCTTAACATTTTTTGTTATGAATAAGTTTGACTTGATCATGCTGTCAATCACTACTTCACCAAATATATTTAAATTTATTTACATGAAACAATCTGAACATGATTAAGCAAGATCATCTTTGACTTCTCTCAGTTTATTCAGCACTTATTATATATATATATATATATATATATATATATATATATATATATATATATAAAATTGCCTCTATATCTGCTGACCTCTTGCCACCGATTTCACTCCTAAAATTATGTATGATCACAGTTACATTACTTTTGCTTGGTCCACATCATTTCTCAGGGTTTTCATATTGCTTTCAGAATGCCATCTCTTATAAAGGCAGCAGTTAGAAGACATGAGACAGTGAACACTGAAAGCAAATGGATGTCATTTTGTACTGATGAAGTTTGGTTAGACTTGAAATATATCATTTGCATAGCATTTGACCTATGTTAACCACAGAAGTAATCAATGTCTTGCTGCGGCTTCTTACATGTTTTGGCACAACATTTCAGTTGTTTGTAGGGCACCCACTAAGTGCTGCCCTAAGCCAGTTGTTAGCTATTCAAGGTCTTATCACAGTTACTCTGTATGCTCAGCCACAGCTACCCCAAAAACATTTTTTTATTTATTTCCAGATATCTGAAAAACTTAGAAACATAAGGCAGCATATTGTTAAGGGGTAATTTAAGGCAAATTATAAGAGATATTAAATATTTTTCACTTGCTTCCTATTTATCCCCCTCAATGCATCACTTTGGGCATGTTTGGCAAAGCAAGTTTTATTACAGCTGGATGTAATATGGTGTGGCTTTTGGCATGCATTATTTTTGTGATATTTTGGCTTAGAGCTGGTGATATGATGAATTTACCTCCTGGCCATTAGCAAAACTCAATCATGATATTCCTATGCAAGTCAGCAAAAGCATATCACAAACACAAAATACTGTTTCAAGAGAGCATGTATTGTGTTATGCTGACCTTGGCTTTGAATGTATACTTGTGATGCATAACATATCTTGTGCTGAAATATGGCATTAGACCCACAGCAACAACTTTTCTTAGAATAGGTGAAATAACAATGATAATTTGATCCATCCATCAGACAGACATTCAAGTGGCCTTACTTTCACTGTTATTCAATCATCAATTCCACACTGTCTGTTTAAACAAACAACTTATTTACCAAATAATTGGAATAATTAGTGAACCATTCCTAATTTTTTCTCATTGAGTAATAACATTGTTATCAAACAAAACATTCAGAGCTTCTTGACCAGATTTCTTTCTTGGACCTGTTCTCTTCATTCTGTACACTCAGCCGCTCTCAAGTGTCATAGATCATCATCCAATGTCTCACCAATTGTACGCTGATGACACCCAAATATACAAATCTAGCCACCCAACTGAAGTTGATGCTACCATCCAAGGTGTAGAGAGGTGCATTTCTGATGTGAAATCATGGATGACATGTAACAAGCTGCAGATGAATGATGATAAAACTGAGGCCATTCTGATTACAACACAAAGACTTTCTCATTCACATCCTTTTCTCTCAAACAATAAATATCAGCAACACCAACATTAAATTCACACAATCAGTATGAAACCTAGGTGTTACTCTGGACAGTACTCAAACTTTGCACCAACATGTCATGAACATATGCAAGGCTGCATATCTTGAGCTGAGACGCGTCAGCTCCATTCGCAGATATCTTTCAGTTGATGCCACTAAAACACTTGTGTGTTCATTAGTACTTTCAAGACTGGACTATTGTAACTCAATTCTGTCAGGTTCATCTCAATATCTACTCCAGAAACTTCAAAAAGTTCAAAACACAGCTGCTCAGATCATACTTAGAGTACCACGATCAGAGCACAGATCCAGAATCAAACACAAAATTTGTTCTCTGTGCTACGTTTCACTGATGGACTCTAGTCCATCATACCTACTTAGGCTCCTCTTCTGACAATCGTATATTGATTATTCCCACTATGAAAACAAAGTCATATGGACAGTGTTCTTTTGCATACCAGGGTCCAGCAACGTGGAATGAATTGCCCACAGAACTTGGACACAAAGACACAGTGATCACATTCAAGAGTGCTCTCTAAACTCACTTATTTCGACTGCAAGAACAAACTTAAAGACCTAATAATGTTTCCTACCTTAAATATTCTCAGCATGTTTTTTTCTTTGTTTTCTAATTTCATTTTGTTTGTGTTTGTAATCATATCATTATATATGTTTTTTATCTTATAGGTATTGTCTAATGTTGTAAAGCGCTTAGAGCTTCTAAAGATTAGGCGCTATACAAAGTCCTCATTATTATCATTATTATTATTATTGCTGCCAGTAACTGACGTTGTCTAATATAAATATTTCAACAGATAAAAACTTGTTTAATCAGGATAGCTAATGATGAAAAGTACTTGATTTTCTAGTACATTGTCACCTCAGGACAACTGTATCAGCGGTCTCTTTCGGCCATCTTTAAAATGACTGTATTTGCCTTATAGCACTTTTACATACTTACCATAATTGCCACTGAGGGATAATTCCCCAAGATTTCTATTTGAGTACCCATATGGGCAACCAGTTTCCATAAATAAACTTAATTTTACACTTAAAGGTTAAGTTTAAGCAAATAGCTTGGGAACTGAGCCAGTCAGTTAGGCCTAGGTGACAACCAAGTAAGTCAGTTAGACTTCTAGAAATCAGATACATATTAAACATAAGGTAAGAAATGGGGTCTCAGCTTTGTATAGCTTTTCTTACCTTTCAAAGGATTATTTTTCTGCTATTTGAATTACCTTCTTTTTCAGCTCTCATGTGTTTTCCAGACCTGAATGCAAAGTGGTGTACCATTCTAACCATGGTGGTGTGACCATTCCTGTATCCCTTATACATCTGTGTCTACCTGTCATCTTGACTGCCAGGAGTTTATGAGGGCGGTCTGCTTACTCCAGATAAACCACATTACAGAAACAGGATAAATGATGGTTCTCTAAATATTTTCCTCACTGACATATAGAAACTTGACTTCATCTGGACCCTTACACTGGATATGTAGTCACTTTACAACCCTAGCATCTACATTTACCTGCCATCTCAATTGTCTAGGTCACTGGTTCTCAATCTTTTTTTGTGGACCACTTGAATATTGCAGAGGGTCACATAATGCTGACCACTTAATATTTTTTCCTAATGTTGATTGTATCAGTAGAAATGTTGATTGTATCAGTAGATAACTATTGCAGCCTTTCCGCAGACTTCCTGAATGAAGCTTGAAGACCACTGGTGGTCCATGAACCACAGTTTGAAAACTGCTGACCTAGGGTACATGAGGGTGCTCTACTACATACTGCACAGCAACACAAACTGAATGTCAATGCATGATCTTTACTCATGGACATGTATATTTTCTTCTTGCATGAGCCCATGTTCCACCTGCAGTATCCTCGAATGTTCAAAGATAATAAATTATAATCACTATCCCTGGTTTGTAAATGTTCTAATTCCTATGTATGGATGTGCATTTTTCTTGCTCATATTTGCTAAGTTTACTTTTCATGCTTGGAAGATGTGTTTATATTTTCTCACCCTGATCATTGATGATATTTGTTTACATTTGTGCCAGTGTTTATTCATGCATATCATTTTGTCAGTTTGTCCCTTTATTGAGCTGCTAAAATACAGAAAAGATCAATTTCCCATATTTCTGTTTATGGTTGATACAACCTCAAAGTTTCTTGATAATACTCTATGTTTCAGTGTTCAATTCTTAGCATATTTACTTCAGAGGCATTGTTCAAACAGTTGTCTTCTCAATGGAAATAGTAGTTAAGTTTTGGTTCTAAATATTCAATAGAAAGTCACACAAACAGTTAGCATTATTTTTTAATATATCAAAGCAATTTTGATAGAACAATCCACATATTAACCAACAAATAATACTTGGGAGTAGTCAGTGATGTGTTTGTAATCCTTAAGTAAAGATCATTCTGGAGGTTGCAATGCCTACTAAACATCATTATCGAGGCTGGAATGCCTAATTTGCAGGGATAAGTTTACTTTTTGTAATAAAAAGTTTATGGTTGGAAATTTATTGTAAACATTAGATGGGTATTGAATACGCTTAGAATTTGTAACAGTCATGATAAACTCACATATTGTTAATTATTTTTTATGCTGAGCATTTTTGCCCATTTATTCAATTTTTTTTATTTTCAAACTATCTAGTTTTGATTGTCTAAGTTCCATCTTATATTGGAATAATGGTGATATCTTGTTTCAGTGAAGTTTCAAGACTGAACACTTAAAGTCAATAAAGCTTTGATTATATGTTTTGTGTTTATACTTTTCTTTAATATAATCAAATGGTCTTAAACATTTATAGTATAAAACATGTTTTGGTCCAACAATAAATTTGTTGAAATTATTAACATTAATGGTAAAGGATAAAAAATTATATATAAGATTAGAAACAGGATTTACAGTTTTCTAATGACAAAACCCATCTTTTATAGCTAAAGCCACTCTTATGAATTGGAGGAAGTTGATCAAAACCTGCAGTGTCATGTGACTGATGGTAATAGCTTTTAAAGATTGAGTTTGATACAAGGACTTCAGTTGTATGTCATTTGTACTGCTTGGTATTAGCTGCAAAATTTGTTGTTTTTGGTTATTTCTTGCTGAAAGGGCAGATAACACATTTTATCCTGTTTACCAATTTTAATGACATTGTTTGATACAGGAGAAGCATTTCCAAATGGTGTGATAAAACGGAGCATCATACAACAGCTGCATCAGAAACTATAATGCCTTCACTTTGTTTACTAAAAATCTTGTAGCACTGTTACTTTGTATTAAAGTACATGTATATAAAACTATGTCGCAGAAAAGGTAATAAAATTTGCAATACAGTAATATGTTTTGTTATCATTTATCAATGTATTTGCTCACAGCTGCATTTGTTAATATGATTTCAGAGAGAAAATTATTGAATAAAACCTTACCTTGATTTTTCAGTGAATTATTTGTATGTGATGATGTATGAATGCAGTAATATTATGAGAATAAACCCAACTACAATTCAGTTTCCAGGACTATTTCATGCACTATTTGCGCAAAAGTTATAGGAGTTTAAATAAATATTGACAAAAAAACTGCTCTAACAATTTTTTACATCATATTTTAATATTTCTATTCATTGTGGCTACAACTACATGTATTATGAAAAAACATTCCTGACCCATTCTTCTTGAAAGCATTCAAAAATCCATTTTGTTGTCATGATAATTTTAATAAAACTTCTATCAACAATGGGTGCAATCAGTGTGAAAAATTATCCCTGACCCATTTGTCCTGAGGGCCTTCAAATTCCATTTCATTGTGAGAATCTATTAAACCATGCATGAAGTAATGAGTCATCATTTTCTTGACTTAACGCTATTATTATCTGTTATTTAAATCTTAATTTAAACCGTGATTGTCGACATCATTATCACTACCTTGACACTGTCAGCATCTTTGTTAACATCTGAGTTGTCATCCAAACTCCTTTCTATTGTGTATGTAAAATCTTACTGCAGAGATACACTTTGATTATTTCCCTTTTTTGTTTATGAACTACACAACTATTTGTGATGTAAATAACATTTGTTTCAAAAGAGACCACACAAATATGTGGCAGATTAGGATAGTTGTAATTTTTATTCAGGATAAATGAGATACTATGTCAGTGACCATGGTTGTATTCAGAATAAAATGGATTAAGCAGTGAATGCATACCAGTACAAATATTTAGCAAATAGCCTCATTGCAAAGTTCAAGGTTTGCACTAAGCTTCCTCTTTTTTGGTGAAACCTTGATAATAATTGAACTGGTTCAGAGAAAGGTATATTCTGGTCTGTATAATCAAAAATCTTTCAACAATAATATCACAATTTTCAAGCATGGGATACTAATCACATATTTACACAAAGCAGAAGCACTATTACAAAGAATGAATGATTGTAAAATTGAACTGTGCTTTTACTTTGATTCTGCTATTAAAACAATAATTTCCCTCATACTTACATTCTAGATTAGAGTATAGGAAAGCTCGGGGATTTGAAGCTCGTGCAAGCTCGAGCTCAAGCTCGATAATTTTTTCGAGCTTGAGTAGTACGAAAAATAATTTTCTTTATAATTTATTTAAAAATCATTCTTGTTAATATAATAGTATTTCAAAAAGACAAGAGCATGCAGAGATTTATCCGATAACTTTGATCGCAATTTTGTACAGATATTAGTAGCAACTGAAAATGCTCTTTCTGAATCAATTGAAGTCGGTTTGATTGTACTGATGGCATCTGATAATCGCCTCAAATTTTCAGTCAGTTCACCATTACTTTTTGACAAGGAAAATTCTTGGCATAATTTCTTAAATTGATCGGTTTGAAGAGATCCCTGAGTGCTAGAAGCTTCCAATCAAAATCTAAGTTCATCTTCAAGTGAGAGCTCGTTATGGTTAATTGTTATTTTCTTATCATGTGCTTCTTCATTTGCAGTATTTGCCGATGGAAATAGCCGCTTCATCAAATTTGTCACTAATTCAATAGAAGTTTTGGATGGAACATTATCCGAATGGTGCAGAGAAATCATAAGATCCATAAGTTGTTGATTACCTCTACCGTCGATGTAATGATCAATATTTTCTAAAAGAGTACGACTGGTCTCTGTTCCTTGTGCAGACAATTTTTCCCTCATGAAGCTAATAGCAACATAAGCGGTTCTCAGAGAAGCTTTTTTTCGCTCATAGCATTAAGAGTAACCTCAACCAGTTTCAATGCCAAAACTATGGATTTCAATAATTCTATGTTCAAATTAGTTAAGAGATGCTTGGATCCGATTTCACTCAGCACTTCATTGGTGACATCGTATAAATTAATAAAGATTTCTAGCATTTTTAGCATGGAATTCCATCTAGTTTTGCAGTCGAGGGGCAGTTGTTGTTCTTTGTTAAATTTTTCTGAGCTTTTAGCTTTAAACGCATCCGATCGTATGGCTGAGCCTTTGAAAAATTTAACGATTTCTCTCACAGTGTTTATATTTTCCTTCCATGATTCGCTTTGTATCTCAACTTCTTCAGCACTCAATTCATCGTTGCTTTCATCAAAATCATCAGTCTGTCCAGTTTCTTCGCGTGAGAAAACTGAAATTCCTTGACCTGGGCAATTTTCTCTGTAAAAAGTTTTTGTAACACCCAAATGCAATCCGTGATCAAGGCAGGCTTGATACAGAGCGGGCGATTTTTCTCCGAACTTGATCATGATACTTGCTCCATCACCGGTAGAGGCAACAATATCCTGTTTGAATGAGACACCAAAAGAATTAAGATGTTCCTCAGTGAACTTGTTCATTCTTTCAGCATTACAACTTCCGTAAATTCTGACAAGACCAAGATTGATACATTTTGACGAGACCGTATGAAGGTTGATGTTGAGAAATCGACGATTTCCGATACTTGTCCATTCGTCCAATGATATTGAAAATCTCTTTAATTCTGAGAGTTCTTTCTTAATGTCCTGTATGACTTGTTGCTTCACTTTTTCTTCAAAATTGCGAATAAGGGCCATCACCGATCTTTCATCAGCAGGTAGCTTCATTCCTCTTAATGACAGCAATTGACGAATAAATTCTGAATGAGTGATTTTCCAAATCGAGAATCCATCGACTGCAGCGAGTTTCAAGACTATTTCTTCCAGTGAAGTTTTGACAACAAAGTTATCCATTGTTCTCATTTCCTTCAGCTCTATTTCAGATTCATTCTTGTTGATGTCAATATGATGAATGCTAAGCAGATGTCGACGCATTGTTGAAGTGTTTCCTTGTGGACATGAAATTGTCTGCTTACATTCATTGCAAGCTGCGAAATTATCCTTTTCGCGCTTGTTAAAATAAGTCCAAACAGCTGATTTCTTATTTTTTGACATCGCTACTGCTTTAGAAATAAAATATAAGTAAAAATTAACAAACAAAGAGCAGATACAATATGAAAAATCGCTGATAACACGTTTACATTGTTTGAACTGTTCAAAAATCAGTTTAAAAGAAATCCCTTGGGCGTCAGTTGTGCGCCTACTGCCCCTCCAGCACCGCTCATCATCAGCCCAAACGCTTGAGAAGTTCACCGGTTCTCTCGCTTGCAGAAGTTGAAAAACCCCTTCTGCCCGTCAGCTGCAATCATAATAGTAGGAATTATTATCTTAGGAGCCCCCAGCAATGACCGTTGCAAGGCAACGACTGCCCACTGGTCGACCAACACATGGGGAAGCGTAGGCCGTGTGAATCTGTAAAGCCACTCATTCCCACAGTCAATTAATTATCTCACGGGTTTATCCGGTCTGATAATATCAAAAAGCGTAAACTTTTTCTAGGCATAAGCTCGAAGCTCGGTGAGCTTCGACCTCGAGCTTCGAGCCCCCAAAAATGCTTCAAAATTATTGAGCCTCGAGCTTGAGCCTAGGCTCGTCCCAAACTCTATTCTAGATCTGTTGTGTCAGCCTTGTAAATTATATTTCTAGATGTGAAAGCTGTATTTTGGTCCTTATAATAAACATCTCGATCAGGATTGTAATAAACAGCATCAAAAGGTGTCATTGTTTAGTAAAGAGGGGCTGTTGTTGGGCAACAAAGAATTAACAAGAAATTAAAGATTGGACCCTACACCTGCATGTTACTGTGATGTCTGCTTCTTCACTTTTTTGTTAATGGCTGGGGATAAAAACCTAATGAAGTAACTTATGTCATCATGTCAAACAACCATTAAGTCCTCGTTTGTTGTCATATAAAGCCAGCTTACCCAATAATGAATAAGTGGATTTGTTACAGTTTTGTTTTCTGTATATCCTTTTGATCCTGACAGTTCTCAGTGCCCTAGTCATTAGACTTAACAGTAATTAGTCTTGTGTCAGCATACTCATCTATATGCTGATGAGCACCTTCAAGAAAAGTGGGATCCAAATATCAGGCTGTAAATGGGTGCAGATTAACAAGGGTATAGAACATTATGTCTGTAACTAAACTTTGTTAAAACTAACTGTACAGTTAATGTTGCTGTTCTGGGTCAAATCTGTGGTACTAATATCAATGACAGGTATCAAACAGGTATATGTTGTATCAAGTTTATTGTAGAACATGATTACCATTAACTGGAGATGATATTTTTCCACAAAATTGGTTGACCTTAATCATTCTTTCATAAACACCAGGTGTTAACCTGGATGCTGACCTTGATTCAAAATTAGTAAACAAAGATCTACTTTTATTTTAAAATGATTGGTTGTTGTCAAGGTCATGATGGGGCTTTGGGTTTAAGATGTAAACAACTTTTTTTATTTTTTATTTCTTAGAAGAAATGACTGGTTTTCGTCAGGGTCATTTTTGGTGTACGTGACATAAACATGATCATGTGACCCCCCTTTGATTTTGCAATTCTATTTTTTCCATAACTACACATTTGTTAGTTTTAATAGAGATGTGTAGAAAGAGATATCTCAGTTTATGGGCTTTTACACTTGGTGTCAAGTTGTTTTCTTTCTTGTAGCCAGATTTTTTAAAGTTAATTATCTAAAGATCATTTGGATTTCAAAAGAATTAGTTCTTTTATTCTCTGGAAATATTTTGAGGATTGCTCATATAGAATTTCAGAAAGACATTGCTTACAAATTTTATTGTGATTTCCAACACAGGAGTGTTATTTACAAGGAATTGTAAACAACAACATTGTATAGGATACGGCTTATGTCATCGCCTTCCATCTTTGCTTCTTCGTCGGGACTCGAACTTGAATTCAGTAGAACATTTTGTTATTAGAACATTTGCAATTTATTTCATGGATTATTCTTGGATTACTTTTGGATTTAATTCTTGAAACCATAAGTTCTTACTTTTTCATTTTTACAGAATTTTTCCAGGGAAATAAATTATTTGTTAAATTTTAAAAAGCTTGATGTTTTCACTCTTTCTGTGTTACTGTTTATTCGAGCCCAAACACGTAACATCGTGTAACTTGTAATAATCAGTGTATGCAGGCAGTTAACCTCGATGTTTACAGATATGTTTGTATAACTTGTCATGACAGATGTATACTACCAGCTAACTGTGATGTTTACAGATATGTTTTTAACTTGTCATAATTGATGCATGCTGGCAGTTAACCTTGATGTTTACAGATGTGTTTGCGTAACTTGTCATGATAGATCTATGCTGGCAGCTAACTGTGATGTTTAGAGATATGTTTGAGTAACTTGTCATAATCAATGTATGCTGGCAGTTAACCTTGATGTTTACAGATGTGTTTGCGTAACTTGCCATGATAGATCTATGCTGGCAGCTAACTGTGATGTTTAGAGATATGTTTGAGTAACTTGTCATAATCAATGTATGCTGGCAATTAACCTTGATGTTTACAGATGTGTTTGTGTAACTTGTTATAACAGATTTATGCTGGCAGTTAACTGTGATGTTTACAGATATGCTTGAGTAACTTGTCATAATCGTTGTATGCTGGCAGGTAACCTTGATGTTTAAATTATATATTTAATGATTTTCAGATTATATATATAATTCTTAGAATAAGTATACTTGTGACATTCATATTTTCAAATGTTCCTAACTTGAAAATATATACAGAAGTTAATACTGAAGACTAATAAATATTGCATAATGTAAAGCCTTGTTAAAAATATGTTGCAGGGTATTTAAAAAATGAACAGTTTAGAACTTTCAGGGGATTTATAATCCTTAATGGGCTATAAAAATATTTTGATTAAGGGGTCATCACAGTAGCATGTATTTTGTTTATGTTCTACTGGTAATATTTTCATTGAGATAAAAATGCTTGATCTATTATTTTGGTTCAGTCAGCCATAAAGTCTGGTTATTTCAATTCATTTGCAAAAGTTAAATTTATAATCCACTATTTAATTCATTTTACATAGAAATCACTTTATATTTTGAAAGTCATTCTTATTCTTGAGAAATCCACTTCTAACATCACCAAGTATTTTCTTTATTTCTTCTGTATTTGTATTATTTTGTTTTCAGTGAAATTTAAAGAAAAATTTTTCATTTAATCTAGGTAAAAAGTCAAAGCTTGTGGATGTGGACACAGCAACATTCCAAGAAATAGTCAAGTTGGTGGATGATACTTGGCAGAGTCAATTCATTGGCCAAGGAAATGATGCTGTCAATCTTCAGCACACTCGAGTTAAAGTCTCAAAGGTCACAATGGTCGAAAACCTAGATCTATTTGACTTATATTTCAAAAAGAGGCAAGAAATTTTCAAATCATTATGGAAGTCAAAACAGGAAAGCTTTCCACAGCTGGAAAAGATAAAGGGCTGCGGAAAAGGATACATCAAGACTTCCAGAGTAGGCAAGAGCTTGACAAGAGATATATACCCAGAGATCAACGAGTATTATTTCTTTCATGGGACCAAAGTTGATAAGATTGATGCAATCTGTGAAAATGGTCTAGACTGCCGTCTTAGTAGTGAGAAGTCAATGCTTGGTACGGGGGTCTACGGTGCTGAAAGCTCTACAAAAGCAGACCAGTATACAGGTAAAATTAGACATATCTGCAGTATAAGATTCTGCAAACCAGTGTACAGGTAAAATTAGACATGTCTGCAGTATCTGCAGACCAATACACAGGTAAAACTATACATGTCTGCAGTATCTGCAGACCAATACACAGGTAAAACTAGACATGTCTGCAGTATCAGCAGACAAATACACAAGTAAACGAGATGAGTCTGCATTATCTGCAGACCAGTATAGAGGTAAAACTGGACATGTCTGCAGTATCTGAGAGCAGTACACAAAAATCTACATCTCTCTATGGTATTCACTTCTGTATAATATACATGCAGCTGTAAACAGGTTTGACCCAGATTGACTATCATATTAGGCACTAATCTGGCAGGTCATGGGTGTATTATGCTGTTCCTATACAAGGTCAAGAAAACAGCCTTGACTCACAATGGTTGTCACTTGGCCAATAAAAAAAAGTTGTGTGTTTCCTATTGCACTGATTTTAAAATTAGGTAGGTAGGTGTTTTGTAAAAAAATAATTATCAACATTATATATATTATAATGATTAGTATATATAATGTATATGCACTCAAGTACTGTGCTAAACCAGTTCATTTAAATGCACGAATCCATTTTGGAAAGTTTTTTAAAAAGATTACCGCAGGGGTAAAAAAAAAAGTGATACAGTGAGCAACGAAAAACAGGGACAGTCAGCCAACCAGAAATATACTGTTTTTGCCTTTTGATTCGGTCTGGCAGATCAGTGATTTAGCATGCTGTTTTTATGATTTCAAGCCAGTTGCTTAGACTCGTGATGTCTGTTACATTATGATACAGTCTAGCAGACCAGGAGTTTTCTATTCTGTTTCTTTACAATTTCAAGCTTACAACCTTAAGACCCAGAATGGCTTTCACAATATGCAACAGTCTGGCATATCAAGGTTAGAGTGCTGCTCCTTATGATTTCAAGCTTACAGCATTGACCTACATTGGTATTAATTGAAAGAATTGTGACTGAAACAACTATGCAGTAAAATATATGAAAAAGAAGCCCAAAAATGTTTTAAATTAAAGAGGCAGCATGATTGGTCAGTACTGGACAAGCAGTGTGATGTTCATGTTCATAGAACATAACTGCTTTCACAAATATCTCCTTCAGCCAGTGTAGGTATGTGAGAAAGCTTGCCAGTAGCTTCTCATGGGTCGGTGGTTCTTTCCGGGGTTTTCCTGGGTTCTTCCTCCACCATTAATACTAGCCGCCATGTATAGCCTATCGTGTGCTGAAAAATGGCATTAAATCCCACAACAACAACAACAACAAAATATCTCCAACAGCAACTCGATAACTAATAGAGCATAATGTCTAATTAAACATTTGTAAATAATTATGTGTACAAATCTGCCATATATATAGCTTTATATAAACTATTAGCAAACAAATTTTAGTGTTACTAATAGTGATTGAGAATGTACTACAGAGTTTTACTGTGCACTAGTCTAACAAACTGTGGTCTGGTACACAGTTCCTTATGATTTCAAACTAAGAGTATCAACTCTGATCTGCCTACACATTTTGTTACAGTCTGGCAGATTATGGGTTGACTATACGCTAGTCTGGCAAATTTGGGTCTATTACAATGTCCCATATCATTTCAGGCGAACAACAGAGACCCTGATCTATCTACACACTATGCAGCTGTCTGACAGATCATGGGCTTACTATGCACCAGTCTGGCAAATTTGGGTCTGTTAAACTATTCCTTATCTTTTCCAGCTATGTGTAGCAACATAGTCCCTGTTCTGCTTACATGCTGTGCAACAGTCTGGCAGATCATGGGCTTACAATGCACCGTTCTGGCTAATTGGGGTCTATTACACTGGCCTTTTCCATTACATGCTAACAGTATAAACCCTGACCTGCCTGCACATTATACAAAAATAGAGCTAGGTGTGAGGTGTTTGTAATATTTAGGTTTATGTTACATATTTCTTAATGACTTGTGTCTTTATAATGAATATACCCCACCCCATTGTTTAGCCTGGATTTCTCTACTGTAACAGTAGATATTCAATTTCTTTGAACCTTTATAGCCTATGGACACCACAAGATGACAAATAGGCCACATGGCTGGTCAGTACACAAGTACAAAGTGATGGTTACTTCATTGTTTTAGCTACTGACAAAGTGTTTCTAATTTTTCAATTAGTTCAGGGTGAGCCATGCATTTTAAGACTCCTGGAAAAAGACAGTCAGACTCGTATTAGCACTATTTCCTTTATTTTGGCATCATGTGTACAACAACTTCTTCCTATAGCAAAGTTTTAGAACACTGGTCAGTGCTGCTACAATGCCATTATTATTGGCAGGTCATCACAGATAAACAAAATTGTTTTGTTCTTGTGAGAAACATTGCAACTATATCTAGTGTTGATTTGATTCATCATGCTGATATTGAGCATATCCTTGTCACTCATATCATGCAGAGCAGTCATTTTGATTGGCAGGGCTAGTTTTGCATTCTTTGTTGCAACTATGTCTAGTGAGAATATGACCAGTCTGAAGTTGGGCTTGTTATTAGAGCTCATGATTCCAAGTTTGGGTCTGTTATTACAGCTCATATCAGGGAGCTGCAGAGCAATCATTTCAATTAGAACAGCTAGTTTTGCTTATTTGTTTCAAGTAACATCTCGAGTCATTTGACACCAACATGGTCTCTTATGGGCCAGATAAATAACCAGTGCACTACAAATGAATGCTTGTGACAGCAACAAACTGATCTCCTGCAACTTACGACATGATCTAGCAATCAAGATTAACATCTTAAAATGGCAACCTTGGCGCACCTGGTACCTTCTCTGCTTTCACATATGAAATGCTGACATTATTGCATCTGCAGTTGTTAGTTTCCAGGCCCCTTTAGGGGCAGTGAACAGGGATACTATTCTAAGATGGCTCTATCCACCATGCTGTCATTCATTGCTCCCACTTTTTCAAACAAGATACCTCTGCCTACTACATTCAGAACAGCTAGTTGGAGCAAAGACTGTCTTTCTCAGAAACCTATCTCATCAGACTTGTCAGTCATTGTAAACCTGATTGAATCAGCTTTAATTCAAATTTCTTCAATTTAGTACATGCATTTGTCATGTCCAGTTGAGTTTGCATAATAAAATTCTCTTTATTCACAACATAAAGGAATTTGCCTTGGTTTCCATACGTTACTTCTGTCACAGGATAAACGTTAAACATCTTGTTGTGTTCCTTAGGGTACAAAAGATTCATTGAAACTGGAAAATTAAACAATACTTGCCAAGTTGAAGCCCTTTGGTATCACATGCCCAAGCACCCTCCTTGTGTCTCATCTTGTATCCTGTGACCTCTCTAAAGACTGACCAGTCACATGGCCTATGCTTTATCTCATCTGATCACTTAGAGTATTACAGGTTCACTGAAATTGTCATCAAATTTCAACTTGCTAAGTATCATTTAATTTTCCAAATTTCTTTCTTGTAATACAATACTCACCTACTGACTTAAGTTTGTTTGCTCTGATTTGGGAACAAGTTTTCATTAAATTTATTTTTACATGTGTCATTCCGTCATTAACACCGTTTTGAACTGGAAATACTGACATGTAATTTTAATCACAAAACATTAATTCTGCTTAAAATAGTTTATTTATGAAACCTTTGCTTCCACTGCTACCTTGAGAAAAATATAAAATTATTACACATATTCAGAGAAAAAGTTTGCATCATGTGAAAAACATGGTAATGGCTGCAATGATGACAGATAAATCAACTGTCTTGATTGTGCTACAATCACAATTGCGCATATCAGTGTTCTCTAGGTACATTACAGATGCATTTGCCCATATTTTTGTTATTTAGGTACATTACAATTGCATTTGCCCATATTTTTGTTATTTAGGTACACTAGAATCACAATTACTCATATCAATGTTCTTTTGGTACATTACAGTTGCAATTGCCCATATCAGTGTTCTTTAGATACATTACAATCACAATTGCCCTTATCAGGGGGTTTGAGGTACACTACAATACCAATTGCCCATATCAGTGTTCCTTAGGTACATTACAATTGCAACTGCCTATATCAGTGTTCTCTAGGTGCATTACAATTACAGTTGCCATATCAGTGTTTTTTACAATCACAGTTGCCTGTATCAGTTTTCTTTACAATTACATTTGATCATATCAATGTTCTCTAGGTACACTAAAATCACAATTACCCATATCGGTGTTCTCTAGGTACACTACGATCACAATTGCTCCACATCCGTATTCTCTAGGTACACTACAATCACAGTTGCTTATATCAGTGTTCTCTAGGTACACTGCCATCACATTTGCTAATATCAGTGTTCTCTAGGTACACTATGATCATAATTGCCCATATCAGTGTTCTCTAGGTACATTACAATCACTATTTCCCATATCAGTGTTCTCTAGGCACATTACAATCACTATTTCCCATATCAGTGTTCTCTAGGTCCCTACAGTCACATTTGCCAATATCAGTGTTCTCTAGGTACACTACAATCACATTGCCCATATCAGTGTTCTCTAGGTTCACTACAATCACAATTGCCTAAATCCATGTTTTTTATATTTACATTAATCACAAAAGCCTATATTATTTCTGATTCTCTGTACGCATATGATTTTTATATACAGTGAATCTGCTTCAGTGGGCACCTTCATACAAATGTTTTTAAAGGACAAGATTCATGAACTTATTCAAAATTTCATAAATATTCTGTCTCTCCATAAAGGACATATGTACCAAAAGGACAATATTTTGTGGTCTTCTTCAGCACTGTCATTTGGAAAGGTTTTATTGTATGTAAATGTATTTTAATTAAAGACATGTTACCAGAAATTCAAGAAGAAAATACATGCCAAATTCCTCTTATTTTGCAGATGCAAAACAAGCAAGAACACCTGGGGAAAAGAAAATGTTCCTGATGCGAATGGTCCTTGGCAATATTTTTGTGTGCACTGACCAAAATCCCCACAAATACAGAAGACCTCCATGCAAAATTTGCATTAAAGATGACTGTGCAAACACTAGGCATACCGAGGGATATTTTGACTCTGTGGTTGGTGACATGGCAAAACTATTCAGAGAGTTTGTAGTCTATGACAAAAATCAATGCTATCCAGAATACATCATCACATATGTTAGAGTCTGAAGTGGGAACATTCTTGCAAGAACTTAATACATATGCACAGAATGTAAATAACACAAAGAATCTGGGTGTTGCAAAAAGTTCCATAAGTAGAGAAAACTCATTCAGGTTTATCTCATCAGGTCATACGGACAAGTGAGCTTATGGTATGGTCCTGCAATCATGTCATGCTGACTGTCATCCATTGTGCTTTATCTGTTAACATTTCTCAAAGATCACTGTGCCATGCAATGTCTTCTTCAAAGACATACCCGATTATATATACATCCACTAACTTGCAATGCTAGCCATGCTAAGATATACATTCTCCACATCTTTCAGATCATTTAGCAACAAAAGTTGTTTATTGAGCTAGAAGTTTCATGAGAGTGGTCTTCCCTTGGACAGGAATTGTAGTCAAATTCTATCATCATTAGTTACTGTCACTCATACCTGGTCAGCATAATATTCTTTTTAACACCACATAAATACTGATCCATTTTGTGCCTTTTCATTATTTGAATGATTCTTTGGAGTTTTCATACCTTGAGAAGTATGCTTTTTATATAACTATCTTGATAGAAATTTGTTTTGTCACATTCAAGATAGTGCTGGATTCTGTATTAACAATGCAGGTGCTCTTTTTCTTACCTCATTATAGATATGATCATAACTTTGATTTCTTTGAATTCAGTTTAATTATTCTATCTCATATTTTGTTTGAAATGGATAAAATAAATTTGAATGATATTGGTTAAGAAAGCTAACATGTTGACTGTGCTGCCTATTCTAAAGTGAATCGAGGTGTCAACAGATCTTAACATTTTGTTTTCAGACACATGACTTGGACTTGTTATGTAGATATAAATTCATTTTGTTTATCATAACTGACAATTTCATCCTGCTGAGTTTCAAGGATCGTAGAATGTTGGTTTAAATGTTTTGTTTTCTACAAGTGCAAAATCTTTGAGTTTCCAGGTTAGTCTGCTTCTTTGTTTAAGATTGAGTTGGTGTATGGTTTAGTCAAGCGGAACATTTTGCAAAAGGATTCAGTTGATGTTTATATTAGACCTTAGACTTTTGGGAAATAAGACATGCATCATGACTGAAATGTGTATAAATTAATAAAGAAGCAAATATATTCTGGCGGAATACTGTTTATTGAAAAAGTCAAATGGCATGGAGATTTTGACCATATTTTAAAAAGTACCAACAATAGACTGAATTATTCAAAATGCTTTAGCAAATGTAATAATAATGATCAGCACATGGAAGATTGACTGATTTATTCTTATTTCATTTAATTTCATTTTCCAAAGACTTTATGGAGAATCTCTGGAGGAGTAATTCAAAGTGTTGAGACATTGGAATTTTCTCAGTATGATTTCCCAGTACAATGTAGCAATGTTTCTGCACATAAAGTCTTCATATGACATTTGGAAATTGGAGAAGAGACATTTGCTACATTGTTTCAAGAGCATTAAATCTGCAGTAAATATATTAACTGTACTTAGTGATCAATAAAATTTATGTTTAGTGTCACATTTAACAGTCAATAGATGATAAATGTTTTCTAACTTACAGATGGGAAATATATTCAGCAACAAATAAGTTTCTGACAGATTAATAATCAAACATAAAGATGTATTTACCCGCATGATTTCACCATCACAAATATACTGAACTCAAGATGACATAGCTGAGAGCAAATTAAGTCAATTTCAGTTGTAAAAGGTGACCCTGTGTGGCTGAGTGGTTTAAAGTGCTCACTTTTACTGATCACTGCTATCACACCTAGGTTCAAGTCTCCGGCTTGGCCAATGTGGGTATGTGAGAAAGCTTGCTATTAGCTTCCTGCTGGTCAGTAGTTCTTACTAGGGTTTTCCCAGGTTCTGCCTTCCCCATTTATATTGGCCACCATTTATAGCCCATCATATGCTGAAAAATTGCATTAAACTCAAAACAATGGCATCAACAATTCTAAACAAGGGCAATCATGTTGTGTCTTCAAGCGAATTGATAATCTTTGTGGGTACATAAGTCATGTGACTTGAAAAGTTAATAGATAAGATAATGTTAGTAATTTCTATCTTATGTTTCATTGAAGTAAAGTCTGAAAATATATATTTTTCAATGTGTTTGTGTAAAATAAATATATTTTTGTCTTTTCTTTGTGAATATGAACTGTATTTATTAATGATTAGAAGACCAAATATGTGTCAGTATTTTGTTAATTTACTAAACCTACTTATAAAAGCTTAGGAATTCTCCCCTTTTGTTTGCTTGCACTTTCGTAAAGGTAAGACATAAACACACATTCATCAAATTTTCCATAATTCTTGCTTTGCCACAGTTCAATAAATAATGCTATCAGCAGTGCAAAACAAAAAATAGCTTTTTTAATAATGATAGTAAATAATCATAGTAAAAATATTTGAATTTTATTTAAGGACATTTTGATTGCTAGCGAATGAACTATATGCTTAAACTTTTAAAAGTCGTAATTTGACTTTCATCGAGTTTGATTTTCTCAAACTATCTTTGCAATTTTGTCACTTGAATAGTTTGAAAAGAATTTGAACTTTTTAGAGTGCATTGTAAATACTTAATTATATTTTTGTGATTCACTGAATTAAGTGAACACTCAGTTCTTAAATAATGATAGATTAGGTCTGTAATATTGCTTAGCATTTATAAAGTATCGAAATACTAAATAACATTTATAACTTTAAAATATGTTGAATTGCTGCATAACACAGCATCCATTATTTTATGACAGACAAAGCACTGAATAGCAAACATTATTTTACAATATTTTACGTTGCTTCACAGTGACTCTCCCATAAAACCTAGTAACTTTTTACAGCATGAGAGTTCACTTCCAAGTGAAAGACTTCTTACAGTGATATAATATTCTAAGTCAAAGTAATCATTGTATAATGAAGTTTTTTTTGAAACACCCATAAGGTCAAGTCTACCATACTGGTTTCATATCGGTGATTTTAGTTAAGTAATATTAATAGTCACTGCTAAATGAATTCTCTCCCTTTTATTGTATAGTGAACTTGTACTTTATTAAAATTGGAGCCTGAATATAAGTTTGAAATTTCTGTAGCAAGAAAGAGCTGTAAAAGAAAAAATCTAGGTTCATGACCTACATTTGTAAATATTTTTCTCATCATTTGATAAAGGGTAATATTGAAATGCTCAGCGCTGTTTTAATTTTGTTGCTTAAAGCTAAAATGAAAATTGTTTTATATTTGTACCAGAATTTTACCTGAACTACTTTAAAAATATATCCACAATGTTCAGAAGTTGGATGGGCTGAAAAATATAGCAAGAAATACTTTTAGACTATACCACAATACTTTATAGCAATCTTTATTAGTACCGATGCTTACCACACAAAACTGCATTTTATTTTACAGTAACATGAAATTATGAATTCATTGCGGAGTGAACTCCCTTACATGAGTAATTTCTGTATTAATTACTCCATCATAAAGTTGGATCAAACTTAACGAAAACTTAACTTATGATGGATACAGTCAAGTATCTGCTGTGCTTTGAGAATGGAAATAAATTTTAATAAATGTAACTTTTAATAATAATTTTGTATGTAATGGATTTCAGAATAAGTTGGTAAAATTCTCATATCTATTTTATTTTCTTTAATAATGGTATTCTATAAATATAGGTTACTGCATTTGCATGGGAAAATATGAATGAGTTTTTCTGAGTAGTACTGCATGACCTTAGGAGCACAGTATATATTTTCCTATATACATGCAAATGCAGTAACCTTTATAATTATTTCGTTATTTTGTGTAAGGCTTAGTAATAAATAGAATACACTACAAGAAACAAAAAAAATTAATTTATGTTCAATTCCAAAATAAATAAACAACCTTAGATTCATCAGTACATAGTAACAATATTAACAGCGACCTATGAACTTCATTGCATGCTTGACATTAGTTTTAAAAACAATTCTCATTTTGGTCTACTTAAAATTGAAATTTAGGGTCATATTGTGAATGAATGTTTATTGAAACAACTTTTCCAGTTGGCTTGGAATGGATTTTGTTTTTCTGTTGATCCAGCTAAATTATGCTTTTCTGCCTGTGATTGACTGGATTTAAAAGACAAGTTGATTCCATATGATGTACATGAGATTTGAGCAGTGGAGGGACCCTTCTTGAATTGACTGCAACTCTGTTTCTGTTCTGTCATTGATTGTTTGGAATCTTAGTGTGGGAAAATAATTATTCTTTTAATTGCAATTATCAATCAGATGCTATGGAATGTCACATTCATTTTGTTTTCACTGCAGTAAGAAGAATGTGGTTTCTGCTGAAACGTAATTGAAATTACTGTACAATTTTGTGATGTGTATCAAGTTTTGGAATCCATGTCATAGTTCATATAATTCAGATTTGCAGATCTAACTTAGTACATTTTGAGGAAATTCAAGATGCAAATATGATAGTATAATTTGTTGCCATTCTTATTAGCAACTAAAGAAGACATGTTTATGCCCTGTCACGTGCATGATCACTGTTGGAGGGAACCCAGCTAAGTACATGGCCTGTATGGCTTCTATCACTAGCCTACATCGAAAACGCTCAATACAAAATCTTAAACAGTGAAATTTGCAATGCAGCCACTGTGTGACAGTCCATTTCGCTGGTGGAGAAAGATTTCTTTGTCATCTTGGCTCATTGCCTCTGAGGCTCTTAGTTTTATACCAAGACATTCATTTGCATTTTTTTCCCAGAGTTATTGTTTTGACTGACTTGTAGATATAAATGCAATAGCCATTGGCTTCAGTATTCTTTCATGTACTATTTTTGTAGATCCTAGATAGTACTGTCAGATACCTGAAAGAAAGACTTGTGTTGCTACTGGTATTATTCATGAGTACATCTAGGGTCAATTGAACAAGTTTTGGGAACTTTCTAAGTTTTCTAAGAAGTAAATAGATAATTGTATTTTACCTTTTGTGTTACCTGTTTGCACCTGTTTTTTAACAGTTGTAATATATATGCACATTTTATCAATTAGTCATAAAATTTGATTTTTAACCTTGATTTTGACACCTAATCCAGCCAGATATCTTTAAAATTGGCAAAGTTATGTTATTTCAAAATCCACAAGTCATTTTGCTTTACAACTCCAAAGTTACTTAGTGTTGAGGACTCTATGCCCCCAAAGTTACTTAGTGATGAAAGGGTTAACAGATAGAAAAATGCAAAATGTCAGTTACATTTAATAAACAAGTTGTTGACCCGGGTTCTTTAACATGCTTCATATATAACCACAATACAATGTATACATATGGAAAAGGAATGGAAAAGTACAATGCTCATCAGTCTGGGAAAACCAAATTTTAGCTTTGGGCAACTAAACTTCACAAACTTCGTAATTGACTGGATATTATAGTTTATCAACTGTGTATTCACTTTGATGTCAGGTCAATGATAGTGTATTCACTTTGATGTCACGTTATTGATATTGTATTCACTTTGATGTCAGGTTAATTATAGTGCATTCACTTTGATGTCAGGTCAATGATAGTGCATTCACTTTGATGTCAGGTCAATGATAGTGTATTCACTTTGATGTCAGGTCAATGATAGTGTATTCACTTTGATGTCAGGTCAATGATATTGTATTCACTTTGATGTCAGGCCAATGACATTTGGACTTCAATTGTTTTTTGTTTCATTTGCTACAGCTGTGAATAGTTGTGCCTGGTGTCAGCTTACACACAGAATCCTCACAGAATGTTATTGTTATGTATATCAATATTGTGTGCTTAAATTTTGTCTATGATTTTTGATTGTAATTTAAGATAATGTAAACACAGTGCGACCCCGCTATAACATAGTAGTTGGGAGCCATAGAACCCGACCGTGTTATAGATCGAACTGTGTTATAAGCAACCAGGTCAGTTAGCTGAAGAAAATGATGCATGTACCCCAACCAGTTTGCAGGGGGTGTAAATAAATGTGGGCAGTAAAATGTGCTTCATTGGCACAGTTACCATCTTAAATCGATGCATATTAAATGGGAAATACACCTGTAGTGAAAACAGATAAGGCATATATAATATTTTACTTTATTTAGAGAACCATGGATTGGTACATATATGTGTATACTGTTTATATATACACGTCTTATGTATATCATGAATAGAGTATCAACATCGTGTACAAACCTGCGAATCTCATCACATACATTGAATCTACGATACAAGTAATTCCATTGAAAAAATCCACACAGATTTAAAAATATTCAATAATTTTGTCACAGGTCATATAGGTCTGAATTCAGTGGATAAACATAGCACAATCACGTAACGAATGATGAAGCTCATTTACTTTTCAGTACGTACCAAGTCGGTAAAAGTTAGTTTGTGTTATATGCTGCCGTTGGTAACATTTATAAGCACAAACTTTTTCCCCACAAAAAAGAAACTTTCACATCACTGTAAACATGTTCCAGTCATGTTGGAAAATGAAAAATTCCATCAGATTCCATTTCTTTTAAGTTTGGTACTGACTTCTTTGAAAAAAAGTTCTTTGTTTTTATTGAAGATTGTAGTCGGCTTTCCTTGATGAAATATGCATGTGTAATTGAAGTCACCGCTAAAGACCAGCTTTAGAGAACCAAACAAATGCCTGTTTCTTATTGTGGCGGCAACATCAAATAACTGTTTTGCATGATTGAGACTGATTTTTTTTCATTTGCTTAGTACGTTTTCATAACAGTCGGTGCTTCAAAGGTAATGTTTTCTTTGAAATTTCAGCAAACTATTTTATCTGGGTACATTTTTAGAAAAGGAATTGGCTGTCGTTTGGTCAGTTGTAGTTACAGTCCCTCCCTGCCTATTGAATAAACCAACAAGTAAGATTTTTTTTATGGTTGCGGAGTGATGCTGCCTTCCACTCAGTTTAACAAAGGATCAACAGACGAAAGAGACGCAGGTGTTCTGGTCTGATGACAAGGATTACTACAGAACATGTGGGTGTTCTGAAGGATTTAATTCTAAGTGGAAAGAAGAGGATTTTTACATACCATCCACACACAAATGTCAGTCTATGTAAATATGTTAATTACTAGCGAGCGGCTGAAAATCTGACGAAAGATAGATTACGAGATAATGCCTCGTCCGGTTGATCTCCGCTACCAGAAATGTCAACAAAAAAAAAAAAAAACAGATATCTCACAACATGTAGTACTCATGCTGGATGTCAAGATAAGCGGATTATGATATAACAGTGCACTGTTAAGATGGTTTGTCAATATGGGCAAAGTAATTATTTATGTAACAATAGATAAATTTCAGTGCATTTTATATCAGGTTTGCGGCTTCCTTTCATGGGGCCTCTGAATTTCTCCACTCCAAACGAATGGTTGTATATACAAGTTTAAACAGCCAACAATGTCGCCAATATAAAAAAAATTGCCAGATGGTATATTTTGCCACCAATAAGGAAAATAAAATTGCAGTTTGCGACATTGGCAAAGCCCTATGCAATCCTAGAATAAACATTTTACACTTTATTTTTCGTACTTTTAAGAAGATTTTTTTTTCGTGTACATAAAAATACATATAAAATTTCAGGAGCCACTCCACGATCATCTTGTATTATTGATGCGTGATTTCTTCCCCAAAATGATAATAAACTTTTTTATGGGTTTTTTTGGTACTTTTCAGAATTTTTTTTTTTTTTGTGTGCGAGAACAATACATGTATATAAAATTTCGGGAGCCACACCATGACCGTGTTATATCTGAATTTGCACTATAACGGAACATGCTCTAACTTTTCTCACACTGTATGTTGACATGGCCTTTTGACTTTGTTTTGTTTTGGTTTGACTTTTTGTTTTGGTTCTGTGTTATATAGGTAGGTCGTGTTTACTGATGTTTGAGTTCAAGTCTAGTTTTTTGTTAGAAATTTACATGGTTTAGGAAGCAAACTTTTTATTACATCCTGGTCATTTTATTGTGTCTTAGATTTTTGTATAAGGTTATTGTCATCAAAATTATTCATTCCTACCTTAAGTTTAGTCTCTAAATCATTGTTAGTTGTGTTCAGATATGCTTTGAGAGGAATCATTTATTTATAAAAAATTTCATTGGAATTACAAAGTGCTCATTGCCATTTTAGACTAGATCTCTATGTTGGGATTATTTTGAATTCATTCAGTTACATTCTGAATTATATCATTGTGTGTTGTAATGTGTGGTTACTAATAGGGCCTATTATTATAGCTCTGATTTTCATGTGAGATTAGCATTTTATAAATAACTTCATATTGATCATAAGACTGTATGAAGTTCATTGACTTGAGAACTGTTCATTCCTGCTACAGGTACAGGTATTCAATAATGTAATTTCTTTTTTAATATGAATTTACATTTCATGATAATTTATATATGATTGAATAAGCTTTCTACAAACTGAAATAACCATTTTTTCACCTCTTATTCAGTTGCTTAGAATTATGATTGAAAAGAGATATATATGTATCTTTCAACTGATATCGTTTCCTTTTTAGAAACTAATTTTGAAAAAGGCTATTGATCATAATTTGTTTCCTTTTCTTTACAGAATGTTACATGAATAAATAAATACTTTATTTATGTACCTGACTTCATTATTAATAAATAGTATCTTTTGAACTCTTCTGTCAGTGTCAGTCTGATAAAATTCCAGTGACATAACACAATACTATTAAATTAAAATGATTATTATGTGTTTTAAGAGACTTTGATAAAATTACACACAATCTTTAACACCAAGCTGCTCTTAATAAAGTTTGATTCTTTGTGTAATGCAAGTGGCATTCGAAAAGCTGAATTAAAAAGTAATTGGAACCGACTATAGCTATTTGGGGCAACCAGATAGCTCTTTTGGGAATGGGTGACCAAACTTTATGAAATTGTCTTCGCCACTGTGTACAATACTGTGACTGTTGGCAAAATATACTGGAGGGTCCAGAATTCAAGACATAAGTCTTGTGCACCAAAAGTAAACAAATATATACGTCAGAGATCCCAGAACTTCCAACATAACTGTAAGGCCTGTTATTGGCCTATAGCAACCCCTTCCCTTCCCTTCTAAACGTATACACAAAAAATAGTTTATTTGGATATGAAAGAAGAGTTGCAATTTGTATTGGAGCCTGTCACATGACACTTTACAGTTATGGTTAATCATAATGTCATTGGGCCTTTTCACCAAAAAGGAACTCTCTAAGAAAAAAACAAAAACAGGTGTTCATTTTCAGTATTGGTGGAAGAGGGTGCTGAATTTGTGTCTTTGACAGAGATTGCTTATTTCAGTTTGTTGGACTTTCAATGCAACAGTTACCTCATTCTGATTTTAAATATATAAAATAAAAGCTGGTCTGTAATTGTGTAGCAGAATAAGTTCAGTATTTCATCATATTGAATTGAACAGCTTTTGATGCATTGTTTTAAATTTCAGTTGTTTCCCAAGTTTTGGGACAGACATGGCAACAGCACTCCAAGTAGCTTTCAAATGCCCTAGAAGTAACTAATATTACAATTTTATCTATGGAGCATTGCTGCATTTTAGATGTTCAGTAAACATCAAACATATAGCTGATTAAAATGTTATGAGATAAAATGCTACATAGTCAGTTAGAATTGGAGGGCTTCCATTAACAAGGTGTAAATATTTCACAAATGAAGAAAGTGGAGGGGAAAAATGAAGCATGTGCATACCTAAGACAGTATTTTGGGGAGTGTTAAGTCTCGTATTTTGAGGTCACAATGGGGCACAGTGTGCAGTATCCAAAAAAGTGACATCATACAGTTGAGAAGTTATGTACTCCATAAGCCTATAGAAAATAGCTGGAAATTCAAATGTGAACAATATAACATTAAATTTATTTTATTAAAGCATGGATGCACTTTCAATCAGAAAATAGTTGATTGACTTTGGGGGTAGGGGCTGGTATTTTGTTTCAAACCTGGATATTTTATTTTGTTTTAACATCAGGAGAATTAATTCTTTCTAACGTGTGTAATGGATCTAATTCTTTGTTTCTGGAAATCAGAGCAAGAATATATTTTGAGCTATTTAGGTACTAGATATTGACCCACCCACCCATTGTCCACCCCCACCAAATTAAATCATTTGTCCCTTAGCGATTTCAAAGGTCATAATCATGCAAACTTATGTATTTACACAGAATTACAACCACAAAGGCTTATGTTTAAAATATACACCAATTTTCTATTATTAAAATCCATTGGGCAGTGGATTAGTCTTAACTAGATACAGTTTTTCTACTGTTGCTAGATCATTGGTGGGGTTTGAAGGTGATGCAAGTGTCATTAGAGTTCATCTTTGCACTCATCAGAAACTGGATGGTACTGTTGTTCAGATTTCCTCAAATATCATGTGGAATATTTCTTGGCATTGAAATTTTTTTTTGCATATGCATCGATTTTTGAGGCTGTCTAACATACAGTAAGCACACAAGTTCAATTGTTTGTGCACTAGTAACTGTCATGATGCTAGGTGGTGTTACAATGTCCAGGGTTGTTATACACTTCAGAATGACTAATGTCAATATGGTGTTTGCAGGATGTGTAAAAGAATAAAATGCACCACCTTGCAGTTAAGGTCATTAAAGTTGAAAATTTACATCAACCAGGAATTTTAAAATCTAGTTTTGCTGGGCATAAATGATGGCTCATCCATCCCACAGTTTAACATTTTGCCTTCAAAACTTAATTACACTTTAAGGTTGTATCTAGTACCAGAATGATATATGGAATAAAATATGACTTAAATGAAAAATTGCCACTGATCACAATATGGCCAATAATATTTAAATAAAAATGGCTTGAACACTTCATTCAAGGCAAAAAGAGTAACAACTTTTGATTTTTCAACATGTATCCCATTGATTTATCTAACTTCAGTGTATTGAGTTGCTCCACTTCATGTACTTTACCTATGCAAATTAGCCTAATGGATTATACCAAAAATGACTCTTAGCAAGAAATCACTATATTTATTGTCAGGTTATTTAATTTATGTTATGACTCTATGGTCTTAAACGAAGTAAGAGAAAAAAAGCAAAACCAACAGGTTTTATAAAACTTAACAAATAATTTAATTATTTATGTTATAAAATGAACATTTAACTCTCTATTGCATGATGATGCCTTTTGATGCCAACCCATTTACTGCATGATGATGCTTTCTGATGCCTTTCATGACAGACTCTATTAAGATACCCTATACTGCCAAAATGAAGTCTGTATATGCATAAATATCAGTTATACAGCTGCAAGAATGAATCTAGAAAATAATTATGAACCAAATCACTAGTTTATTTACATGATTAAAGCAGCTGCTCAGTTAAATCTCACTCGATAGTTGTACCTAACAGCATGTCTGCCGTTTGTATACATGTGCTCTACTTTCTGCGGTTGTGATGTGAAGTTGTTTGAAATTTTGACTTACACTTCAAAGACTTTTGATAATATACACGGGAAGATGCCATTCTTTGAACTATTCCTGATTGATGTTATCAAGATTACACCAAAAAAGAGGAATATTATTGCAAAATTCAAATATTGGAACAAGGCTAAATGCTAAAAATAACTTACTGCTTGGTGTTCACTTCTTAAGGTCATATCCGTCATTTCAGCAAAAAGATATGACCAAGAATCACCAGTTTATGAAAAATTTGGATTTTCTATATTTAAATAGCATTTAGTCAGCAATAGCAATACCAGTCGGCACAAAATATACACAAATGAAGTCCTCAAATATTTGTCTATTTTTTGAAACAAAGAGAAACCATTAGTCACATGGCATGGCAAATTCTGATCGACTACACTAATTGACAGTGCTTGTTTATTGTGTTAAATTTAGGATTTGCTGATAAAGAAACATGTTTCATTATTTTTACATCTTTAATTAATGTCACATATCATTTTTAAATCATTATAGTTAGTATTTATTTTGAATTTCACAAGAATCTGTATACACGATAGTGTGTCCCTCCATCATGAGTGAATGATGCACTTCGTATTTTGAAAACCATTAAAATTGCTAATTATACTAAATATTGCACAAAAGTATTGATTGTATGCTCGATTGCCACCAATCACTAAACCAACCAGAGGTTTACAAAAAATCATTTTTAATCAGCAGTATAATGATTACTGCTCCCAAGAACACATTTCAAGTTGCTTCTGTGAATGAGAGTGTAGAATAGTGGGTGTTATGAGTTTGAAAATTTCGTCATAGAACATTCACAGAAGTGTACAACTAAGTCAGCATAATAAAGTGTTTCACTGATAAGGGATACAGAGGAGGGATAAATTAATTTCATATTGGTTTTTAAATAATTTACTCAGGAACATCAATGACCAAATGGATATAAAAATATAGTGAGGTATATACAACACATCACTTAAGTTTCAGTTTCTTGATTTTAACAGAAGATGTGCCTGGTTTTAGATTTGCAAAATACAGTGCATACAATATAATACAATATAATAAAATATGTAATACAGAATATAATACATTCAGGTAATTTTAAACAATCCAATTAGGAAAGCTTGATAATTGAAATAGACACTGGTCTTTGTGCAGTCAAGAGATATATCATTTCTGCAGCAGGCATTACATAATTTGGTCAGTAAATCTAAATTTTAGTGAAAGGTCAGAGATTAAAGTAATGATTTCTATCTGTTACAGATGCTAAGAGGCACATAATACCTGATAATCATTTAAATAGTTTTAGGCAAATACCATAATTTATCCATCCATTATATAGCTTCATTTTAAGAAGTTAATGTTGGTGGTTATTTTAAAATACAGGTATCATTATTATGTTCTGTTTATTCAAGCTTTTCTTCACAGAATTTACATCAAGAGGAACTTAAAGTTTAGTGAATTAGATCCAAAATAATCCTAAAACCTTATATTGCAAGTCCAAAAGAATAGTGTTCCAAATGAAGCATAGATCTTGAATGTGCTGATATACCAATAACCTTGAATGTGTTGAAGTGCCAACAGTCTTGATGTATTGTAATGGCATTATCCAGAACTCTTTCAACGAATTCACAGTAATCCCAAAATAGTACTTAGTCCAAATGGTCATATGAACACTTTGTAATTCCAATAAATATTTCAATAAATGATTCATCTCAAATTAAATCTAAACACAATATTGAATAATATGTTAACTGAAGAAAAAAACTAAGAACAGTAATAAAAATAGGAATTATGAATGAAATAATCATTCTCTTCTTCCACCTTATACATATATATATCCCCAGGACTCTACTAATTCTAATTAATATGTTGCAGCACAACCTACCTTACTAAATCATCCAATGGGAAATTACCCAAAATCATAAACAAGTTCATGATATAGAACATGAACCCAGATAAACAACTATTTATAGCTCATTATCTTAAAATAGAATCTACACTCATAGACAAAAATTAGCTATGTTTATCTTGTTCATAGATGATTACCAGCAATAATTATGGCCAAAATTTAAGCACACAATACAGATGTACATAAAATTAATTAGGGTATGAGTAGCTGTTTACCTTTGATTTAATATGTTTTAATTGCCTCAGTTAAACTCAGCTGTATAAATTGCAGTGAGGTGATAGTTTTCCATGGGCGTTAATCACAAGTTTTCAAGTATGCAAGGAAGGGCTTTCAGATATGCCCATTTTTCAGTTTGGATGCATACAGAACAGAACCAGAGTCCCAGGGGGAATACAATTTTCACAAAACACATGTCAGTTACTTTACAAGAATTGTCTTAATTTACAGTCCCCAAAAATAGTGAAGAATATCATGATATTTTAGATGTCTATGAGGATTTTAGTCTGTAACTACATCGATCTGACATGGTGTGTGTGTGTGTGTGTGATCTGTATTTTTAACATAGCTTTGACAATCATATTGCTACGATGTCTGCGCGTGGCAGTTTATAGTGATGTCCAGCACTGGGGCATCATGCCGCAGACATGTAGCATGATGTCCCACCCAGTCACATTATCCTGACACCAGGCCGACCAGTCCTAACACTAACCTCTTAATGCTGAGCGCCAAGTGAGGTAGCTGTTATTACCATTTTTGTAAGTCTTTGGTATGACTCGGCCTGGGATTGAACCCACGACCTCCCGCATCCGAGGCAGACGCTCTAACCACTAGGCCACCGAAGCAGTCGATCTGACATGGAAACTTAAAAGACAAATTTAGAGGGTAGTAGGAAGTTCAGTCTAATATGGTTTATGTTGTGCTGAATATCACCAAATTGCTAGAATAGAATCATTTGTTTCAATTTTGCTATTTTTCTTTAAACGACAGGTTTGCAATTGAAAAAATGAAAGTGTCTTTTTTCAGCCGAATTAGATTGCAAGGCCACCACCAATCACTAGTAGAAGTAATTTCAAGGTTGTGTTGATGATGCAAGAGACTGGATTTTTGAAGGAAGTAACTGGCAGAAATAAATCCATACAATGTAGCATTAATTCAGTAAAATTAGTTGGAAAACAAACATAAGTAAGAGAAAGATCAAAATATTATTTAAAACGTTGGTAAATAATGGGTTAAGACTAAAGTTACTTGAGTTAAGTCTAAAATTTTTGAGTCAAGCCTAAAGTTTTTGAGTCAAGGCTAAAGTTAAGTGAGTGAAGACAAAATTAAACAAGGACAAGATCAAGCATTGAAAATTGCACAGTGTTCCCCTTTCCTGGTAAAGCAAATAGTCGAAAATGACAATAATTTTAATTGGACTAAATTTCAATAACAAAAATGAAATATTCTAGTGCCTGCCTAGCTATTTCCACACCAACAAGAGAATTGTCTAATAATCCTGAGGTTAGAAAACAAAAATAGCTGAAACCTTGTTTTTCCACTTTATCAGTTGATGCAACCAAAACAGTATAAATTTGGTAAATATGTACTAGCAGATTACATAAAAATGCTTGGCTCATTGTGCTGTATGTACAGGGTTAATTTTTTTATAGTAACATCTCACTTGTGTTTTCAAAGTGAGATGCGATATTGTGAGGATTAGAATTACTAAATATTAATTTATCATCAGTAATAATGCTATGAATAAATTATCAATTCGGTTTTGGAGAAGAGCAGATCAATTCTGACTTTGATAGAAAATTTTACACTGTTGGCTCTTTGTTTGAAAAGTGACTTCTTCCTAAAATTTAGGTTTCATTTAATTTTAACCCTAATATGCATTTCATGTATATATTTTGGAAAAAATAACAACACTGACAATGTTCCAGTACTTTGTTTAGTTTTGTGCTCACAGCACGTTAACATTTCACATCTAAATGATTCATGATAACCCTGATTTGAGGATTTGGATGACAGGTTTTTACTCCAACATTTTCCAGACTGATAGTCATGGAATCCTAGTGAGAACCCTCTTTCATTTTAAAACTTTATCTCATAAAATGGAAACAAGTTTTTGGCCATTTACTAGGAAAAGAAAAATAAGATCACATTAGCCTTAAAGCTGTATAACTTGCAGAGATGCATGTTAAAGAAATAATGCAATCAAATTTACTTGGTTGAAAATTTACTGAAGGTTTCAGAACCAATTCATAACTCTTATTTACATCATGTCTTTTCAAACCTGATTTAGTTACACGACTATCGTGTTACATTGATAACTTCACCCTTTCTTTTAATGTTGAACATCAGTAGGGTCTATCTTATATAAACAAACTAGTTAAATGGTTGAGCTGTACTTGCATTTGGTTACATAGGATCGGAATCTGAACCTCTTACTTTAGTAATGAAAGCAAAAATTGATTCATGGATTTTTTGCTTTTCTTTCAGATGTACCAGAGTAATGTTCAGTTAGCAGAAGAAGGATTTGTTGTGACATCGGGTGCTGGAAATCTGAAGTGTGACATAGTTCTTCATGTCATGTTGAAGACACGTGTAAATGACACTGAAAGGGTATGCTATTTACTATTTTCCTGTCGACTTTTAGTTGTCTTTACACAAAATTAAAGATTTTATGCTTTGCTCAAAGTACAGGGATTTTCAGCATCTTCCATATCAGGTGGCCATTAAATAAGAACATTCTTCTTGCTTCTTTTCCTCCATCTACTACTCACTTTGAGGAATGGTTATGAAACTTGACACAAATACTCAATATGAGGAATGGTTATGAAACTTTACACAAATGCTCACTATGATGAATAGGTATGAAGCTTGACACATTTTGCTCGAGAAATCTTGTTGATTCTAGTGCCTATCAAGTATACATTCTTGACGCATTTCTTCTGAATGTTTAGTCATGTTGACACATGGTTTTCAGTAAACCACATTGTAACCTGTACTTCATCAAAAAATGAAAATTTTGCCTCATTGGCCTACATCTTTTTTTGTCAGATAAGTTTAAAATTTTAATAAAGTATTCCTTGTAAATAATGCTGCTCATGAGAACCCTGCCTTGTGTTTTAAGTGATGGATCATTTTACTGGGGTATATATGTTCCAAAGTTAATGCATGAAAGAAACAGGCAGTGTTAAATATAATATTTAAGGATGTGACAAATGTTGTTTTTAGTCTAGAACTTAAATTAAATAAAATAGGAGATTATAAATGAAGTTTCATTAAGTTAATGGGATCTATGATTGTAGCCCTATTATAAGATGGTCAGGGTCTACTGATTGGTTTTATAAGCTGGGCAATGGTATAAGACTGAATTTATAAGCTGGGCATTGGTATAAGAGTGGTTTTATAAGATCGGCATTGATATGAGAGTGGTTTTATAAGATGGGCATTGGTACAAGGGTGGTTTTTGTAAGGTGGGCATTGGTACAAGAGTGGTGTTATAAGATGTGCATTGGTATGAAAGTGGTTTTATAAGATGGACATTGGTACAAGAGTGATGTTATAAGATGGGCATTGGAATGAGAGTGGTTTTGTCAGATGGGCATTGGTATGTGAGTAGTTTTATAAGATGGGCATTGTTATAAAAGTGGTTTTATAAGATGGGTAGTGGTATATTGAGTGGTTTTATAAGATGGGCAGTGGTGTAAGAGTCATTTTATGAGATGGGCATTGGTATAAGAATGGTTTTATAAGATGGGCATTGGTGTAAGAGTGGTTTTATAAGATGGGCATTGGTGTAAGAGTGGTATTATAAGATGGGTAGTGGTATAAGAGTGGTTTTATAAGATGGGCATTGGTGTAAGAGTGGTATTATAAGATGGGTAGTGGTGTAAGAGTCGTTTTATGAGATGGGCATAGGTATAAGAGTGGTTTTATAAGATGGGCAGTGGTATAAGAGTGGTTTTATAAGATGGACATTGGTGTAAGAGTGGTTTTGTAAGAGGGGTAGTGGTGTACTGAGTGGTTTTATAAGATGGGCAGTGGTGTAAGAGTGGTTTTATAAGATGGGACTTGGTATAAGATTGGTTTTATATGATGGGCATTGGTATAAGAGTGGTTTTATAAGATGGGAATTGGTATGAGAGTGGTTTTATAAGATGGGCAGTGGTATAAGAGTGGCTTTTTTAAGATGGGAATTGGTATGAGAGTGGTTTTATAAGATGGGCAGTGGTGTAAGAGTGGTTTTATAAGATGGGCATTGGTATAAGAGTGGTTTTATAAGATGGGCATTGGTATAAGAGTGGTTTTATAAGATGGACATTGGTATACTAAGTGGCTGTATAAGATGGGCAGTGGTATACTGAGTGTTTTTATAGAATGGACATTGGTATAAGAGGAAAGATTTACGTACATCAAAGTTTGACTGTCTTTAAATGCGGTTTTTAGCAAGGTTAATTTCAACATTTTTTGACTATTGGAATCTAACAGAAGCAACAAAACCAAAGTAAATATGTTGAAAATTTATGCAGTATTGCTTCTTTAAGGCTCCATGTTGACTACATTGGGTTATTGCTAGCACAACAGATAGGATTATAACGTGCAGTTTAATTACTTTCTTCTTCAGATACATTACTCAATCATCATACCTTGGGAGTACTCCTACTACCTTGCAAATCTAGCCCTGTTTAGCTAAAATGCTAATATTATCTACCCACCAAGGTGACAGTTAGAAAAATCTCCTATGATAAAGGTATGAGTACCAAATCCTGTGAATACTTCAGTTACTGCTTCCACCCATGCTTAGTAACACACTCGCTACAGACAGAGGCTTTGCAATGCAAATACAAGTACCGGTACTCTGGAAGTTTTTTTATTTTAAAGCAAGTTGGAGGAGTGTTCTCTTTGAAAGGAAGTATATTCCATCTATAAATTTCCAGCTTTTCTTTCTTTCTTCAATGACAAAGTTATGTCTTTCCAGTATCTTCACTTTGCCCTCTGTGCACACTTGGGCACCTTTGATACATACCTGCATGGGTCACTAGTGTGTCACCTCACATTGCTATATTTAAATAATGCACAGGTCTGGAGTGTGTTATACAAAATCTGTATAATAATGCTGTATAATTTCCGATACGTCAGATACATACAGGTATGTTTTCTATGCTAATCTAGCCTTAGCATGGACTTCTTAATTACACACAATTGCCTTTGAGCGAGATCAAGATCAGAACAAACTGCCTCCATACTGCCTTGTATTTCAGATGTATGGGCCGGCTACATGGATAAAATATCCAATACCCTGTCACTGTTTAATAAACTGGCCAACATCATACCAACTATGATGGCTCTGTTCCAATTTGACTGGAATCTGCAATATGGCTCTGAAAGGGTCAGTACTAGAGTTGATCATCTATAGTCAGCCACCAGAAGAATGATTCAGTTTGCCAAACCCAAGTTATACAATCATGCTCTCAGCCTAACCTGCATAGTGCCACAATACACTCACTGCAAACGATGCCAAGCATTTTGCATTGGTACCCAAAGGATGTCACTTCACTTTGTTCTCAAGCCTTGGCCATTCAAAGGGAGACTTCACTCACTGACAGTTTGGGAGTTAGCATATCTCACCACCACAGCTGATCTTACATTGTAAGCCAAATATAGAATAACTTTATCTGCTACACTGGAGATCAACCTAGATTAAAGCAAGCCTACTCAGATGTTATCTCACACATCAGCAGCAAATATCCCTTAACTGGTCTCAGCACAAAGAATGGCTCAATGTACTGCAAGATAAGATGACACTATTCCATCAAAAGCACACTCTGCCATGAGTCTCAGATTGCAACAACTTACTACCTCGAGTGATCTTATCATTTAAGCTTAAAGACAGAATGTCTTTGTTCAGTTTGCATACAGCCATTCAACCTGAGATGACCAAGTACACTCACAAGCTCCACTGTCTTTGCAAGATCTTGCTGACAAGAGAAGACTGCCTTCCAAGCATTAATTGAGGAAGTCTTTCAACTGTTGCCACCAGAGTTTTGTTCTCCTCCTCCTACTCCATCTATAGCTTGGTCAAGATGTTATGTATATTTGATTTAATTTATATTTGATTTAATTTAATTGTTTGTAAGTTTTAAATTTTTTGAATTCCATTACATGCTATTGTAATGTAACTTTATTCACTGGATTTGACATTTTCCAGAAATTCAGTTCAGTTCTATTTGACCTGACTGTTTTTCTTAAACAACTAATAATAGAAACTTTGTATCTAATGCTGACCTAGTTCCTGACCTTGATTCAGAATCAGTAAGAGTTGAAGTAAACAATTTTTTAAAAATTCTTTCTCAGAGTAAGATTCATCAAGTGAAATCGAGGCCATACTTGGAGTACGTGACAAATAACATGTATCAGTTAGGTTTTTCCAGAGGATTGACCCACATCCGGACATCTGTTTTGCACAATAGCTAGATTTATTATTAATGTTTTGAGAAAGAATAGTCATTACTTGCCTTAACACTGGAGACATCAAGGTGTTTTCTGTTATGACCAGTTTTTTTTTTGGGCTAATTATTTTGTTTTCTTCAAATTATTTGGATTCCAAGAGATTATTTTTCCCTGGAAATACTTGTGCACTTAATTAGTTCTTGGACGAGGATGTGGCATGCAGTTATAAAAATTTACACAGAATTCAAACACTGGAATATTATTTTCCGTAATTCAACAAAGAACTGTTAACACATCAGTACGATGCTGACCACAGCATATGTCATCGCCTTCCATTTTAGATTTTATCAGAATTCAAACTCAGTTTCATCAGTTTCATTAGGACTTTTTATTGCTAGGACTTCTACTTTTTAATTCTTGGATTATTCTTGTATTTTTTGGGGGATTTGATTCGTAAAAGCATAAGTTCCTTTCTCATTTTTACCTTGTTTCTCTAGGGAAATAAATTATTTGTTAAATTTTACAAAGCTTGTTGTCTTCACTCTTTTCTTGTTACTGTTTGAAAGAGCCTAAACATGTAACACAGGCTTCAAGCATATGTTGGCATGCTAATCAACAAAGACCAGCTGGCATTCACAGAGTTAGGAGAGTTGCCACAATATTCCATTTGAGTGAAACTTTTGCAACTTTTTCCACACTGTGGGAAAAGGTCCAACAGAGTCGACTTTTTCCAGCTTTTATCTCAGAGATCTTTCATCCCAAAAAGCACAGCTCAGCCTGGTATGACCTATAGTCATAGTTCAAAAGGTTACCTACCCAGGTCTTTCGAGATTCATAGGGATGCAGATCACAACTACCACTGGATTTGCAGGTGGAAAATATTTTCCCTTTTGAAGCTGCTGTCCTTTGTATGGAGTCTATTCTCCTATCGGGTTGTCTAGAAGCTGTCTCACATACTTTTGGGGATCAGAGATTGCCTCTTAAGGCTAAGGGGATGCAACTCCCTCCACTTGTTATCTCTTTTTGTAAGGTATTATGTTAGGGTAATATATTTGAAGAGGAAACCAATTTCTCCATCAGATACATTGCCCAATCACATTAGTGTTAGGAATTACTTTTGTTACCTCTTGAATCCAACCGTTAGTCATACTTTCTTGTCAATATTGACCTTGACAAAACTTTATTGATCCTATTGATCACCCTCAAGTAAAGATCTCTGTTGGTGTCCATCTGCAATATATCCTCTACACAAAGCAATTTACCAGGTGGATAACAAGTGAGAGGGAGGTTTAAACTTAAAACTTAAAATGTCTTGATGGCTTGATTTGGATTGAGTCATTTTTTTCTTGCCTTTGTTTTTAAGAATATTGGACAATACATCTTCTATCCACAAAGAGCACTCCCTCAAAGGTTTTGGACAATGAGCATTTGGTGCAAGAAAGCTGGATTCATGATTGTATTCCACTACCTTGAAACATCTCATCTGTTACATTTAATTGCCATGTTGTCACAGACTCTGAAAAAATAAACAAAAGGACACCAGATGTAAATACAATATATAATAATGGCAATCAGATATAAAAATTGAATGCATAATATGTAGGAAGTAAATATATGAAAATAAAGTGATAATATGTGCCTACAGGCAAACCTATGAACAAGAACAGCTGTACTGCAGTACCACATAGCTGCAATATTGCGTTACAAATGTAAACACGTCATATCAAACAGTAACAGATTCAGACAAAATATCTGAAAATTCACCAAAATACACAACAATTTAGTATACACTGTATAATATAATTGTTTGACTTAATGTACCACCAGAAATACTATTGAATGGCTAACAGAAATGGATAAAAAATCCACATATTCACAGAGGCCTGCTGTCAGTTTGCAGTGAAAGTTAAAACTGATGATATCATGTATACCAGGTGCCAACTAGTAGTGTGAGGGTAGGTAATCTTAAGAGCTGCTTCCCTTTGTCTATACAAGAATAGACAGTAAGACATTTTCAAGTCTATGAGAGTGCTACATTCAGGACATAGCAGAATTAATTCCTAAAGTTAATGTGATTAGGTAAGTGCTATCAGAAAACAATTCAATATAAAATGTCCTTTTTTGCTGGTATTTTAAAAAAAAATAATACTTACCTGATCATAATACACATACCCCTCCCAGCCTTTACACAGTTGCATCCATATAGACAGAGTGTCTTCTGCTCTAGTAGCAGCACTGGTCTCACTGGACAGTTTATCTGGTGAATTTTCATCCAACAATGACCTATTGCAGAAAAATGAGGATAATTTTACACTGAAAATACAAATAAAAACAAACTAATGATTTTTGTTGAAAGCATGCATGTGAGATTTTGACTGTGTCAATCAGGTTAATTCCTTATACAAATGCTGGCTTTTATACCAAACCAACACTGCCACCAACCCCTCTTTTTTACATTCATTTTTGACAGCAAAGAGCTATTTTTAATATTTTCCTGTGACAAGACAGCTAAAAGAATCAGTATGTGCCTTATGCATGAATAAAGTTTACTAGAACTATAACAAATTATCATACTTTGCATCACCCCTCAACCATCTCGATTTTTAGATATTTACCTCTGTAGCAGACATACGTAAATATGTAAGCCAAGTCGGCTGTTCATTTGCAGCCCAAGTTGCACATTTGATCTCCAGTGCTAGCCTAACTGTGACAGGCAGTCACCAAACAAACCAACCCATTTTCATGCCTAACTCAAAGTAAATCTAAACCACATTACAGATTTACTTCTGTGTGAATTTATAAATGCTAGGCTTATCATAATTAGGTTCGTGCCTTCTACCTTAAAAATTAGGTGTCAAAATACGAAACTATCTAGTGAGACCTTAAGAATTTATATGCCAGTCAGATTAGGGGAAACACGTCTCAGTTTCAAAACTTTGGGCGATTCTGAATAAAACGCAAACAACCATGTGTAAAATTCACAATCTTCTGTTTCCTATGATGTTTGGCAGTTGTCGATGATCAAGAGCCATGATATAGACCAACAGCTATTAGACACCTTCATATTTTCATTTTACTTTCCACTTAAACATACAATTTCCTTATAACACGTCAATGTCATCATTTTTCATAGCTAATATATCCTGTAGTGTTAGTGCCTGGTTTAATCAGTGATATCTCACAGCAAAAATAGTACTATTTATGAAATCTCAAAATGTAGTGAATAAAAGATTTAAAAGAAGCCAAGCTGATTCTCTTGTAAAATAACTGCAAAATGTGCATGCTAAATATGTAACAAAAATATGAATGATGCACAGCATATATAAACTGACTAGAACTCTCTCACTGATTTCATGGGGATGGTCAAATATATACTAAGAACAGAGAAATCTGAGGTAGACTTAAGGGAGGCAACTCATTAGGTAACATAATATGTATGGACCAAACTTTGTAAACTGAATGTTACGTTGCCTGCCCGCGATTATGTAAGTCAAAACAAAGGAATTGGTTAGAAGCCATGTATATATGTTAGACCCCGCAGTTATAGTGGTCCTGTTCATAATTCTTACGAGAGCCCAGCTTTTTGGGGTGTCAAAAATCACATGGGATGTTGAAAGTTTTGTTCAAGAACAAAGGACCCTTGTTGACATCGTAAATCTCACCACGCTGATAGACGGCTGGAGCATTTTCTGCTAAGTTGAATAGAACAGGGTGGAATCGATATCCACTCGGAATTGAGAGAGGGTGTTGTCACCATTTCAACCCAAATTTAACTGAGTACTTTCGACCAGAAACCCCAGTCATTGTGAAACATTGTGCTGAGAAGTTGTAGCAATAACTCCGGGAAGCAACTCGTGAATTGGCAGGAAAACTTAGGAAATTCTAAGGAAAGACAAAGCTTCATAAAGGTCAGTGAGTTATTTGCTCAATTGTTGCAGAATATTATGGTATTGTAATTGTAATTATGTGCAGTATGTATACTTCATTACTAGATTCATTAGTACGTAGAATTACCTTTGTAGTGTTTAATTCACATGTGTATTTGAGAAATGAGCTATGATTATGTAAAGAATTATGTAGATTGCTAGCTCGTAGTTAGAATTAATATTGTAATTCGCTATTTGGTTAATTTGTAGTAAACTAGTGCATTTATTCATGTGATATTCTAGATTTTGCCACTGTTGAATTGAATTGTAACTTTGGAATATGGTTGCAGTATGTAAAATTAGTTAATATGGATATTTGAATATTTGTGTACACTTGTGGGAGTGTAATGTACGGAGATGCGTCTGATTGCTGTGCTATTGTTCAGTATAATGAGATTAAGAATATATATATATGGATGTGACACAGTTTATTGATGTCTGTATGATAAGTAGTTGATTCCGTGCTTTTATTATGACGTTGTTTACCATACAAGAGCATATGGGTATTTCAATGTGCATGAATGCGTGACTGAAAAATGTAATAGCCTTTATCTGATGATTGATTGTTGGTTTAGTGTGAGATGAGATGGCTAAGGAAATATGCTAACGTCTTTGTGTTTTCACAGGAAGCTTTTAGGGGACAGACTTCCGGTGTGGTTAGTCCTGAGTCTCTAGGAGAGAGATGGAATAGAGACTAGTAGGAGGAGTTGATTGTGAATCGAAGGCTAGTTGGAGAGCAGAGTCAAGGAGGAGGAGAAACTGGAGAAAGAGCAGTCAAGGAGAAGGAGTTAAGAGGGAAGTCGGAAGGAGAGAAGGAATTGGCAGGATAGGAGAGATACAGATGAGTAGAAAACAAGGACAGGTGGAAAAGCAATCTCACACTATAAATCACAGGATGCAATAGGCTATCACTTGGTCGAGAGGAAGAAGAGTGATTGGGAAATTATTATCAATTGAACATTGAATTGTATTAAATTGTTATTCCTTTGAATTTCACGTTCATGTTCTCAATAATTTAGCTGTCAGCATTGCTGGCTTGGGGCTTGGAGCTTTACCTATCTCTATCACTAATTTCACTTCTTACAAAATCGAGCCTGCGTGGGACTTCCATAGTAATTTAAATAATATATTGGGAGCACCCCACCCCAACACTACCAAACGCCACACTGAACCACATCAGTTGGGAAACTTACACAATGAAACTCTATACCCAGATTCATCCCACCTGTTGATAAAACAATATGTATGGATAATGTATTTTAAGAACATTAAGAAGGTCACCTTTGCATAATTTTCACACTGGTCATCACATTGCCAAACCAGCTACTATTTAGAGAAATTTGTTTTGCTAGTGATTTTAACCTACATGGAATCAAACCTAAAGCAAACAGAAAATCATGCAAAGTAAAACAAGGGTAGTAGAAATAGTGTAAAAAGGGACATCCATTTCACATAACTCACCAAAAAATCCAATGATGATGATGCAGATGTCTCTGTTCCTGGAAAGCTCCACAACAGTTGGTACGGCTGACTCATAAGGTAATCTCTAACGTTGTTCTGGCTAGCAATATCAATTCAGTAGGTGTGCTCCCATACACCTTGAGGCCTACAAGAAAATAAATCCCAGAACTTGTTATATATTGGCCATTATAACTTAAATTTCTGTAAATAAGATGAAATCTATGTATTGAAACATTACCTCATGAGTAGATATGTATGTAAAAGCATAAATTAAGGCACTCGTCATTAAATTAGGAAAATATACTAAGTATGTACTGAAAATATTGATAAACTGAAGAAGTATGTAAAATACTTCAATTAAATTACCTTGCATTAAACTATTAAGGCTTTTGTTGTTCATTAGCAGAATGGAACAGAAGCAATACTTGGTAAGTCTAACAGTGTTGAGTTAACTCCCTTCTTCTACTATGATTAAGTGCTATCAAATCTATAGGAAGTGTATGTTTGGAATACCTAACTATGTCAGATTCAAGACATGGAGGTAATAAGGAAATGATTTATGGCACAGTGAATCACATTTGACAAGACTGAAAAAATGACACCGGTTCTTAAGGTCTCACTGGACAGTTTATCTGGTGAATTTTCATCCAACAAAAACCTATTGCAGAAAAATGAGAATAGTTTTACACTGAAGATACAAATAAAAACAAACTAATGATTTTTGTTGAAAGCATGCATGTGAGATTTTGACTGCAGCAATCCGGTTAATTCCTTTTACAAATGGTGGCTTTTATACCGAACCAACACTGCCACCAACCCCTCTTTTTTACATTCATTTTTGACAGCAAAGAGCTATTTTGAATATTTTCCTGTGACAAGGCAGCTAAAAGAATCAGTATGTGCCTTATGCATTATTAAAGTTCTCTAGTACTATAACAAATTATCATACTTTGCATCACCCCTCAACCATCTCACGTTTTAGATATTTACCTCTGTAGCAGACATACGTAAATATGTAAGCCAAGTCGGCTGTTTATTTGCAGCCCAAGTTACACATTTGATCTCCAGTGCTAGTCTAACTGTAACAGGCATGAGTCACCAAACAAACCAACCCATTTTCATGCCTAACTCGAAGTAAATTTAAGCCACATTACAGATTTAGCTTCTGTGTGAATTTATAAATGCTAGGCTTATCATAATTAGGTTCATGCCTTCTACCTTAAAAATTAGGGAGGTGTCAAAATACAAAACTATCCAGTGAGACCTTTAGTATTGACTGGATTTGTCTACAATCCCTGTATGAAGGGGAGATCACTCTAATTGCCACCTATAGGGAACTAAAAAAAAATTAGCCAGGAAGGGTTGAATTTGCAAAGTTGTGATAGTTGTCCTAAGGTATTATGATCAGGTAAGTATCATTGCAAAAACATTTTACTAGAAAAAAATTGGTTTTTCAAGAGCAACATCTTTTAGAGGTCTTTTGGGGTTATAAGAATAAAAGACATTGAATCTAACAAAAAAAATAAAGCAAAACGAATGATGACTGAAGTAGACAATTTATTTGTGAATTATGTATAAAAATGCATGTATTGCAGTCACTGGTTTATTACAAGAGTACAGAAGTAGATTACCAGAATAACTTGTACTATTGTATACTATGTACTAGTAAAACAGCACACCAATACACAGTTGCCAGAAAACTTATTGTGATTAGTTGGCATTGGAGATTTTAATTTAAAGCAGTGGAATAAAATATTCTTATTGCTTCGTATTAAAAGGTTAAATCACAATGTTTCCCTGGTGTTATTCAGCAGTCATTGCCACATCGAAAGTGCATCTGCTATTGTAATTTTAGTTGCACCAGGTCAATAGCATGCATTGTGCACACGTGTATTTTGAAGGCTATAAAATACACTCACAAGTAATAAGCTCCCACCTATTATGTAATACAATAGATTGACTATTGTACTAGTCAGCAGCTGATACATTATAAATCACAAACAGACCACTATGGTTTGAAATTTGAAAGTTATGAAGGGCTTACATAATTTGAGTGAGATAGTAATTGTGCCGTGTAAATATTTTTGGAGATAGAAGGCAGGGTTTGATTCATTATGGATTGGTGGCAGACGTTAGTCAAAAACTATATAGCTAAATTACATTAATTTGCATAACTTTACTATAAAGAACACATACATGTATTAGCTGTGGTATTGTACAAAGCCTCATTGAATGTTTTATAGAATCTCTTTTTTCTGGGGGTAGGTGGGGTGGAATTCTGTACTGCCTACTTTTTGTTGTTGTTTGAATTATTATTTTTACTCTAGGTCTTAAAATATATAACATAACAGAAGTGAAACCAACAATTTAAGTAAAGTTCAACAAACAATTTATTTTCATAGAACATAAAGTGAAAAAAAGACAATTACAGTACTGTGAATTAAAACCCAAATAAACGTCCTATCACAAATCCAAAAGTACAGAATGTTCTGAATGAATTCCAATAATCTTCAGTGTCCTGATGTATCATGATATAATTCAAAATGTCTTTGATGAGTTCTCAATAATCCTAAAGTAATTTCTTTTGGTCCAAAATGACAATGAGCATTTTGTAACTCCAATTAATAATTTAAATAAATATTTCCTCTCAGATTGTATCTCAACACAACCACAAATGATTCCAAAGACTTATCTTCAAACAGGAATGAAAAATGTATTTATCAAAGCTCAATGCATACATATTTCACTAGACACACAATATAGATATACATAATAATATATACTAACTTAATTTTATTGTATATTTCTTTTACAGGAGGTGAGGAAAGTCATGAGAACCTGTTACAAGATCTGTCAGATGTATGGCGTGACAAGTTTGGCCCTTCCACCACTTGGATGTGGACGTCTTCATGGCTATGATCAAGATTCAGTAGTGGAAGCTATGTTAGATGAAACATCCAAGCTAGCATTTGGTGCTTATGGCCAGATGAATGTAAAGGTAATAACTAACAAGTTACTCAGGTTTTCTCTAATTTGAATAACTAATTTTTGTTGTAGGATTTCTAGAATGAAGTATAACTTCCGTTTTTGTTTTACATGGATTTCCACTTTGAAATCCTAATCTATGTATACAGCTGTATTTGCATCATTAATTATCAAATGTGTAATGCCATTAGCATAAGAGGTGAGCTGGAAAGAGAGGAATCTCGCTTTTTGTTGAATGCTTCTTCAAATGCTTGCATTATAGCCAGTGCATAATTGTTATTCCTACTAAATTGTTATTGCATTCCTAAACTATGTAACAGATACCTATAAAAAAGACATCATGCAGTACATGCAATTGTGATGTTTGAGTATGACAAAAATTTATGTGTTAAATAAGCTGAAATTAGCCTGTTCATGTAAGAATCCAGTTTAATACAGGCTTATGTAGGAAAATTAGCATGTAAATAAATAGTAAATATTTATGAAATTTAGTTTCATTCATTTAACTGCTAGAACAAGGTAGCAAACAAGAAAATCATGTGTTTGGTTATACTTGTCAACAGGTTTTATCATTAGTTTAGTATGATAACTCTATGGCAGATTTTGTAAGGAGAATATTTTATTGTGTATTTTTTCCAGAAAGTGACAGTTGTTGTCTATGACTGGGATGTTTGTCAAAAGTTTTTGAAGAAATTATCATCTCTTAAGGCCCAGTCAACCCAATGTTCTTAAGAATACCCCCCAGATGACCAGAGAATAGATCATTATCAGGATGATGATGATGGTGGCAGTGGTGATGATAATGATGATGATGATGACAGTGATGATGATGGCAGTGGTGATGGATGGATGGCTCTATCTTATTCAGAGAGCTCACCTGAAGTATCTTGTATCCACGATCAACAGCAGCATGGTGATCATAATACTTCTCCATCTAAACATCATGGTTATAATTTTTTTGTAGCTTTCAAAGAGCCATAGAGTACACCTAACACAAATCAAGAGTTGATATAATTTGAATTTTTTTTATTTCCTTGGAAAACTAAAAAATTGCTCTTCACAATTTCATATAACAAGATCTGTATATAATAAATGAATTTACAAATCCACATGACTTCATTATAGAAGAAATTTACCATGTGACATACTTTGTATAGACAGTTTTTTTCTTATTCTGTGATGAACAATCTAAAGACAATGATTAGTACTGCATTCTACCTTTCCAAGGGAGTCGATTGTTTAGCCAGGATTAGATTTACAAGGATCTGTCATTCATTGCACCCAGTCTCATTAGATAGAGGAAATCTTTTAAACGGTAAGTGAAGATGTCAACAGTGAAGGTCAGACTGGACAGTCTTTGTTATTGTAAAGATCTCACAATTGCTTTTGAATGTTGTTTTTCATTCCTGTACTCTCTGAGTTCTTACTTTATTTGTGGCCTATAATTAAAACTATAATGAATGGGTGGAAAACTATCCAGATGGAAATAGTGGCAAATTTGCAATTATTTTCCTGTATGTAATTATAGGAATATATTAAGCAAAAGAAAACATTTTTAAGAAAGCGTTGATAAAATAGGTTGACACTTATGAAGCAACTTTGTCATGTCTATGACATCGTGATAAATTCTCAGGAAGTTATTATTTATCATTCATGCTTGTGTCACAGCCATGGAAATTTTCCTTAGTGTCATAAGATCTGTTATGTACCTTTCTCTTGAAAAGAATTGCCTAATTACAAATATAAAGTGTTGTCCCAGCAGCACTGGTATTTTATTTTGATACCTTTTTTCAATTTATGGTCTTGTGTTTCCTGGTGGCCTGGCTGAACTTATAAAGCAGATAGAGAAATGGAGTTATCTCCCTTTCATCATCCTTATACAAAGGTGAATACGTCATCCTCTGAAATTTCTTTCTTTCTGCAGCAGTCTTATGTGGGACAATTTTGTACTATATTGACATTGATAAGACAAAATAATAATTTCTAAATATTTCAATAGTGTTCCTGTCATATATTATTATTTCATTTATTACCTTTATATATAATAAGTAATTTTCGAAAGAAAATACTAATATCTATATCTTTGTGTCTCCCTCAAGGACAACAGCATATAGTTGATTAGGTTTGCAAATAGGTCTAGTGATCATGATTTATTCAAATGATTATAGTGATTTCTTTTTTTAGTTAATTTGTGTTAGGCATTGATTCTGAAGCATGGTTTCAGCATTTTCATGTGGTTAATGTAAAACATAACATTTTTGTGTTTTATGTAGAAAGAGAAATAGCACCTTGGAATGCCGTGCAGGTTAGAGTTGCAAAAGTTTCAACAGTTACAGTGAAAATTGTTGGCAAAGACAAGCAGACACGTTTAGACTGTGCAAAGAAGCTAGCTAAAGAGATGAAGGAGAATTACCTGTTTGAGAGTAAACCTGTCAGCAAAATACATAAATGACCTCCAGCAGAGAAAAAGAAAATAAGGGATATATTGTCAGAGTATGATGCAAGTGTTAAACAGAGAGAACAGAGAGGAGGTCTGTATTTGAGCTACATTAATACAAATCATATTTTCTCAATCTTTTTTTCACAGTTTGGGCTTGTGTAAGAACCATGCTAAAAATGTAGAGGTTTTCCACTCCATGTAATATCACTAGCTGATCAAGAGTGAACTTAGGTGGGGGTAGGGGTTCAGTCTGATCCTCACCCCTCCCCATGTTTGGGCGAGCATTACATTTGTTTGTGGAAAACAAAAAATGTTGTATATTATCAGTAAAAAAAAGATAACCCCTTTTCATAGTCACACAGAAACAGAAAATCTTTTATCAGCTTTGAGTATTGTATTTTGGTTACAAGTTTCTGTTTTGTTTACTGTATCTCAAGTCTCATCCACCTCAACAGTGGCACAAGTAGCATCAACATTTCTTAAAGTTTTTTGAGGTTAGAAGAAAATTTATAGAAAGTCCACAAGTCCAAAACGTCTTTTAGGACTTTCTGTTTATAATTGTATTCATATGGAAGGATTATTCAGCACTGTACTTTCATATGCTTTCACCCCGACCTCCATCTGCTCCTGATGGAATTTAAAATCTTTGTTAATTGTTTGGCTGAGTTGCTTTTGATGTGGTTTGAAATTGTATCAACCAACTGAGGAACTGACTGCATGATTTTGACTGAAGCATCAGTAAGCATTACACTTTTATTTGCAAAGAACACACTCGTCAGCTGGCTCAAAAGAGATCAAGGTCAATTTAAATTTAGTTAAATTCAGTTTTCTGTCTGTCCATAAACATATTAGTTTCTGGAATATAACTTTCAAACTATTTAAGATAGTTCAACTAAACTTAAAGCACATGTCAAGCAAGTCATATAGAGATTTTTTAAAAAAATACTTATGGTTTTCTGCGTTATTATATTTTATGTTGCAAAAGTAGTATAAAATTTGAGAGTGCTTGACTTAAGACATCTTCGCAAGCCAAGGTTCCAATATGTTAACCCATGTGCTATACCTTGCTGGATTGAGCAGATATTTCTGTGCTTCAGGTCTGTGAATTTCACTGGATACAGCAGCAAGCCACCAGATCCAATCAAAATAAAGTTGTTCAAATTTGAATACGTTCCTACATGATCAAGACAAGAGGAGCACACAACTTGAATGAACTCATAAATAAGCAATTTTCCACTGCTGGCCTGCACCTCTGTTATGCGCTGTTGGTTAGTTGGCTTTACATACTAAGGGACGCAACTTATGAAATTCAATAGCTGTCACTAGGACAAAGTACCGAAATATCTGCTTGATCCTCCGAGGGTTAACATATCAGAACCGTGTCTAGCAAAGATTGACTTAAGATATCTTCAGTAAAAGTCTAGTGTGGGACTGAGGATATGTCACATGTAAATGACTCTGGTTATGTTTGGGCAAAGAGTCCCACATGAGGGTTTGCATTTGCTGTATTATACTATATTTATAAATGTTACATCAGTATGCAGCCTTTATTGTTCCCAATATGCATACTATGTCAGCCTTTGGGCAAAACAAATGTCTCTTTAAAATCTTCAGAAAGCTGTTAGTGGCAGTCAAGTTTTTCAATATAGTAATAAGCCTGCCATCTCAAACTATACAGTCATATAAATTAACAAGCAAGACAATTATTCTGCATAATTTTATTTCTTATACATTTTTTCAGCATATCAGTTTTTTTTCTTCCTTTGCTCTTCTGAAGAAGAAAAAGAATCAATTACTATCAAATTGTTGTATCCTATGTTAATACAAGTTCTGCAGTACATATATTATATCAGTATATTTTATCATTCTATTCTTGGGGGAATGAATGATTATGGATTACTGGTATTAAGACTAAACTGATTATTTCTTTCTCTGTAGTCAAGCAGGATGCATACATCCTTAAGGGATGGTAGAGGGAAGTTAGAGCTGTCCATACTGCCATCTTAAAAGTTCTCTCTGATTTCTGGCATTTTAAAGCCTATGAACAGTCTGAAACTCCAGAATACTGGAGTATGGGAAGAAATACTATAAAAGATTTCATTTCCAAGTTTTTAGGTGCATTATCAGGTATATATCTTTCAGAAATTCATCACTTTTATATCTTCATCTAAATATTTTTCTCTTAAAGAAATATTATTACCAATATTTACTTTAAAATAACTTGTTCATAACTAAATTTGTCAAACCTCATTTATGCTGAATCCAAGTTTTGATAATATCAGTAATTATATATGAATCACACAATATATTGTTTAATATCATTTATATTCACTTTCTAAAGATAATAAACTAGTAAAGACTTTATGCAGAAATTCATGCTTACATTCTCTATCAGTTATATCTGCAGGATGGATCTGTTTCTAATACTAAAATCAACTGTAAATTTATTGATAATGTCCAGCCTGTACATTTCAGTTTGCAGAATAAATTGCATAGTCCCATATTAATTAAAGTATATTGTCAGTTTGCAGAATAAATTAAATAACCCCACATTAACTCTTAGCATATATTTTCACTTTGCAGAAGAAATTATTTAGTCCCACGTTAATTCTTAACATGTATTTTCAGTTTTCAGAATAAATTTACCTAGTCCCACATTAATTCGTAACATACATCTTCAGTTTAATTTAAGATGTTTAAATTCACTCCTTGTTTGGAACAATCCATTTGATGGGAGTTTGCAAGGATGTTATATTGCAGACTGGCTTTTCTCTCCTAATTGTAGTTTTCAGTAAAATGTAGACATATTTTTAATTAAATGAACTAGGTAAAGGTCAAAGCTCGAAAATGTGGAGGATGCAACCTTCCAAGAAATAGTCAAATTGGTGGATGATACTTGGCAGAGTCAATTCATTGGCCAAGGAAATGATGCTGTTGGACTTCATCACACTCAAATTAAAGTCTTAATGGTCAAAAAGGTCGAAAACCTAGATCTCTATGAGTTGTACTTCAAAAAGGGACAAGAAATTTTCAAATCATTATGGCAGTCAAAACAGGAAAGTTTCCACAGCTGGATAAGATCAAAGGCTGCAGAAAGGGAGACATCAAGACTTCGAGAAGAGACGAGTACTTGTCAAGAGAGATGTACCCAGCAATCAATGAATATTATTTCTTTCATGGGACCAAAAAGGATAAGATTGGTGCAGTCTGTGAAAATGGTCTTGACTGCCGTCTTGGTAGCAACAAGGCGATGCTTGGCACAGGGGTCTACGGTGCAGAGAGCTCTACAAAAGCAGACCAATATACAGGTAAAACCAAATATGTCGGCAGTAGTTGTAGACCAATATACAGATCAAGCTTGATCATTTAATGTGCATGCAACTGTGAACAGTTTAGACCCAGAGATTGTGGCACACATTATATCATTCTGGTAAATTTTAATATATTTATATTCTTACTAGGCTAATTGCCCATCCAAGGCTGGGAATAAAAAAAAGTAAACCAAAAACAAATTGGGATGAGCAACTTTAAAAGAAAGTTGAGGATAAAAGCACAAGAAAAGTATAAAAAAATTGGGGATGCGACCGTGAGTTTCAAACTCATGATCTCTTCTTTGGTGGCTGGGACACACAGAAGGACAAATGTAGGACAGGAATAAAGAAAAAGTAAAAATAAAAAAATTAATGGAATGTTGAACATAAAAGGACAAATATAGTAAAAGAAAACTGGGATGCTGCCAAAAGTTTTGAACTCATGACCTCTTGTTTAGCAAGTGGGACACACAGACAGATGTGTGTGTTTATATATAAGATGATGGCAAGCTTACAGCCCAGATGCAGCTTGGGAGTTGAATTATGCAACAGTCTAGCATATCAAAGGTTTACAGTAGTCCCCCTGACCAGCAGCCACCCGCTTCTTATGGCCAGAATTCCTTGGCACTGACAAGTTTGTATTCAAAAGTACCCTTCTAAAATGGCCACCCCTCTAACGTGACCAGCAGCCAGCATATTAGTACAAAAATGGAAAATGTTCCCCTCACAAGCGGCCACTTTTTTTCAAATGTATCCAGAACCAATAATTAATTCATATCATGAGGTAAGGTAAGTAATCAGATTATCATTGATACGTGTCTCCCAATGTCAAGTTTCTGTTACTGAAAGAAGTGTTGACTAAAGTACATGTAACACTAAGATTAATAATATACCATTGTCTTTAAAAGTTGACATTTACAGGAAATGGGCTCAAGAATGTTATGATATAGTTTTGGGATTCACACATCTGCCTAATTCTTCTCTTTGATGATTACAACCTGATGTAATTGTTAAGATCATAACAGAGTCAGCATAGGCTAAAAATAGATTTTGTGCATTAACACACACACACAGAAATTAATCTTGAACAAATGAGGGTACCAGACAAAGACTGAAAAATCATGTGACAACACATTTTATCGCTTCCTTTACGAAGAAGACATTTTGTCCACTTGACAAAAGTTTTGTCTGCATAATTAAATTGCATACAGTTTGTACCATCCGAATAAATCATTATCCATCATGAACATGTCGTCATGTAAATAGGGACATTATTTTAGAAGAAAGTTGGTTATTCTACTCGACAGCATCGGGTGAGGTGGGGAGGGGGGACTTGCTGAACAGTTTTATGTCGAAAAGACTCGAATGAAACAATTTTTTGTTGAAAAGACTCAAATAACATCGTAACTGATAAGGAGACTATTCGGCAGCAGTGGGGAAAATGGAGCAAATGAAAAGAGAATTATGTATGTAGCAAGATTTAAATGATGTTTTTGAATGGATTTTCAGTGTGCATGATAACAATACTCGCTTGCATATCATGCTTACGCCAAGAATGTTGTTGTTGTTGTTGTAGGGTTTAGCGCCATTTTTCAGCACATGATAGGCTATACATGGCGGCCAGTATTAATGGTGGAGGAAGAACCCGGGAAATCCCCAGAAGGAACCACCAACCTTTGAGAACATACTGGCAAGCTTTCTCACATAACCACATTGGCCGAATCCGAGACTCGAACCCATGCAGACAGAGGTGAGATAGCAGTGATCTGTAACAGAGAGCGCTTTAGACCACTTGGCCACTCGGGGCCCCATGCCAAGAATAAGAACTATTAATGTATATTCAGTTGAAATAAGTCTGTTATTATAACAAGAAGAACCTTTTAATAATTAATGTTACTTTGAAACGAAGATATTAAATGAAGATATTAAATGCTTTGAAGTATGTAGCTTTCTTATTACGTACATTACATATACTTCTCACAAAAAAGTGTAGTCCCCCTCTGGAAAGACCACCTATCTGATAAGGCCACTTTCCCAATACAGATGGGGTGGCTGTATAAGCTGGGGACCAATGTATTGTGTTGTTCCTTACAGTTTTGTGCCAACATCCTAGACCCAGCTTGGCTGTCTCATTATACCACAGTCTGGCAGATCAGGGTTTATTATACTGTACTTGTAATTTCAAACTAATGGCCTAGTCCTAGATTGACTTCCACATCATGTAGTAGTCTGGCAGAATCAGAATTCTACTACATTGTTCTTATGACTTTGAGCTAATGTCCTGGACTAATATTGGCAATCATATATAGCACCAATCTGGAATGTCAGGATTTACTCCACTATTCCTTATGATGACAAACTAACAATATAGATGCAAATTGGCTGTCACATTATGCAGCGGTCTGGCAGATCATGGGGTTTATTGTGCTGTTCTTTATAATTTTAAGGTAAAAGTCTTGAACAGGATTGGCTATCACATACATCACCAGTCTTGCTGATAATGGGTTTACTGTCCTGTTCCTTTTCATTTCAAGCTAACAGCCTAGACCCTGATTGGCTGTCACATTATGCATTAGTCCTTCAGTTCAGGGGTTTACCATGATTTTCTTTATGATTTCAAGCTAACAACATTGATCAGATTGGCTGTCATATTATGCAACAATTTGGCAGGTCAAGGTCATCTGTACAATTGTAATTTGAAGCTAACAGTCTATATACAGATTGGCTGTGACTACCACCTTATGCAAGTCAGGTGTTTACTATGCACCAGTCTAGCAAACTGGGTTAACATACACTGTTGCTGATAATTTCAAGCTAACTGCAAAGACTCTGATCTGCCTCCACATTATGCAGTAGTTGATCAAGGTATTGGATGTTTATAATAAGGTGCATTTAAATAACAAATCTCTATCATCAGTCCACCCCCACCCCCACCCCACTCCACCCAATCCATTCTAAGTGTTGCTGTACTTATGGCTGGTAATCAGAATGAATTTCTTTACTACAAAACTAGTTGAATCAGTTATTTTTAATACAATACTTCTAACCTTTCCTAATGTTTAATTTGTCATGCTCCAGTTGTTATGAAATTATGCACATGTAATGATGTTACATTTATTGCCTTATACTTGTGTATTTGATCATGAATTACTGCCATGTTAGTTTTTGCAACGTTGTTTAAAAAAACAGCAACATTGCATTATAATGTTCTTTGTTAAATACAACAAATAATACTTTGTTACATTGTTTTGATCATAAAACCTTTGTTTCCACTGTAATCTTAAGAAGATACATCTTAAACTCAAATTATTGTCCATTACAGAGAAAATATTCGAATTGTGTTAAAATTATATACCAAATGCATTGACACTGCATAAATTTTGTTACCTGCCCATTAATTATGCATGGTTGATCTTGTTTTCAATATGGAAGTTCAGTTCATACTTTACAGTTGCATACACAGACTGGAACCATTAAATATTCATACTTTGCATACAAATACTGGAATCATTGATTATTCATGCTTCAGCAGTTTCATTGATTATTCATTCTTTACAGTTGCATACATAGACTGGCACCATTGATTATTCATGCTTCACAGTTGTATACATAGACTGGCATGATTAATATTCATTCTTTACAATTGCATACATAGGCTTGAACTACTGATATTACTGATATATTCATACTGCATACATAGACTGAACCATTGATTATTCCTACTTTACAATTGAAAATTTAAAAGGAACTTAGTAATGTGAATTAAATCTCAAATAATCCTATAACTGCTATCACAAGTCCAAAGTATCGAGTGTTCTAAATGAATTCCAATATTAAATATGCTGATATATCTTGAATGAGCTGGTGTACCAACAGTCTTGATGTATCACAATGATATAATCCAGTATGTCTTTGAATGAATTCACAATAGTCCTAGAAAAGTGATTTTGTCCAAAATTTCAGTGTGCACTTTGTTAATTCCAATGAATAATTTTTAAATAAAATGATTCCTCTTAAATTATATATGAACATAATTAAACATGATTCCAGAGACTGATCTTAAGACATGAATGAAATAATCTTGTTGACATCAACCTTATATAAAAATCTAAGAGACAATAAAATGACCAGGATGTAGGTCAAAAGATTTCTTCTAGAACATTCTACGTCTGTAAATAAAGCTAAATCTTGAACTTGAATATCAGTAAACAACCTATTTCTAACTTACAAACATGAAAATAAAAAACATGCAAAAACTCTATTCTCAATCAGGGACAAAGGTAAGCTGACAAAACAAATTAAATAAGCACAACAGTAACGGCCTTTAATACCCCCTTGTAACAGGTTTCAGTGAAGGTAAATGCTGTTCAGTGAAAAACAGAGCAAATGACAGCAGAATTCCTCTTCACATTTTGCAGAATTAAGAAAAGCAAGAACACCTGGCAAAAAGAAAATGTTCCTGATGCAAATGGTCCTTGGCAATATTTATATATGCACAGACTCAGATCCACACAAATTAAGAAGAGCACTATGCAGAACTTGCTATCGAGATGGCTGTACAAACACAAGACATACCAAAGGATATTTTGGCTCTGTAGTTGGCGACATGGGAAAACTATTCAGAGAGCTTGTAGTCTATGACAAAAATCATTGCTATCCAGAGTACATCATTACATATACTAGAATTTAAAATGTATACATTCAGGATATTCTCACAGGAACTTTATTCTTGCTGCATAACATGTGTAGCATGCAAAAATCGTAAAATAAATCTGGGTGTGCAAAAGTCCATAAATAGTACAAATTCAGTTCAGCTTTTAGTTCATACTGTAAGTCAAGTGAGCTTAATGTAATTGGTCCTATATTCATAATGTACTGACTGTCATCCATCGTGATATCCATTAATAGTTTCCAAAAGCATTGTCTTCTAAAATATCACTGTGTCATGCAGTTTTAACCAAAAATAAAAGATTGCATCCCAAACAGTGTGGATGTACCATCTAGTATGGTTATGTTTACCAAAAAGAGACAAATTTTATCTCTATAGACCAGAAGATCTTATGAGATAGTCTATTGTCCATTGTCAGTCTTCAATCGTCCATCCATCCATTAGCACAACTCCTCCTAAACTATTTGAAACTTTACACACACATTCATCCCATGGTCCAGTTGGTCCTAAATTTAAATGGTGTTGCAAACAGACATCTACTATGGCTGTCATTGTGGCCATCCTGAAAATCTTGTTATTACTTCTCCCCCTGAATGGATTGTCATGGCAGCATGTTTTCACTTATATGCTTCTTATAATGTCTACTTGGTCCTAAATGAAAATGGTACCAATCTGGTGTCTAATATGATTACCACACTGGCCATCTGGAAAATTGTACTATTGCTACTCATTCTGAATGGATGGTCATATCAGCATAGGGTTTTCACTAAAAGAATCCTTATGAAGACTAGTTGGTCTCAAATGGCCACTACAGATGCCATGTTGAAAATTGTGTTATCGCTAATGCTTAACAAGAAGTCATGTTGGCATCAGATTTTCACCAAGAGACTAATGTTAGTCAGTCCTAAAGAAAATGGTGTCACTTGCATATCCAACATGGCTGCCTCAGTGGCCATCCTGAGAAACTGTTAATGCTACTCAGCAGGATTTCACTAAAACACTTTTTTTGACATCTAGTTGATCCAAAATGAAAATTGTGCCACTCATGCATCAAATACAGCCACCACAGTTGGTATCTTGAAAACCTTGTTATTACTTGTTTGCCTGAATGAATGGTCATACTTTCATGGGTTTTCACAAAGACTTCTTATGGTGTCTAGTTGGTTATAAATGAGACAGTGAAAAATCAATATAGCCACCACAAAGGCCATTTGGAAATTTTATATTGCTGCTTCATCTAAGTGGCAGGTCATTTTGACATATACTTGCACCAGAAGACTTCTTATCATGTCTAGTTGGTCCTAAGTCAAAATGATGCAAGTCTGATATCCGATGTGGGCTTCATGGCAGCTGTCTTGAAAATCTTCTTGTTATTTTCCAAATTAAGGAAGGTCATAGCCACATGGGTTTTTCTCCAGAAGACTTCTTATAATATCTTTTTAGTCCTAAATTAAATGGTGTTGATCTGACATCCTCTATGGCCAACATATTGGTCATGATACTTGACAATCTTGTTAACACTACTCCACTTTAATGGAAAGTCATTTTGACATTGGGTTTTCATCATGGTGTCTAACTGGTTTTTAAAGAAAGCAATACAAACCCTCAATATGGCCATCATAGTGGCCATCTTGAAAATATAAATATTTCTACTTCTCCCAAATGATTGGCTATATCGACATTGGGTTTTTACCAATAGACCTATTGTGATGTCTAGTTGGTCCTGAACGAAGATGGTACCAATGATATATTCAGCATGACTGCCATGATGGCTGTCTTGACAGTCATGCTTTCAATACTGTCTATGAATGGAAAGTCACATTGGAATATATAGTCAATAATGTGTTGAAAGTGCCAGTAAGATCCACAAAAAAACCAATATCAAGCCATTTACAGGAAACACGGTTTTGTTACTTAGCTTTATCAGAGTTTCAGTGTACTATATGTTTTACGAAAACATTTGTATGGAAATAACATCTCTCATAGTGTGGCAGTGTCTTATAGAAGGCTTTATTGGTATAGAAATAACATCTCTGATGCTGTGGCAATGTCTCGTACAAGGCTTTATTGTTATAGAAATAACATCTCTCACAGTGTGGTAATGTCTAATAGAAGGCTTTATTGGTATAGAAATAACATCTCTTATGGTGTAGTAATGTCTCGCTGAAGGTTTTATTGGTAAGAAATAACATCTCTCACAGTGTGGTAATGTCTCACAGAAGGCTAATAACATCTCTTATGGTGGGGTAATGTCTCATAGAAGGCTTTATTAGTTGCATGGTGGCACTGTAATACAGGAAAGATTATATCATGCTAAACCAATTGGCATAAAGTGCCTTACCCAGGAACACATTATGAAAAGTGCCCTGGCCTGTTCTGGGCAAAATTTTAATCCACAACATTCTGACAGTGAGTAAAGCTGAAGCAATGGGTAATTGATTGACATAATTGATATTAAAGTCAATAAAGTCAAATTGTTTTGCATTATAAGTGTATTTCATGCACATTGAAGCTTAAATAACTTGTACATGAAACAAAAAGGGACCATTTGTGTGTTCCATGCCACTTGCAGCTTAAGTAACTTCTATACAAATAATGTAGGGACCATTAGTCATTATTGTATGATTGCACCATTCCATTTATAATTTTGTTTATTTCACATGTACAAGTGAACCCAATAGTTCATTTGCATTTTTGCCTTACTTTAGACAGAAAAAAAGTCACAAGAGAAAATTTTTGACTGCACAGTATTTCACATTTACAAATCATTCATCACTCTGGAAACTATAATCATTTCATATAAGATATGTTTGACTCCATTTCTATGATTAGTCATATCAGCATTACAGTCTATCATTGTACATAACATGTATGACACCATTTCATGATTATACTTATTATATGCTGATTTTTTTTCTCCATTAAGTTAACGTTGTCAAAATCATGCAGTATTTTTTCATGCTACATGGCTTCATACAGCTTGACATGTGTCTAAAAATAGTACCGTGGATTAGGAACTACTTTTTTAAAAAAAACAATGTAATAACTATGCTCATGTAGTAGACATTTCAGCTTTTGATTTATTAGATTTGTATGTGGGTGAACTCAACAAGATGTTTCATGCATTTGAAGGGAGAAATGATAAAGTTAACAATGTGGATGAGATCACTGAGTCACAAATGAAACTTTCAGACAAGCAATCAAATGAATGTGATATTTGCATATGAACATGAGATGTAGTAATTGAAAATATCATTGTGATCATTTAAAAAGTTATTTAGGAGAAATAATTTAAACTTTTTGCAAATAGAATGTTTCAAACTATGACCAGTGCTCTCAAGGGTCAATAAAAATAGCATAGAAAAAGCATTCTGAGGCCAAGTGCTATCACATATAAATCAGAAACATGCCATTTTACAAGTCAGTCAGAACACTAAATTCAAGAAACAAATGTGACTGAAGGTTTTGGTAGAAAACTGAGGGCATCAGAGCCAATAAGCCAAGATGACAAAAAGAAGTCTTATTTCCACTGGTTAACAGACTGTGACACACCAGCTGCTTTGTTAGGCATTTGACAGAAGCCATACAGGTCATAGCTGAGGTCCCTCCAATAAACATACATTTCCTTTAGCTGGTAATAAGAATGGCAATAAATATACTTATATTTATGCATCTAAAATTTCCTCAGAATGTACTTTCTTTATGATTTCAATTAAAAGAATTCATACTTTCCCCACATTATGATTCCAAACAATCAGTAACAGAACAGAAACACATGTGCAGTTGATTCAACTGCTTCAGTCGCATGTACATTATACGGAATGGACCCAACTAATAAATTCAATCCATCACAAGCAGAAAAGCAGAACTGAGTTTTATCAACAGAAAAACAATATCCAGACCATCTGGAAAAGTTGTTTCAATGCACATTGATTCACTAGATGACTCTAAATTTAAATTTTAAGTAGACCAAAATGAGACTTTTAAAAACTAATGTCAAGCACATGGCGAAGTTATAAGGTCACTGGGTGGTGCTATGTGAACATTTATATTGTTACTGTGTATTGATGAATCTATTTTTGTGCATTTATTTTGGAATACACTATAAATTCAATTACTTTGTTTATTGTAGTTTATTTTTAATAACTAAGCCTTAGGTAGAAAAACAAACTGAGTACATATTAACAAGGTTACTGCATTAGTAATGGAAAATATGAACACATTTTTTCAGACTAATACTGCACTTCCATTGTCATGCAGTATTACTCAGAAAATCTAATTCATATTTTCCAATACAAATGCAGTGACCTATGATTTTAATTGTGTAAGCTTTACACTCCATAGTAATCTCATAAATTGTTTTGAGTATCATTGTATATATGTATGGCACCATTTCATAACTATAGTTATAGTCTTATAAGCCTTATACTCTGTATGCTGATAATTCAAGTTTTGTCTTGCCTGTTAATGACAATAAACACAAAAAACATTCCCAAGGGGAAACAGACGAATTCTTTGTGTTAAGATCTGGTGTTAATGCATCACTTTCCCAGTGGGAATGGTATTGTTCCTAGTGTTAAGATTTGGTGTTAATGTGTCACTTTCCCAGTGGGAATTGTAATGTTCTCAATGTTAAGATTATGTGTTACTGTTATCCTTTCTGTTTGAATAGTATTTTTCTCCATGTTAAGATATGGTGTTATTGTGTCACTGTCTTCTCATTGCTGAGATTTGGTGTTAATGTGTCACTTTCCCAGTTGGAATGGTGGTGTTTTCAGGGTCAAGATTTTGTATTAATGCATCTTCAGAGTCATATTATCTTCTACATCAGTCTCTTCTATAAGATCAAGTAAGCTTAAAAATAATATTAGCATTATTAAGTGACTAATATTGGTACCCTGATATGTTTTGGTCCTTTACTATATGACTGATATTTGTGCCTTGATTTGCTTGGGTTTTCTGTTTTGCCAGCATAAGCTAATAGGTATTATATTTATCATCAAAATTTGTATGTAAACATTTCATTTTATGAATTTATTTTTATGCTGATGATATTAAATTTATATGGTATTATCTTATAATTTTAGGTGTTTACATTTAATTTTTATTATGTGATTTATTGTGCACATTTATATGACACTGTTTCTTTTACTGCAGTTTACAAATTCATATTGCATGATATATTTTTCTTACAAGCGATCTGGGAATGATGTACAATTTATTGAATACATTATTTCAAGATAAGAAGCTGAGAAACCTTGATCGAAAGACCACCATATTTGCAAAAAAAGTTGACTCTTTACACATTTGGTATCTTATGAAATGCCACCATACAAATCAAAACTTTTAGAGCAATCACCTTCTTATAATAACCAGTTTATTTTTGTATTAAGATCAAAAACAATAAATTGCCTGATCATAACTTGGAAACATTTACTTGTATATATAGATCTGCTTATATAAATATAGTCCTTTTAGTTGGATAGTTCATTGTGTGAAGAACATGGTTTTAAATGAGTCTTCAAAAGAGTTTATAAGTATTGTTACAACTCTGGTCTTAATCTAAATAACAGAAAAAAGCAAAAAACCAAGAAGTTTTGTAAAATTCAGCAAATAATTTACTTCCCACAAATATAAAGTGAAATTTTAAATAGAACTTAAAGTAATTTGAATTAAATTCCAAATAGTTCAAAAAGTTCTATGACAAGTCCAAATGTATGAAGTTCCCATCAAATTCCAGTAATATTCTATATAAATTCTGATATTGAACATGGTGATGTGTCTGCAGTCTCAAAAGAGCTAATGTGCCAATAGTCTGGAGTGTGGTGATGTGGTAAGTCTTTTGATGTATCACCATAATATAATCCAAAATGTTCTTGCCTGAATCCACTGTAATTCCAAATCAATGTTCCAGTCCAAGATTATTATTGAGCACTATGTAATTCCACTGAATAATAATTTCAATAAATAAATCCACCCAAAATGAAAAACTGAACACAACAATAAGACTGGTTCTGCTTTAGGTGTTAAGCCAAGAATGAGTAATTTTTCAAGTAAACAACATTATATAAAAACCTAAGACACAATAATAGAGCCAGGATGTAAGTCAGCCTCCTCTATAAAACAGTCAAAGTTGTCAACAAGTTCATGAATTTCCAAGTGAAAAACTCAATGTCCTAGACTCAGATTAAAAACACATGTTTGCCATTAATAATGACCTGAATCCACAATCACAGAGAAAATTTTAGCTATTTTTTGTTGTTTACAAAATAAATGTTACTGGTAGGGTACACCATGACCTTGATTTTGGACAAAGTCAAGTGCAAGTAAATAACATAAACATTATGAAAAGCCATTATTAAACAATACAGATTAAATATACATAACATTATACATGTACTTGAGTCTCTGTTTGGCAGTTTTCTGAAAGATGATGTTCAGTATAACACTAAGTATATTGCTCCTAAATTTCAAGTGATCATATCAAACAAATGTAGTAAAAATAAGTTTATGAAGGAGCTTTAAATCCGATATCAGTGCCACAAATCAGATATGGCTTCACTGATGAATGCCATGCTGACATTGGTAGAGTCTTATAAACACAAGCTAGGCATTATCATTAACACACCATTGGTATCCTTTAAACCACAATTGGTTACAACTACAGGAGTTCACTGCTGTTTAAATACCATGCCCAACAAAACACCTTGAAGAATGAAAGGGAATAAACTTCATTAGAAATTAAAAAGAATTTGGCTCTTTTACATGGAGGTGCTTTTGTGCATTTTGTTATGTATATCTATATTGTGTGTTTAATTTTTGTCCATGATTGTAATGATCGCTTATAAATAACATATTACATAGCTTATTTTGTCCATAACTATAGATTCTAGTTTAAGATAATTCAAGCTCTAAATAGGTTGTTTATTTGGATTTTAGTTCTAAACCCAGACTTGAAAATGACCTGTTTACAGTTTGAATTAATTTTCCATTGTGGGGGTGGGGGGCTTGTGTTTTGACAAAAGTCAGGTGCAGAGTTGTCGAAAAATAGATTAAGTAGGATATTGGGAGACAGAGTCATAATAGAGTCATGGAGATGTATAACTGTATCATTGTTCTTATTTTGATTTCAGTCTGCAGATATAATTAATGTTGTGTTTAGATTTGAGATGAATCATTTATTTAAATTATTTCTTACAATTACAAAGTGCTCATAAGACTGTTTGGACTAGACAATATTGTGAATTCATTCAAAGACATTCTAGAGAATGCCATTTGTGTTACATTAAGGCTGTTGTCACTAAAGCATGTTCAAGGCTATTGGTACACCAGCACATTCAAGACCTGAGACTCATTTTGAACGCTCTATTATTTTGGACTTCTGATAGAACTGTTAGGAATTTTTTGAATTTAATTCACAATACTGCTAGTTCCTCATAAATGTATATTTTCTATTCTAGGGAAATAATTTTTCTAAAAATTTTACTTAACTTATTGGTTATGCTTTAACCATTACCGTATTTAATACTATAGAGTTGTATCAGTGTAAATACTTCTCAGTTTACTTGATCATGGAGACTGCCAAAATTAACTCTGTACTTATCACTTTACCTGGTTATGGAGACTGCCAAAATTAACTCTTTACTTTGCAGTTTACCTGGTTGTGCAGACTGCTGAAATAGCTCTGTATTTTTCCATGGATGTATAACATATTGTATACTTCTAGGTCTTGAAGCAATGCTAAGACATTTTTTTGTTTTTTTCTTGCTTCATCAGTGTCTTTCATAGTCAGAATTTATTCCATATTTAATTTTATCATCTTTTATTTTGAACATTTAATAAAATTGTATATTGTGTAAATATTTTTCATGTCCTAATTATAAACCTGACTATGACAGTCTTTCAATCAGAGAATGTAAGGTTTTGTTGATAAGGCCTTGAATTGCAATCTCAGTGACAAAGTGATAAGGTTATATTTATTATGTACTATATGCAGTGAAATATTATGTAGCCATGTATATTGTGATCAGCTTTTGATACATATAAGAATCCTTTAACTTAGTTTTTCAAAGTTTTGACTAATTCTGGCAAACAAGAGTGTCCTAAACCTGAATGCTCTTTTTCATTTATTATCAATGAAAAAGGATCTTTCAGTATTATAACATACTGAGTGAATAATCACCACTAGCTATTGTGGTGGGGAGCATCCAGATGATGTGTAATTCCCAACCTCTGTCATGCTGGGCAAGATGTATCTAGATGACTTTATCACATTGGGCAAGATGTATTTGGATGGCTCTCTCACATTGGACAAGATGTATTTGGATGGCTCTCTCACATTGGACAAGATGTATTTGGATGGCTCTGTCACATTGGACAAAATGTATCTTGAAGACTCTATCACATTGGGCAAGATGTATCTTGAAGACTCTATCACATTGGGCAAGATGTATCTTGAAGACTCTATCACATTGGGCAAGATGTATCTGGATGACTGTCACAGTGGGCAAGGTCTCTGTGCATCTAGATGACTCTGTCACATTGGGCAAGATATATCTGGATGACTCCATCACACTGGGCAAGAGGTAGCTGGTTCTGTTAAAAAATGGGTCTCATATGACCTCAAACATCACACCATAGTGGCCATCTTTAAAATCTTACCATGACTCCTCATGCATGAATCATTTCTCTAACATGGTAATGTCATTAAAATGCTTCTTGTCATATTTAGTTAATTCTGAATGAAAATGCCACTGACAGACAACCAGTATATGATATTGCATTTAGTTATTAAGGATTTTAATTTATGTTTACAATAGTGTCTATTTTCTTTGCTAAAAGCATGATTAAATTAGTGCTATTTTGAGCAAATATCATATTTATTTGCTATTTGCCAAAATACCTAGCTTCTCCTTTTAGGTGGTGAGCAACTAAGATATTTCTCTTGTAAAGTTTGGTCTGAGCAAATTAATATCAGGCCTACTACTATAAAATTTTCCATACTTATTGTCTTTGGACACTATGGACATTTTCCCTAGTCTTTTAATTACTGTCTATAGACACAATGCACAGTTTCCATATTCCTTCAGTTATTGTCTATAGAAATGGTGGATATTTTCCATATTTCTTTAGTTATTGTATATGGACAGGATGGACAGTTTCCATATTCCTTTATTCATTATCTATTGACATGATGGACTGTTTCCATATTATTTTAATTATTGTCTTTAGAAAAGACAGTTTCCATATTCCTAATGCAACTGTTATGAATGTTCATAGTCATTTTGAAGTCAGACTGACTTCCAAATCAATCAGTCAATCTATCTTCCTACTTACCTACCTAACTGTCTATCTAGCTATGTAAATATCTAAATGTTAATTTTAATCCATCCATCCATCCATCCATCCAAGTACATGCTCTAGCCTTAACATTTCTATTGTTGATGGAGACAGTTATGACCCTAATCAATGAATTTGTTGATCATTTTCGTTAAGACTGTAGTCAGAAGAAACTGAATATCATGTGCTTTCTTAAATGTTCATGGGTTAGTGACTTCTAGTGTGAAGAGCTTATTTGAGTCTTTAAAAAATATTGTTCTATTAAGAGAGATATGGACAAGTGACTTTTCAGAACTTGAGGTAAAAAGACTGACCACTTTGTTCTAAATTTAAAGGAAAAGCGACAGTTGAATGTGATTTTGATGGTTTTGTATTGTATATTAAATTTGATCCTTTATGCTTAAAAATAGCTGAAGGTTTATGTATTTTACTACAGGGTCCATGTTGGCAGCCTATGATTGATTCGGAAATTTACATTACATTGTTCTACAAGTTTCATTTTGGCAGCCTATGATTGAATCAGATGTTTATGTTACATTGTACCACACGGTTCATGCAGGTAACCAATAGTTGATTGAGATGATTATGTTACATTGTATACCACAAGGATCCTATAGGCAGTCAGTGATTAATTCAGATGTTTATGTTACATTGTGCCACCAGGTTCATGCAAGCAGCCAGTGATTGATTAAGATATATTTGATAGAATAATAAATCATATAAATAAATTTCAAAATGAAAGAAATGGTAACTGTGAGTTTATAATTTATGGAGATATGAGTGAAAACATGAGATAAACTTGAATGTGTAACTGATGATAAGTGCATACAAATAACTGTTTACTCTGATTACAGTACAACATTCAATATGTCCAACTGTTCAATCTGATTACAAACCCAGAACAGCTTATGATAAGTCCATACAAATAAGTGTTTACAGTGATTACAAGCCCAATACAATTCTTGGTATATCCAAACATATAACTGCTATAAAGTCCATACATATGACTGTTATACCCCTACTAATTCACTCAATACATTCCCTCCATTTAGAAAAAAACATAACTTTGATTTTAACTGTGTCACTTCTGATCTTTTAAAAGTTTTGCCATCCTATGGTAACCATAATTTTGCTTTGAGTTTTATTTTATTTTTATTTTATATATAATTTTTTTATTATTATTTTAGCTGGAGGGGTATTTTTGTAACTTCCCTGGTCTGAAATGCTGAATGTCTAAACAATTTGAAATGAATTTTAGAAGGCACAAAAATATATTGGTTCTTCAGTACAATTTGTGCAAAGGCTTTAGCAGAAAGAAAAAAAATAAAACATTTGTTTTTAAATTAGTGGAAGAAAAATGTAAACATCAAAACTACTTACCTTACAAACCCGGAGTGTTTCTCAGCAATATCATCTTTTACTGCTACTGGTTAATGGAACTCACAACAAAAAGTAGTTTGTTTATCCAAACCTGCCAAGTAAAGGAAAGCACTGATGTGAAGATTTTTGTATATTTACCATTAGATCTATAAATACAAATGTTCTGTTAAGCAAAAGGATGTATTGATGGCATGTGCTACTTTTGTCTGCCAATTTTTTTTAATGAATAATGTTCATTTAACTCATTTTATAGGAATTAATTTAAAGTAAGAATAAGCATTTCTTGTTGTTATTTAGTGCATATAAGTATTTTTACTGAAACTAAATTTGTGCATTATATTCTGATATAAAAGATTATAGTACAGAATCAATATGATTATACTCCATAACTGCTTTCTCTATTGCTAGTGATTGGATATTTTCACATTTCAAAACAAAAAGTATCTTCATGGAAGATTGTAGCAAATCATTCATTGGCTCAAGAATAAGGATAAAGGTTTCAAAGTAATACATGTTAAGTATTGATTTAGAAAGCAGGGTTACGAGTCTTTGATGACATATTTATTGATGAATCCTGTTTATTTGAGTATTACAATATTTAAACCCATAAATCTGTATTAAAGCCATACAAAATGTACCTCTAGTGGTGAGATTGCCTCATACCAAGGCATCGTACCTGGTAGGTTGTCTACACTTTTTGTTAGGAGCTAAGCACTGGTGAGAAATGGTGTGAACTCAAACCTCGCCCTTGTCAGACATTTATCTGTGATCATTGGTTGCTTTATTCCATATGTTATTTAGTTCCCTTCATCGCACACAAGTCTTTTCATTGTAACTAAGGCACTGCAAAATACCTGATCATAATCTGCCTCTCTATAAATAATTGGCTTGTAATTCTTATGAACTGGCTTATGATGCATTTAACAAACAGTGAGAGAACATGCTTAGCTGCTTGTACTGTCCAAAATATATTAAATTCCTGCATGTCATTACTGCAGTGTTGTATAATGATGATACTTTCAAAATCATATTAAGTTCTATACAAAAATTTTAATTTGTATTGATATTCTTGAAATTGATAACTGAGCCCTCTTTAATCACATTATCTGTTGAGCAGTGTTTTGGGTTCAGATAAATTTTCCTGGGATGTAGAACAAATTAGAACATTTTACACATGTATTTCTGCCCATGAAACCCATATCAACAACAACAGCAGCAAGAACTTTGGTTACTAATACTGTGCAATTCCCTATATGTTAACAGACAGTATTTGAATTTCTGCATTGCAAAGGTTCCGTTGTTGTGCTTTAAACAAGCAATATTTTGAAGTTTATTTTAGTGTTTTTGTTTCCCTAAACTTTACAAACTTATTGAATTCTAATAGCATGATTTGAAATCATGTGTCAAAAGATTAATTAGTATTCTTGACTGAGCCTTATATTTTTAACTAGTTTAGAGAAATATTGATTTTGCTGTAGTCCTTAACAATCACCATGTCACTTGTAAAACTATGTTAGTGACTTGATGCCCAAGTGCCCAAAATTAAATTGGAAAATAACACTTTAAAAAGTCCTTACAGATGATAAAACTTGTTCCAGATGACAATGAAACTGTATACTGACACTGTCATTTATTAGTTCTATGACAGGTCCAGTATTGGACTTTTTTGTTTTGTTTTTTTAAATTGTGAAAAACTATCCTTGACTCTTTGCTATATTTATGAAATGGTCAATTGCTCTATTGGTCTAGTGTTTAGGGCATCTGCCTTAGATGCAGGAGGTCACACATTCAAACCCTAGCTGAGTCATACCAAAGACTTATAATAATGGTACTAACAGCTGCCTTGCTAGGCACTGAGCATTAAGAGGTTAGTGTAAGGACTGGTCAGCCTGGTGTCAGGATAATGTGACTGGGTGGGACATCATGCAACATGTCTGTGGCATGATGTCCCAGTGCTAGACATCACTATAATCTGTCATACTGCAGACATTGTAGCCACATGACTGAAATTTTGTTAAAACTAGTGACTTTAAAAATCCAAACACAAACACACACATGAAATAGTGTATCATTCAAATGTGATCTTTCAAGTAACAGCTGAATCTGAGCTGTGAAGTGTCTTCATCTACTCAAGTGAAGTAAAACCAATTAGTTTCACAGTGTATTAAACATATTTAATTGTAATATATTGTTAGTGCTTCCTGGTCTAATGAATCTTTTATTGAACTAATTTAAAACTCTTCTTTAAAGTCAGAGATAGGAAACCTTCTCCTGCTCATCCATGTCTGTTCGTTTTGATTTCCACACAAGTTTGGTATGGACCAAATCTCTCAATGAGAAATGAAGAAAATAAGCTACTGCTATATATATATGTATATATATTCAAAATCAAGTTCACATATACCCACAAGAAGGAAAATACTTTTTCCCATTTATTGTGCTCATGCTATTAAACACTAGGTAGAGGAACAGTTCATCATTTATACTGAATGTTCTTATTTTGTGATGTTGCAAGATTAACTACTATTTTAATACAACAATAATTAGTGACTCAGCTGAGACTTTAATCATTCCCATGACTTTATGCTTTCACTTTTAAAGTTATATTATAAATTTTCTCTATTTTGATTTAGTATAATCAAATGAATAAACAAGAGATGACAAAAAGTAAATGGAAATAAATTATATATGACCTTCTCTGTAGGTTTATAATAATAATAATAATAATAATAACAGAGACCTATAATATCCAGATGACAATCCTCTATCCAGCTTGGAAAACTAAAAGTAAGTGTATGGCATGTTAAATTTCATTTAACTGTTTAAATAGCCTAATTATTTAGGGAAAAAAGGACAAATTATTGAATTTGGAAACAATTTTCCCCACATAATCTTGATGGGCTAAATGGTAAAAGTTGTAACTGTATACCCATGTATTCTCTATATATGTGCTTTATTCTTCTAGCTACATATGTCCCTGATAATAATATGTAAAGCAGACATAAATAAAAAATAAATAAAAATAAAAATAGATAATAAATAAATAAATAAATATTTGCCCATTTTATTAGTAGTATGATAATAGTGGCTTTAGATTTTGGTACTGATCTAGGTCAAAGCCTTTACACACCCCATGACTTTGACCTCACATCACGCATGCACACCCATGCATGAAAGTTATCAACAGGCACCCCTGCAAAAGGATTCATGTGGGGTTAAATACTTCAACCTAGATCAGTGACCAACAAACCATTATTATCTTATTAATGTCCATCAGTTGATTGTGAAATCATATGAGAGATGATTACGGAACCTACCATAAGTACATTGACAAACATACAAACATTTACTTGATTTTCGCTGCCTGTAAATCCACTACTGCCTCATTCCGTATCTATGCTCGGGAGTTGCCGGTGATTTTCTATTTCTGCCAACATGGTATGTAACTCAACCATTCTAATTATTTCATCATCAACCATAAGGTGCAGCTTGGTAATTGTACTGGGACTGCTTTGTGCCGCCTTGAGAATTTCCGAGTAGATGCGTGTTTGTGATTGCAACTGCGAATAGATTATTTTACTAGTACCGCCAGTCACACAAACTAATACTGATATAGCTCGAACAACAATTCCGATTGGTGTACCTATAATAACAGTTAACATATTCATGATTCTCACCACACCCAGACCAACAATAGTTGCCACGGCAATTCCACTAATAACATCTACAATAAATACACACACATTTTTATTTCATGAGCAATGTGGTTGTTTTGATGATTTCATCTCACAGCTGTTCTTTCGCTTTGATTATTTTCTCACGTCAGTAACACTGAGGGTCTATCATAGTTTTTCAAAAAATGTGATAGTAAAGTATAACTGCTCAAGAATCTTTCCTCTTTCAGGTGCAACACGCACTTCTAATTACTCTTGTCATGCAATTATAGAAAACATCTGCCTGAGGAATATTTAAGTCTCTGGTGACTGTGCATTCTGGGCCCCTAGCACCATGTTCATGTGTATGTACACCAATTATGCCACTGAATGATGCAATGACCATTATCATCTTTGCCCAAACACCGTTAAACTCTCAGGTGTATCCTTGTTGAATAACATTCTAGATTTTACTCTCTTTGGTTGAATCCATATTTGCACAACATAATCAACGGGGAATGTAACTGGGGTGGATTTGTCAGTGTCCTCTACCTCGTTGTAGAAACAATCCCGGAGTGCTTTCAGGCCTGATGGTACAGTCATCGACTAGATATTTGTGTTTCACCTGCTAATGCTTTGACTCCAAGCAGGTCCTGCATTGGTACATCAGGTTAGTTCTAACGGTCTATTTATATCATGCCTTTTCTTAAATTATATCTAAGCATATACAGTACTAGGGCCTGTTAATACTATCCTGAAGCAACTATTTATCAACAAATGGAACAAAACTGCTACCAATGCTAGTATCTGCTGTCTGTTCACCAACCCATCAAAAATTGTGTAATCTCATCACCGCAGTCAAAATCAGTGTCAGTGTGGTCATGTAGGAGCATTTATTCAAATTAAATATTAACTGTTGTTCTAAAATTTCATACTAAAATTGTTGAACTAGTGTTGATTCAATCCCAATTGTCAGTGCTCTGCACCTTAAATGTCATTAACATCTGTCAGATGAAAACTATTGGTCCCAATGTATTTTTACAATGGTAGTCGGGTACTAAAATGAGACAAGAAAGGAGAACATTTGGTTTATCATAACAAATAACAGTAGTATGGATTTCTTTTCATCATGCGTTGTTTTCATTGTGACATTACAGCACATGACTTTCAGTCTGGTTTTTACTGGATCACACAATTAGGTTGATCTCTTCCAAAAATATCCACATAATATTGATATTGTCATATGTACTTCTCGTGGGCGTGTACATGTAACAGGGAGGGATTTATTCCATGCTAATGTTTGTTCAGCAGCTTGTTCAAATTCATTTGTACCTTTCATAAGTACATTTATTATTAAATGAAATTACATGCTTTAATGATGGTTTCTTGCTGAAAAATTATTACATATTTCTTTTGCTTTGTAATGTAATCTAACAGTCGTAAAGTCGTTTAAGCCCAAGATGTCTTTGTCTACAGTCGTGGATTCCTTCCTGCCTTCATTCAGAGCACGTACACATATAAATCTATTTTTTAGTTCTAGCAATACCAAACAGGTATTACCTTCACTCAAATTGCATATGCAAACATTACTTGCACCAAATTCTATCATCAAGAAGAAATGACTGTTCACCCTTTCTCACTACTTCAGCAAATTTACAAATTTTCATATTTTTATGGGTGTGTCACTTGTTTAAGTTTTGATACTATTAATTCTTAAATGGACGATAACATTTTCATAATTCCAATTTCTGTTAAATATCATATTTTGTTCAGCTTTGTATGACTTAGAATATTACTATTGATAATTAAAGAAGAACCTTTATGTTACATATTCCAAATGACATTTATTTAATATTTCATACAACATTCAAACACATCCTAAATGGTTATGAAACAGAGTGATTTAAGGCATTTTGCTGTTTGCAGTCTCATTGTGCCAGGAAAATGGCAAATGGTTATACATGTATTTCTACAGGTCATTAAAGTCGTGTTTTCCGTCTCTTTTAACGGCAATTTCAAGTCAATCTAAAATAGAATATGGCATCTGTGGATTGCATACGTTATGTCTATTTATGTATGGTTTGGTTTTTTTTTTCTTCTGAGAAATGAAAATTGACAGACATAATGTAATAATCGGGACTTCTCTGCGAAAAATTGGGAGATATTACGAGATCGGGAGGTAGGCGAGGCCCCAAAAATCGGGAGGTTTTTCTCCCGGCTTGAGGGTTGACAGGTATGAACTGTCCGGGTTTGTGGAATTTCAGTCAGGGCTTGAGTTTATTTATGTCACCAGCCCGGGGCCTGTGCCTAAATTTTTTTTATTTGAGCACTGACCAGTACAGTACATAAACTATTATATCAGACAGCAGATTGAACTTATGAATGTGCAACACAAATCTGGTCTCCTCCTGTCTGTCTCGCTCGCCATGTTTATGTTTGTATTCGAGGACTGGCTAGTATTGCATCACGGGACCACGGAAAAACTCCGCAATTTACGGAATCGTGGTATCTTCCACGCAATATAATCACTACCCGCTTACGATATTTAATTTATAAACATTACAGTAAAATTAAAATCTGTAGAGAATTACATACGTAAAAGGAAAAGTTTGATTTCTAGTCTTCTTTAATGATTTATTTAAAATAATAATTCCTGGCGTTGGTGCAAATGGCATTGTAACGACAGTAATGCTACTGCTTTAACAGGCTGTAACGTCACCCTCTTAGTAAGAGGGGTGGTTAATTGGATTTGGCTAACATTATCTAGAGGATGACCTCCCTCGATGTTATAGCCCGGTGGGAGTGAAAAAGAATAGAATTTCAACAGAGAACCGAGCAAGAATATTGGGAATAAATAAAGCAATATGAGCCTCCTTAGACAAGAAAAATAACAAATTTAATCAAAACAAATTAATAACGGCAATTTCAATTCAATCTAAATTCTGTCAACAGAATTTAATAGCAGTGTCCAGTTTGGATTTATTTCATCATAATAACGAGTGGTGAAAAGAGCGCAATGTCTACGACTGATTTGCATCACCTTCATCCCTTGGCCGTGTATCAGCGTCTTCCTATTTCATCGACTTCCTCTTCTCTATGCTTCATCCCTTCATGGACTTCCTGGTCCTTTATTATGATCTTGTCCTTTTTTTCTCGGACTTCTGTCTTCAGACTGTCCCGTCTCTCTCTCAGAAAGCTGTTCCTTAAAGGACAAAATTACCCCCAAATCTATGTATGTACCACTTTCTACAGTACATAAATTACCTCACTTACGTTACTCAGAAGCATAAATAACTATCCGAACACTGCATAAATTCTGACTTAATACGGTAGTACATTACCCTTGCTTCACAGCTACAGGTCATACATCACCATGTAAGCGGTCTACCGAACATTACCATATTCCTTTAATTATGCTACATGTTCGATTACTATTGCATAATATTCACAAATTCTAACTCACAGCAATCTCTAACCTACAAGATTATTTAAACATTACAAAATCAGATATAAATAGGTAATTATCGTTAACTCACGTGAATCAGTATCGTCCTAACAAAGAAAATTATTTCATATAACCCTGTTAAATCCTACACATATGAAAATTTGGATCGCATGCAATCAATTCTACCAGTGAACTAATAACTGCAAAATTAAAAGGTAAATTGCATAACAACTCTAGCATCAACACATTTCCATGAAATTGAATAAAATAAATTGCACAACAACTATAGCATCAACACTTTTCCATGAAAATGAATAAAATAAATTGCATAACAACTCTAGCATCAACACCTTTCCATGAAATTGAATAAACAATATATAATATGGAACTTAGTCCTATCAAACACATTTGCATAAAACAAACAAAAGAGAATATTACGTTAAATTCAAATTGCGTACCGTAATGCTGTTCTCTTTCAGAACTTGTGTGTCCTAGCAGTAAACCCTGTCTTTTCTTACATGACAGCTACCTGGCCCATTTTTTGTTTAATGAGGAAAGGACTATTCTCTTTAAGCTTCCCCTGGAGTCAAACTTCTCCTCTCAGGAATTTTAAGGCTAAAGAATTTCGACTAAGGTTGTCACTTTAAATTCACATTACTTCTAAAGTGTATGCCTTAATTTATTCTGGCCAATCATAGGCAGTGGTTCCGCAACTTTCCCCAAGACAATCATTTCTTTCATCAGATTTTCAGACAGCATAGAATCTTTGAAGTACGGCATATCAATTTCTCTTTGAAAATGATAATTTGACATGGGTTCCTATCAAGTGGTCATGGTTGGTAGCTCTGATGTTTACATTCCCAGGACAGCGTAGCAATGCCCCTGGTAAATCTCACTCAGTCAAAATTTTAATGCTCAATGCATTCAACTTTAAAGTTCAATACAATTCAAAATTCGACACTTCACACAAACCTCAATCAGCAATTTGAGCAGATGGCAGTCAATACCTGCGGACTGGTTCTGCGATGCTTTGAACATGTTTTACTTTGATCTTCGGTGGCCGTTATAGCGACCTTTAAGACATTTGGGGAAAGTATGACGTCGCTGGTTACATCAAAATTTGATCGGACCGAGCCATCCGTTATAAACCTTTTCAAGTTGGTGGATAGGTAAACAAGCACTTTGCATGTCATCACACAGAAATTTGACAAAACCAATAAGGTTAGTAACTTACTTTTCCTGTTAAATGTGACAATAAATGAATTTAAATAGAACTTTTAATAAACATTATTCGATATCTGGTTTGACCAAAGCTGTAACCTGCATAAATGTAATATATTTGGGGTAGCAATATTTCAAATAGAACTGACTCGTTAGGTCATGCAGCCAAACCTACCCTTGATAAACCAGTGATCATACAACAACCAAGGTGTAACTGATACATCATCTACTCCGCCCACCATGCAGCTGAAAATTACTGCATTGCAACCATGGGCCTTTCGGAAATGATCTCCAAACCTCGCCCCTGCTCACGTACATAATAAAATCCCCTCAGATGCATCAATACATTTTAAAATTTTAAGGCGTATTATACAAAATAAATGAAGGTTCAATTCCTAATTATAATAAAAGCAAAGCAGTACGTTTTAGATATGTTTCCTCACAGTTGCCGTAAATTTCTTATATTTTTTGTTCAGGCCATGGGAACATTTTCCACATGTTGACATTTATAAGGATTGGACATTTGACTTGTCCGGAGAGAATGGGGGAGGGGTTTGATTGGTTTATCTCAAAATAACTATAACAAGTACTATAATGGATATGGTGAGTTCTCTTGTTTTACAAATAAGTGCTAAAATGTTTGGAAGCAATCTGGAGGCCGAACTACCCTATACACTTCCTTCATCCCTAATATAATCAACCTGAATATCACTGGGCTATTTCCATCAAGTCGAAAAATAACCTCATTTGTGGCTGTAGGAATAAACATAAATTAGATGGGTTAAGTGATATGCTTCGGGCTGAGTGCACCACATATATTGCGATAAAAAGGTGATGATGCTTCGATTGTGCCTTTGTGTTCTTCTGCAGCCATACTGCACCATGTGAACAAAAGTAGTTCCAAATATGGTTCATAATGGTGGCGAATAACATCTGAGGTTTCTTCTTCAACTTCAAAAAAAACTTCCTCAAAACATTTGGAAGTCCTTGAAAAACTTGTGCAATAACAGAAGGAAAGTGTGTTGTGTTGGCTTGTCAAAGCAACCCCATGAGCATCATGGTTGTAATTATTTAACATATACAAATTCAAGTGGACATACGTTAAACATTTTTATTCCAATTTTGTTGACATTTTCTGTATATGTCGATATATCAATGTAAGTTTAATGGACGGGTTTGCCAAAATGAAGACCTCAGACTGTTATATAAAGATGCATAAACAGAAGGTGGAGCAATCCGCTTTCGAAATCCACAGACTGATCACAGGGGCTCGTATCAGTGCTTACAATTTACTTGTCATACAAGTACTATAAACTAATTCAAGTTGTAAATTATATAGTACATGTATGACCGATAGTTAAATTGCAAGCAACGATATGAACCCCTGTGAATGATCGATCACAAGAGCAGAGATAGTTCCATCTATCGATGAGCATTAACAAACGGATTGCTCCACCTTCTGTTTATGCATCTTTATATAACAGTCTGAGGTCTTCATTTTGGCAAACCCGTCCATTAAACTTGCATTGATATATCGACATATACAGAAAATGTCAACAAAATTGGAATAAAAATGTTTAAAGTCTGTCCACTTGAATTTGTATATGTTAAATGATTACAACCATGATGCTCATGGGGTTGCTTTGACAAGCCAACACAACACACTTTCCTTCTGTTATTGCACAAGTTTTTCAAGGACTTCCAAATGTTTTGAGGAAGTTTTTTTTGAAGTTGAAGAAGAAACCTCAGATGTTATTCGCCACCATTATGAACCATATTTGGAACTACTTTTGTTCACATGGTGCAGTATGGCTGCAGAAGAACACAAAGGCACAATCGAAGCATCATCACCTTTTTATCGCAATATATGTGGTGCACTCAGCCCGAAGCATATCACTTAACCCATCTAATTTATGTTTATTCCTACAGCCACAAATGAGGTTATTTTTCGACTTGATGGAAATAGCCCAGTGATATTCAGGTTGATTATATTAGGGATGAAGGAAGTGTATAGGGTAGTTCGGCCTCCAGATTGCTTCCAAACATTTTAGCACTTATTTGTAAAACAAGAGAACTCACCATATCCATTATAGTACTTGTTATAGTTATTTTGAGATAAACCAATCAAACCCCTCCCCCATTCTCTCCGGACAAGTCAAATGTCCAATCCTTATAAATGTCAACATGTGGAAAATGTTCCCATGGCCTGAACAAAAAATATAAGAAATTTACGGCAACTGTGAGGAAACATATCTAAAACGTACTGCTTTGCTTTTATTATAATTAGGAATTGAACCTTCATTTATTTTGTATAATACGCCTTAAAATTTTAAAATGTATTGATGCATCTGAGGGGATTTTATTATGTACGTGAGCAGGGGCGGGGTTTGGAGATCATTTCCGAAAGGCCCATGGTTGCAATGCAGTAATTTTCAGCTGCATGGTGGGCGGAGTAGATGATGTATCAGTTACACCTTGGTTGTTGTATGATCACTGGTTTATCAAGGGTAGGTTTGGCTGCATGACCTAACGAGTCAGTTCTATTTGAAATATTGCTACCCCAAATATATTACATTTATGCAGGTTACAGCTTTGGTCAAACCAGATATCGAATAATGTTTATTAAAAGTTCTATTTAAATTCATTTATTGTCACATTTAACAGGAAAAGTAAGTTACTAACCTTATTGGTTTTGTCAAATTTCTGTGTGATGACATGCAAAGTGCTTGTTTACCTATCCACCAACTTGAAAAGGTTTATAACGGATGGCTCGGTCCGATCAAATTTTGATGTAACCAGCGACGTCATACTTTCCCCAAATGTCTTAAAGGTCGCTATAACGGCCACCGAAGATCAAAGTAAAACATGTTCAAAGCATCGCAGAACCAGTCCGCAGGTATTGACTGCCATCTGCTCAAATTGCTGATTGAGGTTTGTGTGAAGTGTCGAATTTTGAATTGTATTGAACTTTAAAGTTGAATGCATTGAGCATTAAAATTTTGACTGAGTGAGATTTACCAGGGGCATTGCTACTCTGTCCTGGGAATGTAAACATCAGAGCTACCAACCATGACCACTTGATAGGAACCCATGTCAAATTATCATTTTCAAAGAGAAATTGATGTGCCGTACTTCACAGATTCTATGTTGTCTGAAAATCTGATGAAAGAAATGATTGTCTTGGGGAAAGTTGCGGAACCACTGCCTATGATTGGCCAGAATAAATTAAGGCATACACTTTAGAAGTAATGTGAATTTAAAGTGACAACCTTAGTCGAAATTCTGTAGCCTTAAAATTCCTGAGAGGAGAAGTTTGACTCCAGGGGAAGCTTAAAGAGAATAGTCCTTTCCTCATTAAACAAAAAATGGGCCAGGTAGCTGTCATGTAAGAAAAGACAGGGTTTACTGCTAGGACACACAAGTTCTGAAAGAGAACAGCATTACGGTACGCAATTTGAATTTAACGTAATATTCTCTTTTGTTTGTTTTATGCAAATGTGTTTGATAGGACTAAGTTCCATATTATATATTGTTTATTCAATTTCATGGAAAGGTGTTGATGCTAGAGTTGTTATGCAATTTATTTTATTCATTTTCATGGAAAAGTGTTGATGCTATAGTTGTTGTGCAATTTATTTTATTCAATTTCATGGAAATGTGTTGATGCTAGAGTTGTTATGCAATTTACCTTTTAATTTTGCAGTTATTAGTTCACTGGTAGAATTGATTGCATGCGATCCAAATTTTCATATGTGTAGGATTTAACAGGGTTATATGAAATAATTTTCTTTGTTAGGACGATACTGATTCACGTGAGTTAACGATAATTACCTATTTATATCTGATTTTGTAATGTTTAAATAATCTTGTAGGTTAGAGATTGCTGTGAGTTAGAATTTCGTGAATATTATGCAATAGTAATCGAACATGTAGCATAAGTAAAGGAATATGGTAATGTTCGGTAGACCGCTTACATGGTAATGTATGACCTGTAGCTGTGAAGCAAGGGTAATGTACTACCGTATTAAGTCAGAATTTATGCAGTGTTCGGATAGTTATTTATGCTTCTGAGTAACGTAAGTGAGGTAATTTATGTACTGTAGAAAGTGGTACATACATAGATTTGGGGGTAATTTTGACCTTTAAGGAACAGCTTTCTGAGAGAGAGACGGGACAGTCTGAAGACAGAAGTCCGAGAAAAAAAGGACAAGATCATAATAAAGGACCAGGAAGTCCATGAAGGGATGAAGCATAGAGAAGAGGAAGTCGATGAAATAGGAAGACGCTGATACACGGTCAAGGGATGAAGGTGATGCAAATCAGTCGTAGACATTGCGCTCTTTTCACCACTCGTTATTATGATGAAATAAATCCAAACTGGACACTGCTATTAAATTCTGTTGACAGAATTTAGATTGAATTGAAATTGCCGTTATTAATTTGTTTTGATTAAATTTGTTATTTTTCTTGTCTAAGGAGGCTCATATTGCTTTATTTATTCCCAATATTCTTGCTCGGTTCTCTGTTGAAATTCTATTCTTTTTCACTCCCACCGGGCTATAACATCGAGGGAGGTCATCCTCTAGATAATGTTAGCCAAATCCAATTAACCACCCCTCTTACTAAGAGGGTGACGTTACAGCCTGTTAAAGCAGTAGCATTACTGTCGTTACAATGCCATTTGCGCCAACGCCAGGAATTATTATTTTAAATAAATCATTAAAGAAGACTAGAAATCAAACTTTTCCTTTTACGTATGTAATTCTCTACAGATTTTAATTTTACTGTAATGTTTATAAATTAAATATCGTAAACGGGTAGTGATTATATTGCGTGGAAGATACCACGATTCCGTAAATTGCGGAGTTTTTCCGTGGTCCCGTGATGCAATACTAGCCAGTCCTCGAATACAAACATAAACATGGCGAGCGAGACAGACAGGAGGAGACCAGATTTGTGTTGCACATTCATAAGTTGAATCTGTTGTCTGATATAATAGTTTATGTATTGTACTGGTCAGTGCTCAAATAAAAAAAATTTAGGCACAGGCCCCGGGCTGGTGACATAAATAAACTCAAGCCCTGACTGAAATTCCACAAACCCGGACAGTTCATACCTGTCAACCCTCAAGCCGGGAGAAAAACCTCCCGATTTTTGGGGCCTCGCCTACCTCCCGATCTCGTAATATCTCCCAATTTTTCGCAGAGAAGTCCGGATTATTACATTATGTCTGTCAATTTTCATTTCTCAGAAGAAAACAAAAAAAACCAAACCATACATAAATAGACATAACGTATGCAATCCACAGATACCATATTCTATTTTATCACTTGTGAATATTGTAGTGATGAAATCAGTGCCGGATTTAGGCATAAACTAAACAAGCTTCAGCTCAGGGCCTCGCAGCCTGAAGGGGCCTCTCAATTTTATTTTATACCAAATATGGCATCTACAGCTACCCATAGCTTAGGACCTCGCTATGGCTAAACTGCCACACTGCAGACATCGTAGGGATATGACTGAAAAATTGTTAAAGCTACGTTAAAAATCCAAATCACACACACACACGTCTAAATCCTGCACTGGACGAAATAATTAATAATACACGACAGATTTTTTTCTTTAGTAAATAGAACTTTAAGATTAAACATTATTCACGTAAATTTCAGATGTTTTTAAACAACTACAACGTACTTATAGTAAAAAAATAAATATTTAAAGAACAAAATTGTCACCAGTTAGCTTAAATCAATGATCACTGTGAATGCTGTGAAATTTTCTCTGCAAAGAAAATCGCATCTCCATTTCCGCCAAAGAAACTCTACCACTTAATACCTGACATTCCTCTACCATATATGTAAAGTTTAATTACCATGATTAAATTAAAACAAGGAATAAAACAAAATATATCATGCAGTATATGTGCCCTTAAAGAACTAATTCAAAATAAATATTGTATTCAGTAAACAGTGTTACATGCATTAAGACTTAAACCAAAGAAAATAAGGTGGGGCATAAAACGTGGGAAAAACAGTTGCTACATGTACTGTTACTTCTGAATGCAGATTTTAACTGTTAAAATGAAGTACTAGGCATCGTAAGTTACAACAAAATTAGGCATCTTTTTTTGGCAATCAATTGCTGGTGCTTACATACACTGTCGAACATGGTTTCTTTGAAGTATGTCCGAAGGGCAGTCCTTTTCACAAGATAAATGCAAGGATAAGGATTAACTGTTAATTTGTCACACTGGCTTTATTGTTTGCGTACTTATATCAAAACTTCAGCTATTTTGCAGTTTAGCCAGAGCTGACCAGAATATGAAAAAGGGGCTTGTCCTGGGGGAATAATAAGGCGTATCACAGGGAGAACTAGCACGTCTCATGGGCGCTTGCACATTGGGGCAAGGGGGTTGGGTCAATAGTCTCTTCTCCCCAGTTTCTATTGTCAGCCAGTTAATATGAAACTTTGACCTCATTTCTTTTAATCGCTGCTATTTAAACTGCCCAAGGGATAGTTTTACATCAGTTCCAATTATTACAGATTACCGTTTATACATACTATATGTAACAGGTATAGACTGAATTTTTTTTAAAATTTTAATTATTTTTTTTTTTTAAAGATTACTGAAAATTTTGTTTTCTCAAAACACGACAGGTCTAGAATCTTATTTTTAGCAAAGCTTCCATTTGATTAAAATCAGATTTCAATTTCACCTAGGACATTGGTGATTTGATTTAGATTGTGTCGTGTTAAGACATGTATGTCAACATGTTGAAAATACATTTACTCATTTCACCAGCGCGATCAAAGTTTCCTCAGGCATATAATTTTTGTTTCGACAAGCCAGACGGGCACCTCACTTTAAATACAGGATGGGCCCGAACTAAAATCAGAGGGGCCCCGGGTATCGGGCTGACAGATTTATTTTAGCACTGCTGGTGTAGATAAAAGATCTGTGAATTGATTGTTGCATTTTGTGGTCACTTACTCTGCCTTTTGCCTATTTTCGTAACTCACACGTTTAACACTTTTCCCAGGATTTAAAATATCCAACGGTATGTCTGGAACAGCATAAACATTAGTCAAGGCCTAGCATTTGCGTTTCCTAGAGCTGCCATATTTTCAGGATCCCTCTCGTAACATTCCTTTGAGAAATGTAACGAGCATAGAGTGATGTATGGTGTTGCTTTGAAATCGACTCGCTTGTAATAATGTATCCATACTTTCTTTACGCCTTTATATTTTGGAAAAGGAAAAAAAATGTTGTCCATAGGCTTTTCTTAATGTGCTATTTATTACACCCGTAAGCAACGCAAAACAGCATTGTCTTTTATTCTGGCAACTCCCACTTGGTATGCTGGAGTCGCTACTATGATGTCACATCCCGAAAGTAACCGAATAGGCGCGGAAATTTTGCATACGAGGTCACGGAAATTCAGCTCCTAGAAGATATGCCAATATTTAAATATTGGCATTACGGTCGCAGAAGCAGCAGAGAGGGCGAACAACCTTTAACTGGTTCACTCTCCATTTCGCAAAATAAGTTCTCCTGGAAAAATCGTAAAAAAATTCGCGATTGTCTCAGTATCTGGTATGAGACAACCCTGTTCACCGAACTTAATAGACTCAGATTGTCTTAAATTGCGATATGCCGCTATTAATTAAATCATTATTATATCAATAATGGCAAATATCGGAGAACCATATTCTGCTAGATTAGCTCGAGAGCGACTAGAAACAATTATAAAGTATATTCCGCTGAGAGATGCTGTCAAAGAAAAACTACAAGCAAGACAAGAATCCCAAAGTTGAATTCGCAGAAGGCGCAGAACAGTTATTTAGACAAGTTACAACAGCTACCAAGGGGGTTACAGAGGTCATTGAAGAAAAACTTCTTCCAGTATCAAAACAGACTGCTAAGCAAATTGCAAAGATAGCTACAGCTCAACCTCAACTTGAAAAAACACCTGAAGGTGCTGTTGGTGAAGAACCCAAAAAGGGATAAAAGGGACTGGTTTTATGGAGAAATTTACCCAAGATGGTATAAAAGCAATAAAAATAATTCAACCAATAAACTCCGATGATATAGTCAAGTTTGGTGTGTTTGCTGCTTCAAGTTATCATTCAAGAGATAAATTTTTAAAGCCCGAATATGTTAAAGATGTAAGTCGTGGTACATGGAACGACTGGGTGTTTAAAATAAATCGAAATATTGCTCAGATAAACAAACGAGAACTATTGTATACCACATATTTATCAGGAGTAAACGAATATGATAGAATGATGCAAGAACAGAAACAAATGGAAAGGGGAAAAAAAGCGAGAACAGAAACAAAAACGAGGACGGAGACAGCTATCACCTGACCCGGGTGTAACCGGAAGTGGTTTTACCGGAAGTGGTCTTGTTACTTGTCCTAACAATATCCTCGAGGATGTGCAGCGGTTGGAAGTTCTTATAGGAGGAGTACGAGCTGGAAATAATTCTCCGGAAATAATTAATGAAGCAGCTGATATTTGCCAGCGATTGTTTACAAGTGGAATCAAGGATATTACTACTTACCGAAGACTTGTTGACGAAATCGTGGAAGAATACTATAGTGACTAATTGTTAGACTAATAACTATCAAATAAGATGTATGTTCACGACTTTCATCGTAAAAAAACGGATGGTTGGAGTAATAAACTCACGATACCCCGTTTACACAACATATTACGGGGATGGATTCGGTAATGTTATTCAAGGATTGTTTACAAGGATAGCTCCAAATGTAGGCCCAATTGCAAAACAATTTTCAATGAAAGCCATGGATATTATTCGTGAAAAAGCTCCTAGTACAATCAGTGACGTTGCTGGTAAGGCTTTCTCGTCAGTCAAAGACAGATTAGTACGATTAATACGCAAACAGAAAGCGGTTCAACCAGTAAAATTGTCAAGCACTGAAGTTATGCCGGCAAATGTTAGTAAAATAATAAATCAAGCCGCAAATCAAAAATTAGCAACGTTGGCTGGTGAAGAAATAGAAAAAAATATAACTTCGAGTTTGATAGCAGGAAGTGGTCTTCGTATTAGACCATGGTAAATAATAATAAAATGTTTAAGCGCATATCTGAGACAGCATTTGACATGGACGCACCAATCAAAAAAGATGAGTCTGTGCGCGATTTTCAGCATTATTCTTATACCGAGCCTGATCCCAACAAGACAGGAAAAATTATCTTACAAGTTCATGATACAAGTAGATATTTGTTGCCTTGTGAAGCGTTTATTGAAGTCGTGGGTCGAATCGTAAAGACGGATAATACTAATTACGCACTCGATGATATAATTGGTTTTGTTAACAACGGTGTGATGGTGTTATTTTCCAAAGCTACATATTCTATTGATGGGCGGGAAATTGAATCATGTCATGATGATGTCGATGTTGCGACGACAATCCTTGGTCTTGCAAGATACAGCGATGACTACACAAGATCGTCTGGGTTAACGTTAATGTTTGCAAAAGACACAACCGAATACCCAGATCACAAATCTGCGACCATGGGTAATGTCAGAAATGCAGCTGCTACCGCGGAGACACATGCAGTAATAGCAATAAATCCTAATCATAATTTAGGTTTTGCAGTGCGTAAATCAATGTTAGGAGGTGACGAGAGAAAGTTTTCATGCGTGATTCCATTATCTCATATTTTTGGATTTTGCAGAGATGTCAGAAAGGTTATATTTGGTGCCAGGCACGAGGTATTACTTTTTAGGAAAGGTAGTGATAATGATGCACTATGGCGAGATAACGCAGTTGCTGCTGATAAAGTAGAGCTTGCAACAATATCCTTGTGGATGCCAGTCTTAACTCCATCAATCGTTGAAGAACAGAAAATACGTGCTTTTATGGAGCGAGGTGGTAAATCAGCATTATCATGGTTGTCAATGGATACAAATAGTGTAGCTTGTAATACTGAACATTTTACGTGGCAATTATCAACACAGCGAGGAATTTCAGTACCACGACATTTTTGTCGCGTTCCAAGCTGCTAACAAAAGAGATAATCAAGAAACAAGTTTTCCGAGGTTGTGTATCATATTAAATAGCGGAACCCTAAGAAGCATTTATACTGGAAGCAGCTGATAAGAAATTAACCGCAACATTTTATCGGTGGTGTCTGGAATTTGTAGCTAAAACACCTCAATTGGTTACTGCGTAAATTAATAAATGGCCCTGACGAAGTCAACGACGAAGTCAATGACAGCGTCAACAACAACATTAGATACACAACAATATAGATACGGTCAAGTGCGCGAATGGCAGTCAGAGTTAAAAACCATCATTGACCAGTACACGTTGAAAGTAAAAAAATACAAGCGGCGTGTAGTTTCTTTGGATGCTATAGTTTATTCAGTATCTGCGTTAGTTGCGTCCACCGGGGCAGTATTATCAGCGCTAACGCCAGTAACAACTGCAGTAGCAGTAACAATATGCGTTTTATCATCGGCTGCCATCGCTGGTGTTTTTAATATTATCGCGAAAAAGATATCTACGTGCACGAGCACAAAATTCAACGATTATGTCACGCGGCTAAACACAGCCACAGCAGCATATTCTAAATTATCGTCGCTGATATCATCAAGCCTCAACGACGAAACAATATCCGATTCCGAATTCGCGCTAATGGTTAAGACATACGATGAAGTCAATTTGAAAGAAAAGAAAATAAATAACAATGGCAGAACTAATTCAGCAGATAGCCGCAAACACAACCCCGGTAAAAACCACGATGATAACAATAACCTCAACCAAGCCTGAATTCAGTATTAATTTTCCAACTGCGATTCCGGTAAGCGAGATCGCGTTAGGACAGTTGCGAGTATATCACAGTTGGCCCAATATCAGATCAAATTCATTTTGTGGATTACCAGCAAATAATTTGTTGGTGTTTGCAAATAAAAATAAACCGGATGGTACTCCAGACTGGAACGTTGTTGGAATACCAACCGGGTGCTATCAAATCGATGTAATCAATGAGGAATTACAACGTCGAATAAAAAATATCACCGGGAAAGAATCCAAAATATCAATAACCGCTCATGAACCAACGCTGTCATCTGCAATCGAGATAAACTCTCCCGACTACGCCGTGGATATATATCAGTCATCGATCAGAACAGTGTTAGGATGGCCTGAAATTCCACCGCCGGAAATACCGATACCACCTGAACCAAAAAAGTCTCATTATACCACGGACAAACAATTATATCACGAAATTACCCCACGTTACAAAGATCATTTACTTAACATAAAAAATGCAACGTTGGGCAGTGATTTTGGTTTCTACAGTAAGGACCATATTCGGTGGGTTTTTTTTAATTTATGAACGAATTCCCAGAAGAGGAGATAAATCTGTTATTGTTGACCTAAGTCATATTATTGAATATTTTAAAATCATTAATCAAGAACATAAAACACAACTACAGCGACTACGGCAACTCTTCCAAGAACATCTTTTTGATATAACTTTACTCAGCGAAATCATCACGCGAATTGAAATACTAAATCAGTTCGTGTCCGAATTGGAATATATTAACCAGCGAGTAATCCAGGCAATAATTAATTACACTGATGATATAAATCGCTATAAACAACGATTTTTAACTGCATACTCGATAACAGAAGCTACGCTGCCAAATTTTAAATTTCCCGGGTATAACGCACCCGAATTAAAAAAATCAGTCAACGATATCATCGATGAGTTCTTCCCTGATATACTTACACGGTACAAAGAAACACTACCACCGGCAACTATTCTCCGATACAACAATGATCCATAAGGGCAAGGACGACATGTATCCCCGGAAATCGTAAATATAACTTATGTGGTCGCGGTCAATCTTGTGTGTGATGTAAATTGATGGAAGTTACAGCACGGACACAACAATATCAAAACAAGCGCAGCAAGGATTTATTCTTTATTCATTTACCCCGAAAGAACCACCCGGATTTCTGATTGTACAAGAACCGATCAATCCGGTCTATCTACGATGTTATAATCGTCTGTTATCGAGAATAAATTTCAAACTAACAGACCAATCGGGCCACTTGCTGGATTTGAGAAATTAGACTGCAAATATTAATTTATTTGTGAAATCGTAAAAATCTACGATTTTCAGGGATTTCCAATCGTAAAAAAATAATTCTCCATTCCCGCAGATAAAATCAAGGATAAAGTCAACGAGGCGGATTGACAAATGGACTAGACCACAGCTGTCGCTCAGATTTCACAAGAAATTTATTTTTTACTGAAAATCTGTCGAATTTCTCAATTTTGAAGGGTATTTAGGTAGTCAAAATCGTGTAAATTGACTGATTTCTCAATTCTGAAGGGTATTTAGGTAGTCAAAATCGTGCAAATCGTCGGATTTGTTAATTCTGAAGGGTATTTAGGTAGTCAAAATCGTGTAAATCGACTGATTTCACAAAAAAGTATAATAATTTATTTTTGTGCACGGGCAACAGTAAAAATATTTTATTTATAAATATTTTGTGCTCATCGACTGATTTGCTAATTTTGATAGTGTGTTTACTACTAAAAATCATGGAAATTATTCGATTTGCTAATTCTGATAGGGTGTTTACTAGTAAAAATCATGGAAATCATTTGATTTGCTAATTTTGATAGGGTGTTTACTAGTAAAAATCACCCACGGCAACAGATTTGCTAATTCTGAAGGGTATTTAGGTAGTAAAAATCGTACAAATCTAACATTTCAGTGAAAAACAAAAAACAAAATTATAATATTTTACGGAAATCTGTCAGTGGTGAAGGAAAAAAATAATTCTCCTAACAGTCAGGGACATACTTTCACTTTCATTTCCACGTCCTTGATTTCCTTGATGAAATCAACGAGTCTAACTCTCGTTTTCGATCGTTTCACGATCTGACATAATTTTCCTTAGTTGCCTCACACGAATATTAATTATCGTCTTTGCTTCATATTCACGAGATAATTCTGACCTAATTGTTTCGATTGCACGAGACAATGAAACAAATTCTTTGATCCGCGTTTCTTCTATTGTAGCTAGCGATTGACACATAGCCGTCTGAATCTTCTTTCTAAACCTATATTGAGACGGTACAATATATCTTCCCTCGTCTTTAGCGTCTTGTAACGTTTCAAAATCAGAAATATTTTTTTCAGGATTTAATTCATCAGATATATTTATACCGTCGTGTTCTAATTTTTTAATAGCAGAAATTACATCATTGATATTTTCGTAATTCATTATATATAAATATTATATATTTAAAAGAACAATTTTTTAGAACAAAATTAAACAGTAGCATGAGGAGCGGTTATCATTCATGGGTTAGGGTTATCCTTCACTGGCCTGTGTCTTTCATAGGAGATATTTGTGTTTGTTTGAGACTTTTGTTTTTTGAGACATTTGTCTTTGTTTGAGACCTTTCTTGCATTCCTATGACAATTTCTTTTTGGCCAACATTCCTTCTGAATGTTTTTTTTTTGGTGGTACCCATGTGACTTAGACCTTATGTATCCAGGCTACTGTTTATTTTGGGGACGCCCCAGCGAAACAATGTTAGAATATTCAGCGCGCGTACACCCCCCATGATCAAATCCCGGGGTAGTGCAAAACGCACTCACCACGTATATGACGTGATGAGAGATGTACACGGGCTTGCTGGCGCTCCCACTATATAGAAAAACCCTATTATCGGTTCCGTCGACAATATGCCTGTTACGAGATTCGAACCACTGACACCCAGAACGAGAATCAGCAACCCTACCACTGCGCCATGGTTCCACTCTACTGGTATATGATTAAAAAATTATTATGTAGTTACCTTCACGAGAAGTGCAATACAGACAGTACTGAGTAAAATCACTAATTTCTGCACTGATAAAATAACATTAGTCCATACCTCCGACTGTTTCATCAAATAACCGAAAAAATAACTCACTGTTGTGCAATGTGTATTTTTCTGTTTGTAAGTTAGGAACCATAAATATCCTTCTATGTTCTTAATTACGACGTAGATAGTTAATTAATTAATTACGACGTAGATAGTTAATTACGACTACAACTACGGAAAGCTCCGTTACAGATTTATCTCCCTTGTTTCAGTAGAAAGAAAGTATTATGTAAATGGGAAGTTTTGACAAAAAAATAAATAAGTAGTTAGTAAATACTACACGGTTATCTCTCTTAATGCTATTGGAAAATGGAAAATGATTTTTTGTTTGTATTTTTTAGAGAATGCGGATTTACGTATTTTATCTGCAACACATTTGACTGAAGGCATACAGATACCAAAATACTTGCCAGCTACATTTATTGACTGAAATATCTCTTCGCTGGTCGCTATTTTTAAAGATTTAATCGGTCTAGGAATCTTTATGAATTTCCCAGTCCCTCCTCGTGCAGAATTCTCACTTTGTGTAGTAGCCTGAAGGTTGTTTAGGGAATTGTTCCGAGGTTTTCCGTCAATATGATTGATCACAAGACCGTCTTTGATGTCTCCAAAGAAACATTCGAATATGAACCTATGATTGTGATACTTCTTTCCCCCAGCGGTAAATCTAAGATAACCAGCATTTATCAACAACACTAACTGGTCTTATTTCTGACTACGCCATCACGAGACGCTTCATAATTCTTAATGATAGGATGTCTGACAAATTCTTTTTGCTCCATTTATATATAATGTATTTGTCTAAATTATAATTTATCTGAAAACTTAGATAATCTTCTACACACTTTATAGCTCTGTCACTGTCATTATTTTTTTATCATAATAACGCTTTAGTTCTCTATACCGTTTACCACCGCACTGCACACATAGTTGTGTTTGTCCTCGCACTCCGACACCACACCGTAGGCAAGGCTTTGGGCCTAAACTACCATTACGAACACATTGTGAATGTTGCCCGCAGAATTCGTTTACACACGATTTGCCACATGGACGAGCGAAAACGATTATCGATTCCCTTAATCAGAAATAATTTTTCAGAATAAAGTTTATTGTGCTAGCAGAAGATTCCGATACGTGGATTATCCGTGACAAACGTGACCCTGTCGTTGCTGGTGGAAAAACCGTTTTGTTAAGTAAAACTTCCAAGCCAGGAACGTTGACTGGCATTGATAAACCATATTACTCGCGAGCATATCCTGTGACCGCGGTTATTTATGGAAATTATCAGCTAAATGATAAACTTGACATTAATGATCTTGCCCCGATGAGATTTTCAAAGTTGAATTGTGTAGCCGAACAAGTAATGGAACATTTTACAAATGCGAAACGTTGAAACGGTCTGACTGATCAGCGACGTGAAAAAATAGCGAAGTGGGCTGAATCGGTCAAAGATACAGGAGCCTCAATAAACGATGTTGCCGAGTTATCAAGTAAATTAAAATTTCCAATGGTAGTAAAAACGTTAACCAGGGAGATTTTATATGAATCAGCCAATAAAGGAAAAGGACACCAATTGAAATTATTGATCATAACGCGCACGCGTGGACTAACGCAGTAACAATATTTCTACGAGATCGAACTGTAAGATTTTACTCCCCAGAGAACTGCGGGGGGGGGGGATATGTTTGATTTTATTAAACAGATAAGTAAAAACGATCCTGTATCAGTATGGTTGTTTAAGAGTTCCGAAGATGGAGAGTATGATTAGTTTGTAAGACCTAACAGCGATTTATATCGTAAAGAATCCCTCCAACGCGCAATGAGAAAACTCGCGCAGAGATATTCAGAAAATACTGAGCAATTATTTAAAAAATGTGTTACAGTTTCGTCAGTTGCTGCCCACGCCGCGAGAGAGAAAAATTCATGGATATCAACACGCACTGAGCTCCTCGAAGATGTTCAGTTAAGTTGTATCGAATATGGACATGGCGGTTTGTGGAGTACCGAATATAACCACAAGGAAGTTATTTCGGTGGATATGGTCGCGTGTTATCCGGGAAGTTTTCTCGGGATGCGTGAGTGTGCTGGATATTTTAAAATATTCGGACATCCTACAAACGAGATGACACGAGTGGCGATTAATGGTCCATTACCCGATTTTGATCTGACAGGATTTGCTCTTGTAGTGTTTTTTGAATTCGCTAAAAATCTTCATCTGTGTTGTTATGTTTGGTTTGGTAGACACTTCTCGGAAAAACGCTGGGCACCAATAGTGTTATTATGATATATGCTTGACAGTAGGTTATTAATATCGTTGGTTGTCAGTGAAGCAATTATATCATATCGGAAGCAGACTTCGGTTTGGTTACCAACGCCGGAGCGTATCAGTGTAGATGAGGTCATCGAAGAATATAAGCAGGAATGTTCAAATACTCCTGTTGATGTCATCGTCGATGATGCTCCTAATATTCTCAGGATTAAGCTCAGCAACAGTGAAAAAACAGCAAAAGATCTCGGTAGAAAAATAATTGGTAAATTTACTCAAGGTGGAGCATATGATCATAAACGGCATTGTGCAAGATTGATTATGGATGATGTTGAATTAAATTTTATAATTGCTGATGCCGCTGCGAGAAATATATTTTTTGACCTGAGAAACGTTTACTTGTCTGACGGGAAAAAGTTAGGCACAATTGTTGGTTTCACTGATGGAGAATATCCTCAGTATACACATTTAAGATCTTCAATGCTTGCTTATGTTTCTATAAATTTGCTATCGATGATAAATAGATTTCCTGACAGTGCAGTTAGACTTGCAACGGATTCATTTTATATCGATAAAAAATATTCAGAATTATTGGCTCGTTTTACAAACACTAATGCATTATGGGGTTCTTGGAGAATAAAACAAGAAATGTTGCATAATTATTGTGAATCCGCGGATGTTACGGTTAAAGATAGTTATCGCAGCGATCAGATATCAGAATTATCGTCGGAGCCATCCGTGTATGATCCAGTATGCAGACCCAAACGGTTTATTTGAACGGACCGGGAGGTTCTGGTAAGACAACTCGGGTAATCGAATTATTTCGACAGAAACACGACGATATGATTGTGCTAGCACCAACACATAGACTTGCCAGGGAGATGAAACAACGAGGATTAAATTCTTGTACTTATCATAGTTTTTTCAGATACAAGGGTGACGCATGGACTCCTGATCGAATGGGAGAGAAATATATTCCAAAGATCATCATTTGGGATGAAGTGTGCACCGTCTCGTTGGAAATATTAAAAACATTTCTCGATTGGTTGTTATTGAAAAATACAGCTGTGATAATGTGCGGCGATCACGGTTAACCACCTCCGTTTGTTGGGCCATCTCCACACGATTGGTTGAAGAATTTTGTTGATTATTACTCGGAGATAGCTGATGATCACAGATCTCTTGATGCAGAATTAAAGGAATTTAAAAAATTAATCAGGTTACAACCGAATAAAATTCAATGTGAAATAATGCGCGAGGTGATTTCAGAAACTTCCTTGAACGACTTTTGGGAAACGTGGAAACCAAACGATTGGATAGTGGCAAGTAGAAAGATAGCCAGAGACACACTTCAGCAGCAGTTATTTCAGTTACACAAGAAAAAATTGCCAACGTTGCCAGTACCGTTGTGTTATAGACCAGCTGATACGCGACGACAGAATATCGACGTTGATATACCAGGACCCTTGACAAGGAAACAGACTCTGGTATTAAATGATCTGGTCGCAGTTGATGTCAGTGTTGTTGAGGATGCTCTACACGCTGATAAATCCCCGTGGACGCTAGGATACGCGATGACGATTCACTCATCTCAAGGATTACCTATTACTGATACAGTCGTTTGGATCGTTGATGATCGTATCGAATGGTCAAACTTAGTTTATCTCGCAGTATCTAGAGTCAGAAAAATATCTCAGCTACGAAGGATTGTCTTGGATGAGTCAGTGATCAATGATGATATTGACAATGATATAATAAGAAAAAAATTAGCTGGTTATAAACAAAGTGACAAAAAAAAATAAACGCGATTTTGATCTCGACGTTGGATTTATCATAGCGCTAAAGCAGCAGCAGAATAATCACTGTGCGAGCTGTAATTGTATAATGTTATGGCAGTACTCGAGTAATAATCCAAGACAATTTACCGTGGACAGAAAAGATAACAGCCGCGGTCATACACGAGAAAATGTGATGCTGACCTGTCTTGAATGTAATCGACGTCGAGGTGCTATTTAAGTGATCTGGGCGGTAATTGTGTGTCTTCGGGAATTACTTGTAATTGCTCACGTGTAAATCCACGCTGATGAGCAGTTGAATCCAGTCTGTAGATTGCGGATCTACCTGTGGATTTTGTTATGTTAGATATCTTGTGTGTCGTGATGCTTCAGATATGATCAGTTGCTCTTTTTTTTACCACCTTCAGATTCCCCGGGTTCATATAAATATCTCACAGTGTCATTGCCCGACACTGGTTGTTTTGAAAAATCACGTCGTTGTATTGTATTACGCGCGCTTTTGATTGCATTAATTGGTTTCAACGCAGTTGTTCGAGTTACTTCATTATTTAGCGCGACTATCACACTTGGTAATCTTACAACCCATTCGCGTGATCTCTTGTCTTGAATGAATTCCTTCGCGTACGGATATCCAAATAACCGCTCAGCAAGTGTTCGATTAAATCGTTCAACAATTGCCTGATCACGGTGAATTTCAGCATGTCCTCGTCTGATGGTGACGTTATGTTGTTTCATCAGCGATGATACTGCACGCTGAAATTCTTTGCCAGGATCAACCTGTAACAGCTGTGGCCATCGTAGACCACCACGTTGATAGATTCGTTCAAACACAGAAGCTACTTCAGTTGCTGTCTTTGTTGACAACGACTCTGCTTCTTTGTATCTACTTGCAACATCAACTACAGTTAGCGCGTACTTGTATGTTATTTGACGTCTTTCTATTTTTACGGTATCATGTGGTAGAAATAATATATCAGCCTGGTGAACTTCATTGGGAACGCTGACAATGAAATGTGCAAAGTGAATTTGTTTAGGCGGTGGTAGATAAATTTGCCATATTGCCTGCTGGATAACCATTTTTCAGCAGTGGCACGTGCAACTTTTGCTGCTTCGGCGAGTTTACTAATCGCTGCGTTACCTTTCCAGTATCCTCTTGGGGAATAATAAACTGATTCCATTTATAATTAATTAACAGCACCTAGCGCTAATTTACCTTTCATTGCGGATCTTACTAACCAATTAGCCAATGTTTCCTTGAAAGATTTATTCGTAATGGAATTTAGCGCGTGAATTAATTTCACATCTGCGATATGCCTATGCTGCAGATCTTTACTTTTATAAGCTACATCATGAGCATGACACGCTTTATCAATAGCATTTATTGGATATTCACTGGTTTTGGTTGGTCTTGGTTATCAAGTCTGATATCAAGTCGGGTTCCAGGGCCACAGTAATTATATCCTGGGAGATGTTTTTTCTCCTGGGTATTTAGCCCACGGAGTCCCGGGTAATTCTGTTAATTTTGCTGCAATATCACCTCTCGTTTTTTTAATAATATTATCTGACTTTGACTGTGAGGAAATAAATTTAAATTTCTTTATATCGCATCGTTCACACTTACCCGTAAGCGCTGATCTGTTATTTTTTGTTGTAATAGTTGTTAGATCACCTGTTGGGGTACGCGCCCTGCATTTCACGCAATATAAATCCATATTCTTTTTATATATATCATGAATGTAATTGATTTTTCTGCGACAAGAAAACAAGAGCCAGTCAAGCATCATGCAGCGCTACCAAATTCGGTCCGTATGATTATTATAGGACCATCTCGAAGTGGTAAAACACAACTGCTACTTAATTTGACAATGAGATGGCTCAGGTGGGATAAGTTGTATTTGGTAGCACCATCAGTTGATGACCAACTGTGCTATGATGTACCTAAGGATTTTAATGAAAATGCAAAATCGTTGGATGAGCGCGGAGACGATGTTGTTGAATTTATCACTGATATAAGTAAAGCACCAAGTGTTGATGATTTAGACAGATTTATTAATAATTTGGTCGTTTACGATGATGTAATGCTT